>CM073772.1:44073032-44390471 GCA_037158775.1 Hetaerina titia | reverse complement strand
AGAAGTACACTTTACCGCTCTCACGCGCCTCACACCCTCTCGGCTCTCCAGGGCTCATCCCTCCAGGCCATTCGACGAACCTCCCCTTTTAAGTCGCTTCCCCCCCTTCCCAATCCCTCTTCCCTCCCCCTTCCCACATCCTCTCGCGTCCTTATTCACGCTTCCACCCATTCTCCTGTTGCCCAACCTGACCTGCACCCTAATGCGAAGGCTTTGCCCACAATGCTTCTAATCCCCTCCCACCTCTCTCCGACTCCCCCTTCCACGAGAGTGGGTTAGAGCTCACTCACACTATCCCCACCCGCCCATCGTCAGCACCCTTCCTCATCCCCCAAAAGACTTGCTCACTCTCGGCCCCTCCTCTCCCGACGAAACCTCACCCTCCGCCAATGAGTGCCCTTAAAACCTCCTCTAGAAAACACTGTCATTCCCTCTCCCGAAAACTCCTTCAAAAGAACGCCTCCGTCTCGCTCGATGATTCCCATTCCCGCGTGTTTCCTTTCATCTGCCTCTTTCGGTCTTCTCTCCCTCTCTATTACGGCCCTTTTGCAAGCACTTGAAATCTGCGCTCAATTACGGACGAATCGCGATCACCACTTCGCATCTAATCCACACGTGCACCAACAAACAATGTTCAAGGACTTGTCGGTGACCGCCGTCGAGTATCTGAGAGTAGCTGCTGTTCACGTGCCCTTCAATGAAAAGTGTCGTCGTCATTTCCCTTGGGACATTCTTCTTCGGTTGGTAAAAACATACTTTTTGTCCATCCTCTTCATCTCAGGGTGGAGGTCGTCAACCACTCGGGATGATCCGACGGAAGGGTTGTGGAGGAATTTCATAGGTCAGGGTAAAAGTAAAATTTTAACATTTTCGCTATGGTTTCCAGGTCATAGAGAATTTACATACTACATACACCCTACTGAAACCGTTGGTGTCCAGGGGCTTTCCAGATATTTCTCCTATTGTTTTCTTCATTGGATTTGCCAAGAATTTGCTAACTTTTTAGTAATGTGCATAGCAAATAGTCATGCCTTATTTGGAATCATCCCCTGACACATGCTACATCTACACAATTTACTGAAGGCCGCTGCAAGAGCGTGGGGTGGGGTAGTGTAGGGATACTTTTTTTATAATTTTTTTTGATTTTTTTTTTATGATTTTGATTTTTATTTTTTTGATTTTGATTTATAAAGATTTTTGGAATAGAATTTTTGTTGTTTGGTATTTTTTTGTCGAGCTCTACCATGAAGTTCTTTGTTAAAATTTGCCCCATAAGATTACCAGAATTCGTGACCTATCAAACTTAAATGCTATTTTTTTTAACAAAATAAGATTAAGTTTTACGACCTTAGGGATATACTAATATTTTCAAACTATATTAATAAAATTGTGAAGTAAGTCCGAAAGCGGCTGCAGTACCCATGATATAAGTTTCAACTACTCTTCGCATTTGACACAATGAGCCGCTTTTATTGATTCAAAGTTAGTGAAGACAGAACGTTAATTCTGGACACTTATCATGCCAAAAGTCCTAGTTCCTACAACCAATCTGTCTCATCTAATTTGATGATATCCACTGTTACGGGTGGTATATGCCCCCATTTAACCCAAGATAAACACTATTACACATGATACCTGCCTCTGATATATGTATTTAGGAGATTATTAGGATCAGTTCCTGATAAATTTCTTGCTTCATCCTGGGGTACAATTGTTTGTTGTAGTTAAGTGTATGTACTTGCATGCTTGTGGAGTGAAGGTAGGTGGATGTGTGTTTGCATGCGCGTCGAATGATGGGATGTTACGATGAATGTGTGCACTGCTGTGGATTGGGGTTTGCATGTGTGTGTTGGTTTTGAATGCGGTATTTCTTTTTTCCTGTTTTGGTTGGCGACTTAACACCCCCCGCCACACGCCCTTGCGGCGGCTAGCGGGGTATTATGTAGATGTAGATGTAGATGATACTAAAAACATGCATATAAATAAATACAAAATTAACATAGGTAAACCTACGCTCATAAAACATTATGCATTACTTGTGGGTTTCGAGATATATTTGAGATAAGCTTCATGAATAAGGAATGCAGGAGCGGTTACGCATAATTTTGTTAAGATTGTACCCCCAGATTCTAGTACAGATATTTTACACAAGCTCGACGACCAAATATCCTCTCTTAGTAACAAGCATAGCAACAGTATTATTATAATCGCTGGTGACACAAATCTACCGTCAATTGCCTGGGACAAGTACTGCGTAGGAAAATCCGCCAAAAACAGAGAATCATGCCAAGAACTCCTTCATATATTCACAGAGCACTCCTTAGAACAAATTGTTGAATCGCCCACACGAGGCCACAGCATACTTGATATCTTCGCGACTTCTTTCACTAACCTCCTGTGTGTTGTGTCAAAACCCTTCCCGCATGCCATTAAGTAATGTATTGCTGTTTGCAGAAATGCGGTATTTCTTTTTTCCTTTTTTGGGTGGTGACCTAACACCCCCCGCCACACGCCCTTGCGGCGGCTTGCGGGGTATTATGTAGATGTAGATGTAGACTTCTACGCCCGAAATCTTAACAAACATTGAAATAATGGACGGAATCAGTGACCATAAGGCAATTTTTGTAGAGTTAAAAACTAAGTTCGTGAAAATTAACAAAGAAAAGCGTAAAATATACCTATTCAACAAGGCGAATTGTAACGGACTACGAGAATATTTGAAAAATGAATTGCCAGAATACAAGACAAAAACACTGACAACCGTTTGAGAGAACAGCTGGAGTTATTGATTAAATATTTTGCGCGATGGAATGAAGACGTATATCCCATCCGAACTTGAATGCGACAATAGGGAACCTAGATGGTACAACGGGGAAGTAAGATCTGCATTAAGAAGGCAAAGAAGGCTCCAATCAAATTTTAAAAAGAGTTTAAAAGTGACGATATTGTTTATTTGAATACATCAAAAAAGGAACTTAAAGAATGTCGTAGTAAAACAAAAAGTATCATGCGCACCGCCCTACGCTCTTTTAAATCTAAAATGCTGAGCGAATATCTGGAGGAAAATCCAAAGCCATTCTGGTCCTATGTTAGGGAAATACAGGGTAAACGTCCAACTGTACATTCTTTGCTGACGGAAAACAGAGAAATTATTACAGACAGCGTGAAATAAGCACACATTTTAAACAAGTTTTTCCAGAGTGTCTACAATAACGACACAAACCCACCAAACAATCCTTCACACCCACCCGGGGAACGCATGAGCGACATAACACTGACCAAGAATGGAATAGAACATCTACTACGTAGCATCAAACCAAACAAATCACCTGATCCGGAAGAAATACCTGCTAGAATATTAAAGGAATTAACCGAAGACATTGCCTCGTTTTTTAATTTTTTTCCTTAAATCGATAGAAGATCGCTCAGTTCCTCGTGAGTGGAAGCTAGCCCATATAACTCCCATTTATAAAGGCGGGGATAAAGATAAACCAACCAATTACCGACCCATTTCATTGACAACGATCTCTTGTAAAATAATAGAACACATTATTGTCAGTAACATAATGAGGTTTCTTGATAGTAGGAAAATACTAAGCCACAACCAGCAGGGATTTAGGAAGGGCAGATCTTGCGAAACACAATTAGGTCTCTTCATTCACGATATACTTAGATCGGGAGAAAACAACACATAAGTTGATTCAGTATTCCTAGATTTCAAAAAAGCCTTCGATAAAGTCCCACAAAATAAATTGTTACACAAACTTAGATGCTATGGAATCAATGAGAAAATTATTAATTGGATTAGAGACTTCTTGTCAAATCGCAAACAAATACTAGTCATCCATAGGTTGTGCTCAAAGGAAAGAGATGTATCATCGGGCGTCCCCCAGGGAAGTGTAATAGGGCCTCTTCTATTCTTACTATACATTAATGACTTAAGCGCACATGTTAGTAGTAATCTTAGGTTATTTAAAGAGAGACGTTTCAGGCGTGAAATCAATAAAATACTTAGGTTATTTGCTGATGACACGGTGATTTACAGGGGAATAAGGAGCCAACTAGATCGCGAGCTACTCTCGCGAGAGTTAAGAGAGCGAGACTTAAGCACAATCTCGGATTGGTGCAAGAAATGGGGATTCATGCTTAATATAGACAAATGCGCAGTTTTGAAATTTTGGAACAAAGGAAGTGACGAACAGGACATAAACTACGAAATGGAGGGTTCAGTACTACTACGGCCAAACAAGTAAAATATTTTTGGGTAGTTCTAACACCACGCCTTTTATGGGGAGCACATATCAGGACAATATGCGGATCCGCTTTAAAGAAACTCGGCTTCATTAAACGGGTGGTGGGGAAATGCAATGTGAAAGTCAAATAGAGGTGTTATTTTGCTCTGGTTAGACCACATTTTGAATATGCCGCAAGTATTTGGGATCCTTGGGAGAAAATCTGGCAAAAAGAATTAGATAAAGTCCTGAGAAAATCTGCCAGATTCGTTAAAAATTGTTATAATAAGAACACAAGTGTAACAGGTCTCTAAGGGTATTTAGGCTGAGAGCCACTTGAAATACGAAAAGAAGATGCGAGACTTAGACTTTTAGAAAGATTCCTAACCAGCGAGTTTAACGATGACACCAAATGAATTATAATGGCCCCACACTACTTAGGTAGATCAGACCACAAAGATAAAATGAGGGAGATAGATTCCAATACAGATAGATTCAAATACTCATTCTTTCCCAGAACAATCAGAAATCATAATAGTAAGAATCCGAAGTCCCTTTAGAAATATTCATCTACATCTACTCAATACCCCGCAAGCCGCCGCAAGGGCGTGTGGCGGGGGGTGTTAGGGCACCACCCGTAAATTAGGAAAAAAACCGCATGCAGAAGCCACAAATTTATAGCCCACAAACCAAATATGGTAAACAATCATGCAAGAACTAGAATGGATTATTAGAGAATCTACGTTGGGAATAATTTACGGGGCGAAGGTTAAATTACTGATGAATACTCTTGTACCAATCGGAAGGAAGCAGGTCTCTTTGGCGAAGATGTTTAAGATTTATTATTAGTCTCTTTGGACTACGGCGGGACATTTCATGGCATGCGTTTCTTTTTCTTAATTACGGGTGGTGTCCTAACACCTCCCGCCACACACCTTTGAGGCGGCTTGCAGGGTATTAAGTAGATGTAGATGTTAGTGGCAATGATAAAACGGGTTATGAGCGTAAGTATACATCATTCCACATAGATTTGACTTATGCTTCATGTCTCCAGCATGAGTGCATGGCATGGACACACAGGCGTCTCTGACGACAATACTTACACACAGAGAGGGACAATTTATTAATTTTGATAATACTTAATATCGTAATACTTAATGCAGGTTCAAAATATTATGCCTTGTAATGGTGCGTCATTCCGCGAGGACACAATCAATGGGAAAGAGAAAAATGCATTTTTAAGATGACCCACAGCAGAATTAGGGACCATTGATACAAGCCAACAGGGCTTAAGACTCCTCCAAACGCATCGCCTCCCATTTCGGATGCGGTACATAGGGAGTTATTTTTCCGCTCACGTCCACGGATTTGGCCCACGATGAGTGTCAAGGTGGGTGGTTCGCTGGAAGGGAGAACGGGAGACGGGGATGGTGACGAGGACTCCTAAAAAGACCTTCCGGTGACTTCCTGACAAATACGCCATTCTACCCTCCTCTTTCTCCCCGTTCTCCACCCTCCAGCTCTCCCAACACAACATCCCCCAACCCTCCCCCCCCCCCGCCGTCCTCCCTCCCCCACCGATCGCATCAAGCGGGTCGAGAGGGTGGGGAGATGTCTCCCAAGCCTCCCTCTCTCGATAAATCTTCCCTACCGAGTGGTGTATCGGGGATGACTCTACTCTTTGAGCTGTTCCCACGGTCGTCCCCTTTCGGAATCGGCAGCATCACTTCATATTCCGCCTTCGGAAATTTCGTACACGGACGCCCAAGAAACACAATGACCCCGGAGGATTGGTGAGGGCGCTGGGAGGAAAGGGGGAAGGGACAGAATGAGAGGAGCGAGCGAGGGGGAGACACGGAATCCTCCTCGGTGCGGGCTCGAGGAATTATGTTGACGGACGTGAAGGGAATGCGCTCTTCTCCCCGTCATCGCCGCGTGATAACGTCTCGAGAAAGGAGAAATGGACGAGAAATGAGTGACAAAGGGGTGGATGGCGGCATTAAGAACTGCGTATCTACAATTTGTACAATAATTATTCTTCATTTCTCTCATTAACATCAATTTCTTCCAACAATATGCGTTTTTATTTCATTCCATTAATGATTTTTTAAATGGAATGGTTTCAGGCGTCACTTTGTGGAAGCGATTCATATCGGAAAAGAAATACTTAGTTATTTCACATATATTTTATTAAACACGACCACGGTTTCGACTTACAAAGTCACCATCCTGATGATTTTTATATGACGTCACGCGTTTCCCTCCCCTTCCGCTAATCCTTAAGTTAGTTCCTCACCCTTTTCTCCGCATTTTTGTTTATGATTGATTCTCCGTACCACACATATTGGGGATACAATCTAGCTTATTTTCCCATATTTGTAACTTAATGTCGCTTTTGTTTTTTTTTCGTGTTGGAAATTAATATCGATCAAATGATTTCCTGGCCCGACTCTTCCCTGTGAGTGCGACTAAAAAAAACTTTTCCTAACGTTTTTTCTTGGCCCAGAAGAAGATCTGTTTGATTATTATCTGTTTCTATCGCTTTGATTGCCTCCCCGCCTTAGTGTTTTCCTGTCACGCGGTGTAGAATTTCTGGACGTTCGCTTTCGTTGTTCACGTCGTAATAACTTCCTATACCTATGCTTGCGGTCTCTTTATTGTTCCTAACGATATTTCTTTACTTTCCATCTTATCTGGGGCTTTTTTCGGCACGATTTATGTATTTCTTGTCTTATATCAAATGCATACCTAGTGTTCATTGTTTTCTTTATGTTTCATAATTCCTGAAAATCCTTTCACTTTTGTGAATAGGGCGCTCATTCGTCCAAATCGTTCCTGTGGTTTCTAACTCACTTCGCGCTTCTATTTCCACCACGTTTCCTTGCCAATATTAGCTTTGCGCATTAATTTTTCCGGAATTTCATTCCTTAAATCCTCGTTTACATTCTTCAATTCTTTTTCTATCTTCCTTTTCTTCGTCAATCATCCTTATCAACTTTTGGCATTGTTATTCTTTTTTTTTGTGTAAAGTTCCCATTGATTTTTTTTTCTTTCATTATTCTTACTTTTAAATGCTGTGTGGTGCTCTCTCGGCGTCTAGAGAAAATTCCTTCCTAAAATCCTCAATGAACCCGTAACTTTTACTTTTTTCCGATAAAGTTCTTCACATAACTTGTGGTTAAAATTTAAAATCAGCTGTTCCCTGATTTCAATTTATAAAATATATCACAAATCTATGTAATATATTCTAAACTTTCTTCAATCAATAATGTGAATATGAGATAAATTTATCAGAAAATTCAGTACTCTCTAGGTCAGAAAACTCAGGTCTTACCTACCAAGGCACTACGATAACGTGTGACAGGGGGTGTTAGATCAAAGTTCGTGTTCCTTGGCTTTCATTTATTTTATTTTCGCAAAATTCCATTCGTTGTAAGTGATGTTCCAACTGTTGTGGTTACGAACTGAGCTAAAGAAAATGATCCTTTACATTTCCCTGCCGGATACTGAATTTCTCGATACAGAATTGATGATTTTTATCTCGAATCACTGGCGATCTAAATAATAGGCAACGTCACATACGACAGTTCAAACTTCTCAAAATTAAAATGATAAGAAATACCATTAATATCCAATAAAAGTACTGTATGGCGTCTGAACACTATGGTATATACACTTGTCGCGGATTGAAGGACAAGATGTAAGCGAAAAGTTCATTATTTCACGTCAATTTTTTTCAAGCTCAAGTCTAAGCACACATAATTGTAACAAAAATATAGATCATATAACAAATCAATACTCCAGAATCCCTGTTTTAGGAAAAGTTCCTCTTCGGAAAGAGGAAAGCATAGATACTACCGAGGTTGTAGCGTTGGCGGAATAGTCTGGCAACATCTTAACGCATCTGAAAGGAACATTGTCCCAGTAGTAATCTTGATTTAAATTTTGTCGTTATGTGAAGATCGTATTTTTATCCTATTGCAGTCATTCAAATTAATGCTTTCTAGTTGTTTTTAGTGTTCTGTGCACGCAAAAGGGGGGAGTTTGTGTCGGTTCCCGTCTCAATGATGAAAAGTACTCGTACATAGGATATTTTTCGTGACATTTATTGTCTGGTATAGAATAATAACCTAAAAATAATGTTTTGGCACTGTGAATCTGCTTTACTTCAGAATAATAATATGTAGGAGCTCCATTTCAAAACATTATTACAATTAGGCAGTTGAAGCCCAAGGAATACAGAGTTCGTCCAGAAAATAAGTGTCTTGAAAAATAAGTCTTTTTTGACAAAAGGGGAGTCGTCCACTACGAATTTGTACCTGAACGACGAACTGTAAATGCTGCATTTTACGTCCAAGTGCTCGACAGGCTTCGAAAACGAGTCGCCCGCGTCCGGCCAGCGATCAAAAACATCTGGCGGCTGCATCACGGCAATGCGCCGTCTCACACCGCGCTTGTCGTGTCGGACTTCTTGGCCAAGCACGGCGTGGCAACGCTGCCGCACCCGCCTTACAGCCCGGACTTGGCACCACCGGACTTCTTTCTGTTCCCGAAGATAAAGAGGAGTTTGAAAGGAACGCGATACGGGACTTTGGACGCCGTCAAAGAGGCCGTGACGACGTGTCTTCGAGAGGTTCCCGATGATGCCTTCGCGGGAGCGTTCCAGGAATGGGAACGCCGCTGGAACAAGTGTATCGACTCACAAGGGTCCTATTTTGAGGAATATTAGCTTAAGATATGTAAAAGTGTAATAAATTTTTTTTCCTGAGCTCAGTACACTTATTTTCCGGACAAACCCTGTACTACAATTGATTGCTGGAGAAATTTATGAAACCTCAATATACTGATGATTTCTCGAAAAGTAAGCTCACAGCTATAGCTCACTACGAAACCTTTAGCTAAAATCTTTGCGTTGCTCCAAATACCTAGTCGCGCAAGAGTGTCTGTTGCCAGGGTGAAAGTGTAATAATATTTCAAACTTCCGTCTTTCCTTATCTCTTCCCGAAGATAAAATACATTTCGAATTGTAAGCCCCCGTAATGATCCCTCTTCAAGATTACCGTGGTGCTGCCACCACACCCACTAAGCAAGGGAAGGAATAACGATTGTAGTTTTGATGTCTGAAATTAGGGGGCGATTACGGTACGCGAAACGGCCTTTCTCACCAGTCGATGCACCAATGGGAAATTTCAGAGAAATAAAAACTCCCAAGTGATAAGTAATAACGTGGGCATAACAGCAACCATTCTTTCCCGGCTTTAATGATATGGATCAGAATGAATTGGCTGTCCGAGCGAGCGGCTCTCAAACGGTGGTCCCCTCCGCGTAGCGACGGAGATGAAGAGAGAGAGAGAGCAGTTGGGAGAAGAGGGCGTTTGCGGTCTTCCATCACGGGCATTCCCCTTCATTTTTTTTATTTTACTTCACGATTACTCCGAAGGGGCAGTTGATGCGACGGTGAGTTCTTGAGTCGTTCAGATGCTCGGAATGGAAAGCGCAAAAAGCGAGTATTTTCTTAATCACTTTGGAACGCCGCCAGGGACCTCTGTGGTGATCACAATACCTTGACGACAGATTTGAATTAGAAGTAATTCTACGACGTAATCAATGGATTGAAGTATGCAGATGCAGACCATTCTTTTAAGTCTCCACGCATTCGGTGAATGAGAATCCGCCACCGAATATTTTAAGCAGGATACTAGGAAAACCTACACGTTTCATGAATAATCGCTATCATCGAAAAGAGCACCTCATATTGTCACTGGATAGCCTGGGTTTGAAGTCGGTGGAAGCACGAAGATTATAGGGAGGCTGCTTAAGCTATTAGAAAAGTACAAATCATTTCAGTGTAACACTGTCACAAAAGAAATAATTCCAGCACCAGAATGCGGTGGTATGCAAGACCACAGTTAGATGGGAAATTGACTGTGGAACGGATCAATCCAAGAAGACATCATATTTTTTGTCACACAGTTCCATACCAAAATGGCAGGAAAAAATATTGACGACCCATCACTCAATAATTACTCTCACGGGTGATTACCTAACATCCCCATCTACTCGCTCTTGAGGATGCTGGGAGATATTATCTAGATAAACCATAAACACAGTAATCAACCCGAAGGTCGGTTTGGTAGGTGATGGTAGAGTTCACTAAGTACTATGCCCGACGGCGTGTGAATATTCACACATCAGGGTAGGGGGGTCAGATGCTTTCCCTTAACCGGCATGGTTTCCCAGGAAGATCTGTTACCCGAAAAATTACATAGTTTGGGTGAAGCCGAGGGTGCCCAGAGAGGTTTGCCCAGGAATCGAACTCGGGGCCTCCGGTCAGTAGTCAAACCCTCAACCCCTTGACATCTGCAACCCATTATATTGATATACGAGTTTTCCTTAATATATGTTACTATACGATTTATTCACCAAATTTGCACCCCATGAAGGCAGAAAGATTAATCGCGTCCAGAGTAAAGAAACTTGCTTTCATGGCATGGGTTGTGGGAAAATGTACAACTACACACATCCTACGTCTTCAGGGTGTGTTTTAGGGGTACTGGTCAGTGATGTAATTTGTTATTATTAGCGGTGTGTAAAAATTTATCTCCAGTGGTCTCGAATCATCGTGCAATATTCACTGCTAGTTTTAGTAGTAGAATTCGGGGAAGGCGACCGACATCTAAAGGCATTTGCGCCATTAGAACAGAAAAGGATGAAATATGGAGAGAAAACCAGTGTCGGCATTAGCCTACTCTTAACGAAAGGCGCCAAGGGGTCCTCAGCTTAACGTCCCATCCGACGGACGGCGTACTCACTCAAAGTCCTCTCCACAAAGCAACTCATGTAGGGATTGGGATACCACAGAAAATATCTGCCTGAACCCGGGCCCTATGGGTGGAAAGCCAGTGGTTAGCCACCGCACCATCCCGATCCCCAATTTTTCTGTGTTCAAATGCATCAAGTAATCCGATGAAAATAACATCTCGTACAATGGCCAATTTAAAACAATGTAATGTAAAATTAATTCCGTATATTAATGATATTTCAAAAATGTAATTTCAAATTGAATTATATCTCATCATGTAAGTCACCACATCGTCATGTGGGGTAGGTGTAAGTGGAATTTATCAATGTGATATTGGGAATTTGGGATTAAGTGATGGTAGTATGATGGTGAGAGGAAGCTTCTTCTGTTACCGTTAAGGTGTTAATTAAGCTTGGATCTCCTGTGATTTTGTTTTATGCGAGCGAAAAAGAATATTTAAATCTACTAATCTTTAGACCAGTTTCATTATGTCCAGAAAGCCCTATAAAGGTAGATATGCGGGATTCAAATATTTTTTTACGGAATTGAAACGTAAATATCCGGTATCTGCCAAAAAGCCATACAAGGTTTTCACCAAGCCGTAATTAAAAGATCCTGATCGAATGTCAACGGGAATAGGAGATACCCAGTTTTCGGAAGCGTCCATTAGTCCCCGGGTTTCTAAATATTAACTCAGGCAAATTCTTATTAAATAATGCGACATGAATTGCCACAGAGGATTAGAGTTGTTTTCGTTTAATTCTGTCTCGTGAATGAGATACCATTCAATTCGCGAGGCTAGCTGGTGAATTCTGTGTTAACAGAGATTAACACCATCTCATGTCTACGTCTATTGTTTATGTCTTATCTTTGTTTGGTACATATATTTTATTTTCATATGCAGATGATTTCTTCGAAGTAACACGGAAGTGTTAAATACAAAGCTTAGACAGCAATACACCAAATGAGAACACATAAAAGGAATACTCACACGTTATTTGTTGATAATTTCGACGGAATTGTGATCCGTCTTCCTCAGAAGATTAGTTAGGACTCACTAACTAATTCTAGGAGTCCTAATTAATCTTCCGAAGAAAACGGAGCACAATTCCGTCAAAATTATCAATAAATAACGTGTGAGTGTTCCTTTTATGTGTTCTCATATTGTGTGTTGCTAAGTTTTGTATATATATATATATATATATATACTATATATATATATATATATATATATATATATATATTTGAGTGATGGAAAATTATTTGTTAACATTTGTTTGAAAAATCCGCATTCTAAAAGTAAGCTTAAAATATTTACGACGAGATATTGGAGTAAATATTTCTTAACCTCATACCAATCGTAGTTCTTATTATTGACGTGACGCGACACCAGCAAAGCAGCCATCGGCAAACTCCTTTGGAACGTTGGATACGCATCGGCTAACAACCTGTAAACAAGTGCCGGGAATATCGAATAAATTGGTTGAAGTGATTCATGGAAAATATAAAATTACGGCTATCGCTCATTCCGGATTTCTTCATTGGAGCACTTGCCCTCTCTGAGCAGGGCTATTCCGTGTAATTGCCTCCTCGGTTTAACCGTACTTCGAAGGAATTGATGAAAAAGGCTTCCAACACATATTAAACCTTGAAATTGACATTTTTTCCGGTTTGGTCAATTCCGCTTTGAACGAAAGTACCATCTCTAAAATTGCACGGAGCCGCTAATGTGCCAAATTATCTCCGTTGAGGACGCTTATTCTACTTCCCGAGCAATTAGTTCCTCATGCAGTTTGACTTCCGACGTTTTCCTCCTCCCCTCCCCAGAAGCCTTAAATCATTTTAAGCTCCAACGACTATGGATGGCTATATATGAGTCGACTTGAACTTTCTCAGCACCTATCTCTTCTCCCTCGGAGCGAAATAACGATAACTGATAGACCGTCTATACCTTCCCCTTCCCCCCACTTCTCCTTTCGTAATGGGCTACGTAGAGTCCCAAGATGGGGCTCCGTAACGGGCCCTTTAGTTCCCAAGCAGCAGTGCCACTCGAATGTAATAACCTCCTTGTATCGTTTCAAGCCCTGATTTCATCTCTTGAATGCGCTCTCACGAGCCATTTGCCACCTTATCCCACCACACATTGCGTACGAACGCCAATCCCCTCTCAGGCTCCCTCCTTCCGTCCCTTTGACGTTCCCTTTCTTCCCTTCCTCTACCCCCATATCCCTCCACACCACCCTTCCTCAATTCTCGGGCCAAATTCGCCTGCTTAGGTCCCTCTACCCTCCCCCCCTCCCCTTAACTGCATCTGGTTCGCCATGGGGAGGATGCGCCCAATTATTCGCCCAGAGCGATGGAGAAGCGAACCAGTGCGCTTTGCACTCCTAATGCAAGGGCCTGGACGGGGATTAAAATGAATGAACGCGACGTTTCGCCGTGATTCTATGACCCTGGAAAATCCTTCGGAGGCAATTTCCGTCGAGACGGGCGATCGCGTTCGAAGGCGATTGTCCCCCAGGCGGTAAATGAGTAAATGAAAACGGTAGGGGACCAGCGTGCTTGTATTTTTTTTCATTAACAAGAACAGCACGAAGTAAGTCACGCCATGTTCGCAGGAAAAGCAGTCCGACGTACAAGAGTAAGCTTTTCGGAGCCTTATTATTTCTCAAATTATACATATTTTCCGAATAATCAGGGCAGGAATGGGCGAGTAGCTGCCCATGCACTCTTAATGCAAGAGTCTGGCCGGAGGAAAAAACGAATACGTACACATGTAACGTGCCGATAATATTCGATGCCATAGAAAAACTGAGGTAGTATTAGTAAATTCCAAGAAACTGCGGGAGATGTCGCGACAGTAACTTTTTAACGGAGTCATCGACTAAGTGCGCATAACAATGCAACAATTTCAGAGTGTAAAAATATTCGCTCTGACAGAGATCCAGGTAAATGTGGATAATTTTAACACTCTGATATTGTTTCAACGTTGTATTAGTAGTTATCTCTTAGGAGAGACGACCAAGAGCGAGACCAAGACCAAGACGACGGTCACTGGCGCCATCAGGGATGGGTGAGTGATACGGTAGGAGAAGGATATTCAGGGAAAGGAGGGAGAAACTCGACAGCAGCATTAGCCTGTTCTTAACAGAAGACGCCACAGAATTTAACTTCCCATCCGACGGACGGCGTATCACAATTGTAGAGCTCTCCACACATACTATAGTACCTCAAGTAGAGAATAGGAAACCTCTGAAAAAACTCTGCCACTTCCGTGATTAAAACCCGGGCTCCCTGAATAGGAAGCTCCTTTAGTGAACATTTTTTAAATGGCACTCGACTAGATAGGCAATAACATTATAATGAGATCGTTCCCAGAAAGTACGCAATGAGACAATACGCCGAGTAGTAGCCAGTAAGCCAAGGCATACTTACACTAGGAGAGTTTGGTCCACTCGACCTCGGTATAAAAGCTCCCTTCATCCTAGTGTGTGCTTACTTGTTGCACCTCGAAGGGCCCAATTATTTAAATGCTATTAAATTATTTATATACATATATATATGTATAGATAGAAATAGGTATAAGGAAAGGGAATAGGAAAACACATAAAAGGCGAACACAGGACATGTGGGGAAGGCGGTTTTCTGAGCAGATCACGAATGTAAAAATATTTCCTTAACCAGGATTTAAACACCGGACCTTCCACTTGCCGGGCGGATGTGCTACCAATTACACCACCAAGGAAACCTAATTTAAACTGAGATCTGCTATGTTTTTTTTAAACGCCCAAGTGCTCCGAATCATTTGCCATGGCATGGAGAATGGAGAAGGTGAAATGGACAGAATGGAAAACGAATGAAGAAGTGCTGGGTGAGGAGAGAGAATTGTTGAGAGAAATCCTATGGAGGCAGGAAAAATGGATGAAAGGCGTATTGAGCGGTAGTGGAATGTTGAAGAAGGTAATAGAGGGGAGAATGTTGGGCAAGCGAGGAAAGGGCAGGAACAGAATAGGGATGTTGGGCGGGATGAAGGGAGGAAAGAAGTACGTAGAGATGAAGAGGGACGTGATGTAGATTAGGTTGATGGATTGGGTTTTGTTTGGCGTTCAAAATGTTTATATGATAGTTGCTTCCATACAAAAACCTACCTTAACCATTAGATTACCATAAATATATATATATATATATATATATATATATATATATGCACACACACACACATATACAAGTGTGTATGTGTGATCCATATATATACACTCGTTTATAGCACTTCCAGGCTTCTTTCTCGTCAGTGTCCTTAATCTCATTATTTCTCTCTCTCCCTCTTTACTTCCACTCCGCTCAACTATGAGTAGAAGGTGGCCATGGTAGCTTAAATCGCTCTCTGACCAATAAATCTGTATGATTTTTTAAATCTTCTTTAGTTGGTCGTATATATTTTTACCATCTACTGGCTCTCCTCCGATATCCTGCAATACCTGGCTTAAATTGATAGCAAAAGGTTCAGTAAATTATATCAAAAACACCAATATCGGTTTTAGATAGTCGTAAGAACTCCTGCATCATCCCGTTCGTGAAGACACTACCCCTCTCTCTGTGTTTGCCTATGATAGCGTGGGTTGTATTCTCATTTCATCGAGGGAAAGATGTTTCGATGTGATGAGGCTAGTTCTTAAATTCGCAGTGGGAAACAGGGAAAATCCCGGTTCTTTAAATATACTATATGCATGGTTTTGTAATAAAAAATGTACAAATTGTTTAATTCCAAATTTCACTGAAGAATACTACGTAATATACACATAAAAATTAAACAACTTGGCTTTTCCACTTAAATTTTTTTATTCTCACGACCTAGGTTTCGTTATAGTATAACATCATCAGGTCATAACCATTACCATCAGGTCATACTATAACGAAACCTAGGTCGTGAGAATAAAACATTTTAAGTGGAAAAGCCAAGTTGTTTAATTTTTATGTGTGTATGAAGATTTTCCAGTTTCCAGTTTTATTTACATAATGTACACTCAAGAATGCACAGGATCGCCCTATAATTAAAGTTGAATAGCAGGATGGGTCGGAGACACAAAAAATAAAGTAAATACCTATAATTAATTTAAATTTTACAAAAAAATCAAAGGTATAACTTTTCTCCACGATTGGAATATTTTATTTAAGATAAACATGCATTTTGCAAGCACCAACTAATGGCCTTTCAATCAAGTGAGAGAGAGAGAGAGAGAAAATGGGTGCAAACAATATTTTTAGATTAGAAGATATTTTTATAGACTAATTTGAGATTTTTTTAAAATTCTCTTCCAAGAATGATAAATTTATTTTCTTTACGTTTCGTAAAATCAAGTGCAACACTACCTTCGGAAAAGGAATTCACACGCTGATTTCAAAATTAAACTTGAAGTAATACACGGCAAATTGTAGGATATTTTAGAATCATGTACCGATTAGGGTAAATTGTGTGTTTCTGGGACTTCTTTTCACACCGTTCAATCACAAGAGTTACCACAATGGAGATGTGATCGAGGAGGACAAATGTAATTATTCATTGAGTAAGTATTAAAAATGTGGATGTGCAATTGCTGATCCAATTCTACATAGAAACCTTTTTCTTCAAATGTTATTTTATTTTCCAGTTTAAAGATACAATACACCGTATTTCCTATTAAAGAGAATGCCTAGAATGAACTGCGAACATCAAGTAATGGAAAATATCGGTGCAAGAAGCTATGTGGAAATAAAGGAGTTTGACAGGGGATAGGATAGTTTTGGAGAGCTAGTACAGACAAATAAATCTTCGGATTAACCCGTGTTGAAAATGAATACCCGCACTTAGTGCTAATTTCGAAGATTTGACATGTACACAATTATTCTTATTTATCATAACACTAATTACTGCAATTTTGTATAATTGTAATTCTCAGCAAATATTCTAAAACACAAATCACGAAATAAGGGTACTCTGAATACATAATTACTCACTACGCTGTCTATTGCATCAGTAAGAAGCTGTCCTTTCATATTCACTAATATCCATGCAGCTTTTATCAAATTTCCTCGTCGTACATTTTCCATGAACATATTTGTAAAATATTTTGTACATATTTGAACATCATGTGAACATAGATGAACACATTTGCATATCAATTCCATACGGCCGTTCTTATAAAATTAGCT
The DNA here is from genome assembly GCA_037158775.1 of Hetaerina titia. Taxonomy (NCBI): domain Eukaryota; kingdom Metazoa; phylum Arthropoda; class Insecta; order Odonata; family Calopterygidae; genus Hetaerina; species Hetaerina titia. The sequence goes on along the minus strand of CM073772.1, from coordinate 44,373,248 downwards.
ATTAAAACAATTTTAAATTTGTACTATCTGGGATGATGAGAGTAGATTATTCAGACATATTAATATTGGAATATGGGGCAAACGAGGTAACGGGAGGAAAACAATAGGTATTCTATAAAGGCGAGAGGAAAAGTATTTGAAATTAAAGAGTAATTGAGTATAGACTGTTCAATTGGTATTTCAATTAAGTCATAATTAATAAATATTATGTATTTTTTTGCTCCAAGATGATTTTATGTTTCTCTGCCGAATGTCTGAAGAATTATATCATAGGATAGATGAAGAGAGCAATGCGTACGCCAGCATAAAAGTATCCGGTAATGTGTGGATAACATACAAAGGTGTTTCACTATGACAACAAAAGTGCAAGCAGTGCAAAAAAAATGTACACGTACCCGCAGTGTGGAAGTGAAACGATGGTTTCTAAGGATCAGCATCAATTTCGATAAAATATTGTGCTAATTGGGTAATTCTACGAGTGAGATTGGTAAAAATGGGAGAGATAGGGTGAGTAAAGGGTGGGCCACGATAGCTTGTTGATTGGGTAAATCGGTATCGAATCAGACATAAATGAAGGAAGTGAGCAATGGAATTTTGATCTGTGAGGGAATGAAATGTAAGTCGAATCACATAATTGATAAATGAGAGAATAGTGGTTAGTATGAGGTGAAGGAGTAGAACAAGGAAGTCTCACTGGTGAATGAAATTGAAGAGATACTCAGAATATAAGAAGTCTCAGGAAAAAAACAGCACGTGTGAATTAAGGCTACCTTAAAGGAGTGGCATGAGAAGTACGTTTGTAGGCATGCACGTATACATGCATGTAAGTATGTAAGTTCTGGAGGCCACGACAATACGTAGTAATTTTAAGGTTCCATCCAAAATCAACTAACGATCGGTGTACCAATGTTGGCATAAGTGAAATGCAAACATTTTACAGTGTAAATGTCACCCACTGTGACAGGAAAGCGAGTCCAGTCCCTCGATATCCTGCGATATGCTTTAACCAATTAACTCACAGAGGCGTATTTTTACATCGTGAATTTCTAGAGGGTTTATGCTGTGAAATTTCTGAATTTCGGTGTTCATTTACTTAGCAAAACAATAGAAAGTATGTGCAGATAAAAATGCCACCACTTCCGTTCGTTGCGATCACCTTTATCCCACACCAGGTATCAAGATATTTAGCTATTTGTTCCTCTTATGTACATTAAATTGGTGAGATCAGTCGGCCAATGCCAAAGTCTTCGCCCACTAAATGCAAAAAAAAATATTTCTCCTATTTTTGCGTTCATTTACGTTCCTGTGTAACGTAAACAGAGACATTAGAAATGTCGGTAAATCAAATAAGGTTGTTTTCAAGTAAGATTAGTGACATAAATGCTAAAAAAAAGTAATATTGCCTTTATTTACAAAGTTTTACACTTGACGTAAATGTATGCCTCACTATCGCATTGATACATTTTTTAAAAATTTCTCTTCGTTTTTAGCAAATGGTTCGAAACTTACCTGCACAAAAAGATGGATGGGGGAAGCGTGGGGCTCACGTGAGGGCAGGAGTCGTAAATTAGGGTGAGGAACGGCACAGGCAGATTAATACGAGACTCCTTGGAGTAGCCATAAAAAAAAGTCCTCTACGACGTATCAGATATTAACTTTGTCAGACACGTTAAGTGTTTTCAGCTTATCAGGTTGTTTTTAACAGCTTATACGCAAAGAGAGTGTTTTCCAAATGCTTGGCAAAGTTTTGCACTCGAAACGACTTTTAGAACAAACTGAAAGAAATGAATTCTACCCTCATTATTTTCACGACAAGCGTTAAGATCCAACATAACTGAGGACTTTCGATACACGCATGTACACACTATCATTCAATCTTTCATTCCAAATTTACCTCTAAGCTAGACGTAACGCTCCCAAAATAAGGGAGATAGATTCCAATACAGATAGATTCAAATACTCATTCTTTCCCAGAACAATCAGAAATCATAATAGTAAGGATCCGAAGTCCGTCCGGAAATATTAAAAAGATTTAAGTTACAAGTCGGAACAAAATTAAAAATTCGAAGATTGTGCATGTGTATGTTTGTTGGAAGTTTGTGGGTTTGCACGCGTGTGAAATGGATGGGGCGAAAGGGTTCTTGCATGAATATTTACCATATTTGGTTTGTGGGCTATAAATGTGTGGCTTCTGCATGCGTTTTTTTCTAAATTACGGGTGGTTCCCTAATACCCCTCGCCACACGCCCTTGCGGCGGCTTGCGGGGTATTGAGTAGGTGTAGATGCAGATGAACACTTTAAGAAAACGAGGGCTGTTTTTTCTGGAAAAAATGTTGGTGGCATTACACCTCTAATCAAGGAAGATAGTCAACGGATGGATTCAAGCATCATCATCAATAAAGATTAAATAATTCAAAATAATGCATTTGAATTTATTATCATATAAATGCGAAGCTGTCTAGGTGACGCGGAAGTTGTAATCAGAACATTAATTAAAGAATTAGGTAAGGTTCAGAGAAAATCCGGGAAGAAATCGCGCAATTCGCTTCTTCGGTCGACAACTACGTCTACTATTTATTTACCACCCCGCCCTTATTTAAGTTTAAATTTCTCAATAGTTTCCCAGCATTACAAAAATTTGAACACATTCACAGCACAGTTTCATCCTCGAGCTCCACAAAATTATTCCAACGATGAGAGTCCGAATTAATTCCTCGGCATCGAAAATTCCAACTAGCAGTTGCGAACAAATGGACATGAGATTAGCCTCAACGCCAGAGGTCCCAGCGACGCGAAATTGGGAAGATTTGTGACATGGAGCCACCGCTAAATTAGAGTGGGACAAGTGTGTTTTGCCGGGTGACCGAAAAATTGGTAGAAATTACATCAGTTACGCACGTCACGGTCAACTGTTAACGAGACGAATGTTCATCAACCAATTAGCGAAGTGAAAACTGCACATCGGGAGCGTTGCCGTCAAAAAGAGGAGAATATATGAAGGGGGGAAGGTGCCAAACTGAGGTACAAATTCAATGGGTAGTATTTAAATGCAAAATCAACAAGAATTTTTTAATGAATATCACAGAAAGGAACTCCATAATTCAGTTGAGTTATCAAAAAATTTCGACCGAATAGATTCATTGGAAACACGACAAAGTTAACTAAATATTTAACTAGAATACGCGTAACTCATTAAAGAATGACGATTTGGGTGAAAATATATCCATGTCAATAAAAGCGAAACATAATACATTTGTTTCAATATTAAGCTATTTTCTTTATAGAATTACACTATTTTCATATGACCTTGCCCAGATGGTGTTAAAACCCATTATTATTAATCTACATCTACATAATACCCCGCAAGCCGCTGCAATGGCGTGTGGCGGGGGGTCACCACCCAAAAAAGGAAAAATATTGCGAGTGTTCCAAAAATATCTGTTTTCCTAATTTTCCGCTTTCACAATCAATGAAAATTTTATTGAAGGCAGGAGATGACTAGAGGGATATAAGGCTTATCTCGCCCTTATATACATATATATCTCAGACTGCACAGGTGCAGAGAGCGAATGAGGAATCGGGTTGGACAGAGTTAGGTAGGGATGCCAGGTAGAAACGTCCTTTTCCATTCATATGCGGAGGAAATGTTAAGATAGGCATGGAAAGGGGTGAAGGCGAGAGTAAAGCTCATGAAATCATTTGCGGAGAAAACGAAGAGGGTGTGGATTATTGACTGTGAGTTTTTAAGGTAAAATTTAAGTAAAAAATTAATTTACAATATCGAACACGGTTTATGAAGAGACGGGAATTGATAACAGGCACCTTACGTAAAGATGGAGAGAAAATAAGTGAACATTTTCATATTAATTGTAGTGTTTTATGGTTCAGAAACTTGGTCGTTATGCCTAAAAGAAAACCGTAGGTGGGAGGTTTTTGAAATATGGGTGCAGAGTAGAATAGATAAAATAAAATGGACGGATAGGGGGTAGTGAGGAAGGGGATCGTGATGGTGCGGTGTCTAAAGTGCTGGCTTCCCACCCTGATGACCTGGGTTCAAATCCTGTCGGCGTCCCGTTCCCTACGTGAGGTGCTTTGTGGATAGCACTTTGAGTGTGTACGACGTCGGTCGGATTGGACGTTAACTGCTGACCCCTTGGCGCCTTTCGACAAGAGTATGCTAATGCCGACGCCGGGTTTCTCTCCATCCTTCCTATCCCATCCAAAATGGCACAACTCCTGTCGGTCGTCTCCCATAAAAGCTACTACTGCTACGGAAAGGAAGACGAAAGAAAGAATTCTTGTATGGCAGAGTAAGAAGGACTGTTGTCGAGTAATATTTGATTAAGGCTAGGCAAGTGGATGCAGGAGGTACTGAGCTGCAACGAGTTGCTGAAGACTATATTGGAGGAAAACATACTTGAAAAATGAGGTAGAGTGAAGAAAATAATAGATGTTTGGATGAAACTAAGGGAGGTAGAATTCATAAATACCTAAATAATGGATTATTGTAACTCAATTTTTATGATATTTAGCGTGATATTAGTTAAATATTAGGAGCACAGTAGCGCCTGGGTAGGAGTAGTAGTACCTGGGTTCTACAAATTAAAAACCTACTTACCCGGTAGGCTACTCCTAATAATAAGTTAATATTTCGAGCAAATGAAAGTCAATCCAGCCTAAAAAAATTTAGAACTTACAATATCCTTCACATGTAATTGTTTGGGCCGCTCCCAAGTTAGCAAAGTTGTGGTTCAACACTGAATACTACCATGATGACCAGTACCTTATCTATTATTAACTTTAGAACTAGTCAATCACAAAACCTGGTAAAGCATGAGTCTTGTTGGTTTAAGTAGGAAACAACATATGGTAATCATTATCCCGTGGATTGAATTCTTGAGCAAAAACATTGGTCGCTATCGTAGTTATGCTGTTTATCATATTTTGTCATACATTTCAAGAACGGCGTGTTTTAGGCCTTGTAAATCAGTTAATTTTTCCTGGAATAGGTTACTAAATATTACAAAACATATTTTTTAAACATTTGTAATTTTTTCTCTCTTGGTGAATGACCAGAAGAGGCAATGGAGACGTGTATCTCTAGTAAAATCTCATCGCGAAAAAAGTAAATCATACATGTAAATAAGTTGAACAGGTACTCATGCATTCAGTTGTTAAGAACTTACTCAGAATGAAAATAATCGGAAACTTTGGAAACTTTCCCTGGATGCTTTCAAATTTACTGTACATTGAAAACTGGAAATAATTTTAACTTAAAAAATGCAAGTTAAAAATTAATTATTTTAATCTTAAATTCAGCGTGTTATAAAGTCATTAATTTAATTCCCTCAAATTTTAAGTGATTGCTCCACAAACCTCAATGAGAGTCAATATTTTCAAATAATAATTAGCCGTAACGGTAGTTTAATGAATTGGTGATATGGCTCCCAATATATTGACAAGAGGTTCAAAACTAAACCTACCAAAATGTTAGCGATGAAATTTTCTGTAACCTGAAGTCTCTCTTCGTACAACCACCAGCGATCTACGGATCACTGAAACCATACATTTATAACATCTCCGTACGAAATAAGCTCAAACCATGCCCATCAACCTCCAAATGTAAGTCTGTCATTTGCTCTCGTAGATACTCTACATGTAGAAAATACCTCGAAAGTCACCATTACGGCATTTGGTGGGGAAGGAGAGGGGAAACATGATTATAATGCAGAAATTTGAGCTCATTAATGCACTTTAATGTATGACAGCAAATAAAAAAATACTCGTGTGCACATATGCCTGTATGTATCATACGAAAATTGGCGTGCTTGACTAAATCATTAAATTTTATTTTTTACATGAATTTCCCGTGCACTTCGGATCGATTTTGTTGTATGACTACGTGCGTTTCGAGTAAAGAACAAGTGTTTGAATCTATCTGTCCGTGACGGTGTCCATCTCTTTTTATTTTATATCGTCGGTCATATTGGCCAATTTTGTGCTGTAATAATTTCCTCGGTGCTGCAAGAAAACTCAAGTGCCCTATATATTTATAAAATTCCAAGTCCTATCTGATATTTTGCGTGAATCATTTACCGGTTCCATTTAGTAACCCGGAATTCAAATTTGATGATTTCAAAAATAATATTTACAACGGTTGATTGACATAAATTAAATCCTTTCGGCAAATTTCAAAGCCTCTTTTGCGAAGATATGCGGAACAGCGGATGCCGCATCCATCATACACAAAATGGTCATCGACTATTGACCCTAGCGTTCCAGGGGTCAAATCCGGTTAATGTGACGCCACAACCTTAGCTAAAATTCAAATAGTGTGATTTTCCGGATACCAGATCTCTGTGGGAAAACGCAGGTGCTTCAGGAAACGTCCAATCCCTCCCGTGCTTAAATGTTTGAATTTTAAAAGTAGAGGAACTCTATCCTCACCTATCAAAACCAACCTCCGGGTTGATTACTGAGGGTAGACGAAGTACGAAAATACACACCCCGACTCCTTTGCCTCTTCCTCACTTGCCAATCCGCTTCCCTCCCCTTCAACTCTCCCCGACCCTCCCTCCGACCACTCCTCCCATTCCCACCCGACCGCCTGCTCCTTCTCCGGGCCTTACGCTCTCTCCGCACCCCTGCGTCTGCCCACCGTGAAGCAAATCGATCGGGTGCGTGTAACTCGCCAAAATAAAGACGCTCCTCTTCTGTTTCCTCTCCTTTTTTATCCCCTCCTCCAAAACTCCGTTCGATACCCTCAAACCCTCGTTCCCCTTTCCATCTCTTCTTCCCCCACCCCTCTTTCCATCTATCTCCCCCCCTCCCTCTTTCACATCCCTCTCCCCCAAGCTCCCTAACCCCTCTTAACCCCTCCCTCCTTCCCATGGAGCCATTGTCTCCCCCATACTCCCTGGCCCACCCTTCGCGCTTCGGATGTAGACAAATGGGTGCCCTATTCTGCCCTCTCGCGGGAGTACGCCTCAACTAACCCCTATTATGGGGGGCCGCGTAATCGAGTTGTTGGAGAGAATCGCCCCCTTCATCCTCACCCCCCCGTCTCTCTCTCTCTCTCTCTCTTTCTGTCTCTTCCCCTAGCGCCCCACATGAAAACCTTTTTCCGCCCCTACTCCCACCCCAACCCCACTAAATCGCACTCTCCCATCCTTCCCCGTTCCCTCCGGAAAATTAATAAAGAGGAAATCACTGCTCCCCAAGCACACACTACCAGTGTTTCAGTGGAGAGGAGAGAGAGAGAGAGAAAGAGAGAGAGAGAACGAGGTGAGCGATTGGCAAGGAGAGCGAGGGAGAAGGGGATGAAAGATGGCGGAAAGGGTGGATGGGGTGAGGGGGGAAAGAGAGAGTGAGAGAGAGGAGGGGGTTGATCCCGGGAGGAGGCATTGTTGCCACGTCTGCGGAGAGATCTCTTTGCAGGCCGCCGAGGATGCCCCTCGTTCGGGTCGGAGACGCCCCCGAAGTCGGAATCGTCCGAAAACCGATTCTTTCATCTGCGTCTGCAAGATCCGCATCCCAGTCCTGAGCAGATATTCCTGAATATGGTCAAAAAGGTGGCAGCTAGATAAAGGGCCCTGCCTGCGGTCACAGTTTAACACATAACGATGGCAAATCGCGCGTGGTTAGTCGTTACAATAAGGTATTTAGATTTCTCAACATTAAATCTCTCAAAAATATATCCCCGAGGACGTAATTAGGGAATTATTACAACGAGAGAGAAAATCCCCTCGATCTTTTTAAAAAATGCAACGAGAAGAGTGTAACTGTGATGGGTACACGAAGGAATCAGGATAGGTCAACCACAGGCGACTAAGGGAATAGGAAAAATTTAAACTACGACCAGACTCATTCCCTTAATGTTTACTATCGTAGTTTTTAATGGCAGTAGGGAAGCATTAATAAAACAAAGACTGCAGCAGATCTACCGAATTAACGTTAGTAACATTTTGTTCTTTTTTCTATAGTTCAAATATTTTTAAGGTAGGTTTTGGATGTACGCAACTGCCAAATAAACATCTCCTAACAAAACACAATCCAGCAACCATCAGCTCCCTCTTCATCTCAGAGTACTTCCTTCCTCCCTTCATCCCGTCCAACATCCCTATCCTATTCTTACCGTTTCCTCGTTTGCCTAAACTTTTTCCCTCTATTACAGTCTTCAACATCCCACTAGCGATCGTTACGCATCTCACCCATTTTTCCTTTCTTCCTATGGTGTCTCCCAACAATTCTCTCTCCACACCTAGCACTTCCTCATTCGTTTTCCTTTCGGTCCATTTCACCTTCTCCATTCTCCTTCCTTCATGCCCATTTTTCAAAATATATGTGAATTGAAATCAATGGCCTTCGTCCGTTACCATTCTTGATGCACTCATTTAAAATGATGTTCGGAACAGGAAAATTATTTACCAACGTTTTGTTTGCTAAAAAATTGAGAAAGATGAAAACATTAAAATCTGACATCCTATAATGGAAAATTTAATTTTTCAGAAAACTCTAATAACATTTACCTTCCTAAACTTCAACTCATCTTCCTGCTCATTATGAACAACCATGTCATCGCAACGATCATAATGATAATGAAAACTCTAAAAAGGAATTAATTAAGACGCTCGAGGTGATATATAACCTGGAGGCGAGATCATTTTCAAAGATATTATGTTAGGGCCATTCGAAGTGCGAAAGTTTTTGGGTGTTTCGTCGAGCATTATATGTCGGTAGAAATTGTCACATTTTTATTTATGATTCAACGGAATACGTATATTTAAAACTAATCAATGGATTTATTAAAATACAGACGTCCAGGAAAGTTCGAAGCTATGTTTGTTATGGATAATTTACATTCCTTCTTGAATTTCAATGCCAATGCCCATTAAATTGTGAAGAGTAAGGAAATATTTAACATTTCTACGCTTGCGTTGTATTATTCTATCATTTTAAAATTAAAAATAAATTAACAACGAAATTTGGTCAATCTGAAGGTTAGCAACATTAAATGTTTCCAAAAACGGTTTTACATCTTATTACAGCAACCTAATCCTTAGTTCACGCAGAAGGTTAGGAGCTTTGGATCAGCTGGTAGCAAGTTACCATATAACATTACAATTATTGCCAATAATTACGATTATACTGTTCAAATCAACTATACTTTATGTCTCTCGTATTTTAAATTCAATATAAATCCATATAATCATCAAACTGGGCAGGATTTATGTAGAAAATGCGTTTTAAATGTATCTCTCAACTTACGAAATGAAATAAGGAGAAAGGCAATTTTTATATTATATTAAACATTTCATAACCAAGGGAATGTTCGTAGCTGGAGAGGCCTACGTACTAGTACAACAGTGAGAGAGACAGGCCAAATTGTTCCTAAATCCTGGCCAAGCCCATGGGAACCCTCTGTTATGCACAATTCCTCAAATGTCTTGAATGGTATAACTCAGCAGGTAATTAACCTGAAGGTTGGTTTGACAGGTGAGTGTAAAGATCATTTTATACTGAGTCCAACGGCGAATAAAATTCACGCATCGGGAGTTGGGTTGTGAATGCGATAAATTTATAGGAGATCAGAGACTTCAAAGTTGCGATTCCTGTCCTGGATTATGTGTAAGGTTTAGTGTGGGGTGAGCTCTGTCCTCACCTTTCAAACCATCTTCTCGCTTATTTCTGAGGCTTATTTATTAGTAAATAACGTTAATGTGATTAGTTTAATTATGCTGGAGCAAGTGATACATATTTGCGAATGTTTAAACATGACCAGAAACCATAAAATTAAATTTAATCACTAAAAGATGTTAAAAAGAAGCGGTCAATGTGCCGAAGTTATTACTTGCGTCTCACAAAGGTTATTACGACGGAATTATCCGATATAAATAATGGCGCACACTTCAGTTAATATTCTGATGTACTGTTTGATTCACTCCACGATGCCTTTGGCCCGGACATTGGATCAGTGCTTAAGAAAAATATACAAATTGAGTGATTCCAATTAAATTTTAATCAATGCTTATCGTATGAATAAAACCATTCAATTAGAAAAGGTATGAAAGAACTTACGCATCGAACGTAGCATCCGTTGGATGTTGCTCTTTTAGAAAGACTGATACAAATTTTCCGTTGGTGATCGAAATAATTTAATAATTTATCTTGGAAATCCTGTGTGAAATGAAAAATCATGCAAATCTTCACCAAGATAATGAGTAAGAAAAATCTTGATAATTGATCAATAATGTTTTAAAATGCTATTTTTACTATCTTGGTGGTAAAGGAGTACGTAGGTCCAAGAAATATTTTAAATTATTACTTTGAAGAGTATGTCTCGCGTTCCAATTTTTTCGTCGAGAGAGTAACGGCTTTTGGCAAAATCACTGGATTGGTTGGAAAGGAAATATTACAATACAGGAAGATCTATTCTCTTCCGTTTCAATTCACGTAGCGTATTTTAAATATTTTTCCCTTAGCTTATCACACGCAGGAAACACTTGGGCGGTAATTAGTTCAACAATTTTAAGATTGGCAATTCGTTCGGGAAGAAAGTGGAAGATGAGAGATAACGTGGAAGACAGAGAAAGAGACTGGAAGGCATACATAGATTGTGCCAGAGGCAATAGAAGAGTGGCTAGGATTGGTACATGTTATAAGACGGAGTGTGAGAAGAAAAAGGCTGGGGCGAGGGTTATTAAACTGCGCACTTTCCCTGACCGCCGCACTAGGTCCTCCTCCAAATAGTCTGTCTGTTGGCTGGCCTCTCCTTACGATCTACTCCTCCGTCGCCCTCTACCGTAGGCTTCTCCAAAGCCCCCACTCCTCCAACGCCCTTACTCCTTCCGGAGGGATCTCTCCTTCCTCTGTTCCCGGCCCTCACCCCTCTGCCCCAGAACCCCTCGCATCCGCAGGGGACCCAGGCCGTTTTTCTTCCAGTAAGTGTCTCATCCCATGCCAATTACTATCCTTCCCCAAGCACCCAAACACACAAACACTCCCAGGGCTTTAGCGGGTAGTGTTTCAAGGGTGTCGCCTTCTGTGGTGTGCGTGTGTGTGTGTGTGGTGTTGGGTATAAGGTGGGGCAGGGGGTGGTGGGATGCTTGGGTTCAAGGGATTGAGTGAGAGAGATTGGGTGGGAGGGTCTGCATGGGGGAAGGGAAGTGAAACAGGGTTATGGTGAGGGGAGGTGTGGAGGGAAGGGGTGAGGTTTAGGTCCGAGCGAAGTTTGCATCGATGCTGCTAGCTCTGGAATTCGCAATTTGGAGAGCACAGTGAAGAGTAATTAGCGGGAAAATTATTCGCACAGTACATTCTTATAGAGGGAATTTTCCCAAAAGAATCCATAAAAAAGAAAGCAAAATAAAGTACGAAAAAGAACTCTCATTACATGAGAATTTAATCAGGAAAAGGTTTTGTTATAACTTCGGAATGAAGTGAGTGTTCCTCCCTACTGTTGTGAAATCTGGACACTTACGCTTAACTTAAAGAAAATTACCTTATTAATGGCGCTTTTAGAAGAGGTTCACAAAGAACTTTGTCTGTGGAATTTTCTGTTTAACGACTACTATTCTGAGAAAGTATAATATTAGGAGTAATAAATTATCTTAAACCCTAATATTTACGAGCATCACTACTCCATTTGAGACCGACTGAGATAGATATTTGGCCAGTCGATTCAATCAAAATATTTCCTTAGCGTTCATTAGTTTTGGAGAAGTATGTGTAATATAAAAGTTGTAGATTCACCGTGAAAATATAAACTTTATTGGAATTCAATTTTGAGTATAAAGGTTTTAAATCGACAACCAAAAACATTTGAAAAATAATAAACAATCACAGTTGAGTGCCTTTTCTGCTGTGTCACTTGAATCATTAAAAACTTTACTCTCTCTTAATAAAATTTCATAATACATTTTTCCCTTTTTTTAAATTTATATTCATTAAACTAACAAAACCCTAGAATCACAATCACATGTAATACACTTTCACGCGAGGTGACATAAAAAATATGGGCAACACGTGGTCAGGGGGCCTCAAAACTGGACTTTTCTGAACACATTAAGCCAATTTTTTTTAAATGCGAAAATTTTTCCGGTAGTATGCGTGATGAAAGTGAAAATTCCATAATCGTAATTTGATTCATCCCAAAATGCGTTACTTTAAAACCCCCTTTGGTCAGTGATAACTGACATCGATCTTCGTTATTAAAGAAATTGGAATGTGAATACATTGTAAACGGAATTGATGAAAGGTATGATAAGCTACAAGCAGTCAATACAAATCGTAACTATCTCAGGCAGTCACTAAGTATTTTACTGAAACTTTGGATGGATGGTAATTATTTTAGCTGTCGTATCTTCCTTATATAACAAATAATATAAAATATCGCATAGCTAGATCACTGAATACTTATATTTTTGTTCCAGAATCGAAGTCAGGTAATTTGAATCGGACTAAGAGTCTAAAATATTAGTATAACTATAAGAATAGCATCGGTATGTGCTGCCACTCGTAATATGAATAAAATCGTACGTGAAATGTGGAGTGTCGGAAATTATGATATCGCCTTTATTATATATTCTAACCGAGGTCTTAAATGTGTCTATCCAAAGCCTTTTATGATATGTCGTGCATACCTGAAAGAATAAGTCTACATCTTAGCCTCCGAGCCGTGTGAAATGTAGTTGGGGAACAATTGATTATTATTGGCATTCCTTATCATTTTAGGGGAAAGATGAATTTTTCTATTGGATGTTCCCAAATCGTTTCAGGAGGATAGACGTAGACTGGAGGCTTTTGAAATGTGGGTGGGGAGAAGGATGGAGAAGATGAAATGGACCGAAAGGAAAACAAATGAGGAAGTACTAGGGATGGTGGGCGAGGAGAGGGATTTGTTGAGAGAAATCCTATGGAGGCAGGAAAAATGAATGAAGGCCGTATTGGTCGGCAGTGAGATATTGAAGACGGTAATGGAGGGGATAATGTTGGGCAAACGAGGAAAGGGCAGAAACAGGATAGGGATGTTGGACAGGATGAAGGGAGGAAGGAAGTACACAGAGATGAAGAGGGACCTGATGTAGAATAAGTTGCTGGATTAGGTTTTGTTTGGACTCACGAAATATTTATTTGGTAGTTGTGTCCATCCATAAACTTACCTTAACCGGTAGATTGCCTTGTAATAATAATACTTTTCACGAATTGTGTTAGAGCAAAAGGTGTCCTCAGATCACTCTGGTTGGTATGCCAGTATATGGAATCCTCAAAATATAAATTTGAATTCGGAATTAGATCGAGTTCAGCGGAGGGGGGCTAGATTTGTCAAACATTGTTATGACCAACGCAGCAGCGTATCCACTTTGCTAGACAATTTAGGATGGGATTCTCTTACACAGCGGCGTTTACAATATAGATTAAACTTATTAAAACATTTAAAGATGGGCCCTTTTCCGATTACATCAAAGATATAATACGAACCCCAACGTATTACGGTCGGAGGGATCACGAATGTAAGACTAGAGAGATAAACTGCAAGACTGACAGGTTTAAAATGTCATTTTTTCCAAGAACGATAAGGGACCAGAATGCTTGTAGCCGAAATTCCCCAGGAGTTAGTTCATTACAATAAGTATTAACGTACAGGTTAGGGACTGCGCGAGGATATGTATATATATACTATTTGGTAAACCCAACCCCCTCATCCCTTCCCTCATGGTGCTACACCCCCTGCCACACACCTTTTTTGGTGGCTCGCAGGGTATTTATGTAGATGTATGGTTGCAAAAGGGTAAAGAAGAGAGGGAGAAAATTTGAATTATGGAATTGGAAAGAGCCATGAGAAAATCCGCTAGATTTGTGAAAAATTATTACTAGAAGAGTAAGCGTGACGCATATGCTGGAGGTATTTACTCGGGAGTCTCTAGAATCAAGAAGGGAGCGAGCAAGTTGGACTTTTAGAAAGGTGGTGGTCCCCCAAGTCTGCTTGCGACACCAGGGGAACTATTATGGCCATATCGAAGGAATCATTGCTAAATTGGCAGATCGGACTACCAGGATAAAATAGGAATGATAGACACCGTCACCGACGGATTCAATTACTCGCTATTCCCTCGCATGATACGCATTCAAAACAAAATCGATCCCAATTATCTCACCATTTTTCATTCAAAGCCTAGACTTTATCGATCTAGTCAAATACATTTATTGCATAACATGAATGGGCATGCATGTGTGTAAGGTATCGTGAGTTTGATATTTATGAATAAGTTCATATTTATGTATGCATGAATGGCTGATGAACTGACATCCTCCGCCACACTCCCTTGCCACGGCTTGCGGGTAAATCGTAATTTTTCTAGATGTAATAAAAAAAAAGACCGCTCTTTGATTTCAGAAGGCATTACGTCCCAAAAAGAACGAATACTCGTTTCAGCATTCGGAGTGCTCCGAAATAGCCTATCCCCGAGTACACTTTATCCAGGTTAAATCGTAGTGTCTCACATTGTACTTGATTGGTGTAGTCTATATTGGTGACGTCAAGATGCTAATATGGTATGAATTATTTCAGTGAATAGTTTCTCATAGAAATAGCCGCACATGCATTCTTAATTCACAAAGCAAAATTTAAAAATTTATTCGAAAAAAATCATAATTTGCATGATACATTTAGTTATATATGTGTCTCAGCGGTTATATGCATGTGGAAATGTAGTTATATATATGCATGAGTGTATATTTATGTATAAAACGCTGGTGCACTAACCCCTTTGACGCAAGCTCTTGCGGCGGCTTGTGGAACCTTGCGTGGATGTTGAAGGAGATCTGCATCACATCGTGGGAATTCGAATCTGAATCGAGGACGAATCGAATACGTATCGTGTTTGTCCCTAACGCGTTGGGGTGGGGAAGAAGTTTACGGCCGACAGAGAGGAGGGCGTGTGGGGGGGCATGCAGGGAGGGTGGAAGGCGTCGAGAGGGGGAGAGTCGGTTTGTGGGGGGGGAGACTTGGGATCTCCGGGGGAAGGATTAAGATTCGCACGGATGGAGACGACGCGTGCAACAGCAAATTGACTACTAACACTTGCGACGGCGGCGGAGGGACCTGGTCTCCGCTCACCCATTCGCCTCTCCCCCGCTAACCCTCCCACCCGGCTTTAGTTCGCTTATTCCCTTCCACCCCTAACCCCCTTCCCGCCCGACGGCATCCTCCCGAAAACTTTCGTGCCCTTCGCTTCACCCGTCAAGATTTAAACACGAGTGCTTTTTCCACGCGTTGCCCTCACTCTCCTATTCTACTCTTCCTCCTCGTCTCCGCCTCTCAGACATGCTATTGCAGCATTCTACGGAGGTATATCTGCCTATTATGCAAGAAGTATATGCACTCTCATAGCATTCACGCTCAAGCATTGTACGCAGCTTGAGATTATGCAATTTTCAAGATTTTTGAACTAATAGTTTTCTCACAGCTGAACCTGTAGAAATTATATATACGAGATTTATATAAAATAATATACATGTATGGTAGATTTCAAAAAGGTTTCAAACTGTATGCACAAGATTTTATAGATTCTAACCATGTATGTACCTTCGCTCAATTTTGTTTGGGTCTTCATTCTCGAGACCAAAAATAGAAACCCCTTATTGCTATGCATTCCGACTCAGGGATAATTTGTAAGGGATGTTGCAGCTTTTAAGGAAATGCCAGCAAGAAGCATAGAATCTGAATGGATAGAAGTAGTTCAGGGAAAGTTAAGTAAAACAATTATTATCTTCCTTTATCTTTCTTGAAGAGCTAGGTAAAATATCATTACGTATTTTCAGAAAACCGTTTATCATGTTTCTTACTGGTATGATATTATATTGTTCGTTGAATAGACGGCTTATTGAAGTTTCTTTGAAAATAATATTCATATATCTGCGATAGAACTTAACAATGAATGCGATAAAAATAATTAAGAACGGAATGTTTTTATTAAAAATTGTTTTAGTATCGCTTTTATCGTTCCGAGTGATATTAAAATTTGCCCCTTACCAGCCGGCACCTCCGACCGGGAGGAAACGTATGAGGGTGAAAGTATCTGGCAAGAAAGTCTGGTATGATCCTGCCACCATCACTGATTGAACGTCAAAGGCCAATAAGTAAGAATTACTAACGCTATTAATCCGAGTAGATTCATTAGTTTTAATCTAATAATTACTTCGACCATCTAGTTCTACCAAAATCGATATTTGCCATGCGTTCGATCAGGGTTTAGCATGAATTCCGAATTCTAAACAAAGTCCTTATTTCATTTTGAAGCAAAAATTGAACTCCTGACGAAAATTAAACAATCGGTATGTTTACTCATGGGGAAAATCAATCAAACCCTGAGCGAGCTCAATATAAAACAGAAGATGAGATCGAGAGGAGAACTGCAGAGCTTTCTGATATTAGAATTGAAGTTCTCGTTGCATGAAAGTTAACTCTATAAAAACGAAAATCAACATTCATGGATCGATCCATCATTATTTTTGCGGGTAAACCAGCGAACGAATTGGACCATCATCATATTTGTGACCGCCGAAGTCGAATATCAAAAAATTTTGCGGACTAAAGGTGACCCTTTAAATGATTTACGGCAGGTTTGAACTGTTTCGCACATCGGCGACATTCACCGAATGTGTTTTCCCCCCCTCCCCCCTACCAAAACTCTCCATAACGTTCGGTTCGAAAACCGTGCACACGGGAATGAACTCTTGAACGAGTGCGATTGGGCGGCAAACATTGCAGGTCCCAAATAGGTTGCGCACACGACCCCCTTTTTCTTCTCCACCCCGCTGAAAATTTCAATTGTTCCCCTACCTCATCCTCTCCGTCCACACATCCCCTCTCACCCGGCGACGATTTTATTTTTTTTCCTAAGAGTAATGCGCCAAATTCGTGCGTGTTCGGGCGTAAATTGAAGCACGACAAGGGTAGTAATCGGGAGATATGGGGCGAAAAAATATATTTACGAAATCATTTCACTCTCGTTCTTGAGGATTGATGGATAACTGCGCGTTGGCATGGGACGGATGACAATTTAAAAAGTACCGCGACGTGGCGAGCATCCCCGATTGACAAGGGGAGGGATGTGGGCGGGAGAGGGTTGAAGGGAGGATGGAGGAGGAAAGTCAGCCCGTTCGGGCGTTTTGTCTTCCACATGGTGCGCTTAAGGATCGACCAAATCTAATGGATTAAAAAAAATAGTGGTGGAGGAGGGGAAGGAATGGGATTTCTATTTTTTTTTAAATTTATGCTCACGTTTTTTTTTTATTTTAATTGGCACCACCATCTCACTTCAACGCGTTCACGGTCGGTGGAGCAACCCGAGTGCCGAAATTCGCGACGGAAACGATCGCATGAAATTAATTGTCATAATTCAAGGCCTGTTTGCCTCAGCGGGGGTTAGGTGGCATAAATATGGGCGACGTAGACAGAAGGCCGTGAAGTTCGTTCCACCCTTCACTCCTTTCCAGATTTACTTTATATCAAAGAACCATAATTCGAAGTGTTCTTCGAGCTAATAATGCGAATGAATAGTTCACACGAACATAAAAACATAAACATATTACCATTCCCGTAAGCATTTCTAAAAAAGCAGTTCTACTTTATAAAGCAGTTCTGTCCTTTTATTCAACTCGGCATAGTGGTCTGCAAGAAATACCGTCAAAATCGGATAGATGAAAGCTCTATCCTCAACACAATAAGTATTAACGTACAGGTTATGGACTGCGATTGGATATAGATATATGTATATTTATTTGTTACAGGGTTCCCTCACCTTCCCCCACCTATTTGAAAAACCCCAACCCCCTCATCCTTTACCCATTCCTCCTGGTGCTACACCCGCTGCCACGCACCTTTTTGGTGTGTCGCAGGGTATTTATGAATAATATAAAATATAAATAATAAATAAATAATATAAAATATAAATAAATATATAGATGAATTGAAATTCGTATGTAATTGAAATTTCGCGTGGACTAAATGTCATATGTATGAGCAAATGAACTAACAAAGGAGGAACTTAAATACAACCAGAATGTAAAATACAATAAAGTATAGTGCTCCCTATTAATGTCAATATCGAATATGATCGGTAAAAAATAGGGAAAATAGAAAGCACTTTTGACAAAAATAGTCTTTAGCACCAGAGGTACATGGGGCAAGAAGATACGTTTTCCAAATATTTTTGAAGTGAGAAATTTTATCAAAATGAAAATCGATAAATATAAGCAATATCGGGCGCTTTTCCGGTGCATACTTGTCTTCGACTTTTTCCCCTCCACTGGGACAACTTCAACATATAGTAGTTACCACAATGTGACCCACCGAAGATCCTGGGAAGAGTACACCACATGCTACCGACACATACATGTATATAATGTGAGAAATCATTTATATTAAAGCCTGTATTTCTTACATCTACATGGTACCCCGCCAGTCATCCGGAAGGTGAGTGGCAAGGGGTGTATCCACACAAGGGAGGGAATTTGGAAGGGATTAGGAAGGGAATGGAATTAGTTAAAATGTCTCTTAAAGGAAGAATGATTCAAATTTGAAGAACCATGAAAATCATTAATGAAAAAAATACTACGAGGAGTTGGTAAAGTTATAATGAGAGAAACCATGCTGATAATTAAAGTAAGACGAAGAGTTTTTGGGATCTTCCAACGCCCTAGATCATCATACAGACCACCATTAGACAAATAAAGAACTGAGCAACAGAAGAAAATAAAAATGGATTTTATGAAACATACGATGAGGTACGTATACGTGAAGCTCGTCTTCTTAAAGGGATCAAGGAGCTAAATGTGCAGATATCGGTGAATGGGAGAGCAGTCAGTCAACTTTCGGATATCGGATATAACAACTTATATCTGAAAAAGGATCTTGAGATTTTGTTTGGGAGATGTTTATCTTTTGCATCCACAAAAACCAATAGGAAACGTCAAACACGCATGCTCCAAGAGCTTAGGCACCCGGTTTATTGATGACCCCATTACCTTTGAGCTGTTGTCTTTGATATGCAGAGGCGGGTTCAGCGGGAAAATTATTTCTCAAATCTTTAATAACATCTTTATAGCTAAAAGAAAAACTCATTCATTCGAGACAAATTCTCTTGAAAACATAACTTTGAACTATTCAGATTTTTACGAAGAATGCTTATTTTTTTTAATGAATCTTATTAAGGAAACCAGGTCATGTCACATATTACATGCACTGATAAGAGGTAATCATTTCTTAGTATTGAAGAAATCGGTGCGATACTAGCTAGTTAGATTGACTGATGAAAAATCTGATAGCCAATACTGTCTGTGCCATGCTGGCTTTTCTGACTATGCTTTGAAAAAGGTATTGTCCCGTTTTCCAAGGGAAAAAAATACCTTGTCCCTCTCGGCGATGCCTAGAATACCGTTAATGGGCACCGGTATAAGAGCTCTGTTCATAAAAAACAGTACTGCGATTATTGTATTTTTCATTAATAAGTACTTCACATGTTACGCGGCACAATGACTGTTGTAAATATTTTGGGAAGTAATACCTAATCCTTTGTCGTGAAAAAGGCGTAATACCTATTGCATTGTCATTTTTATACAAAGAACGTTTAACGTTTTTAAAAGTCGTGATGCGAGGGATAGAGTCAATACTTCAATGAAAAAGACACTATCGGCCACTTAATCACACCTTAATCACATTCGGCTTCCTTAGACGTCATAATTATTGTCCAATATTACATTGTCCATGTCTTGTATACGTGATGTTTGTTACGTCAGGTGAAATACGATCTGCAATAAAGTGAATATTTGTCCAAGAGTGAAGTTCGCGTGTGACTTCATTCAAGTTGGAGAGTCTGAAACGTGTGAATTTTTCGTTTCTTTGTCTTGTTAGGGTTTATCTATGTTTAAAAGTTGATTTGTTTACGATATGGTGTAATTCCAAATCAGTTCGTTTGCATTAATCATATTGGCGCATGGTTTTAATATTTCATTTAATCTTAACGGCATTAATTTTCAGTTTACGGCACACAGAAAGAGATATTCCCTCCGAAATAAGCAGAATTCGGGTCAAACCATACCCGTACTATCGACAGGTTCCAAATAAATATTTCAGAAAATTATCGAAGATAAACCATTTCTCTAAAGCTCAACGAAATGTTTGTGGGGAAAAAAAGCAGCTGTAACCGACAATCGCGCTTTAACGACTCTACCACAAAACGTGTGTTGGCTTTCGTAGTAAGGATATATATCATGAAAGTGTGGACATGGCCACTCAGTTGGCATTGTACCATGAAAACATCCATCCGTCCGCAGCCCCTCTTGCGTGGAAGGGTATATTAATGAATGATGGATGACTTGCCGTATTAACCTGACGCTTAAATAGCCGCATTGCTGGAAGGAAGAAGTAGCGTATAATAGTTAGGTAAGACGACGGGAGAGAGTGACCCCCAGGGAGAGAGAGTGGCGTTAAGAAAGTCTCTTTGTGTGCTTAAGTACAATAAAAACCCATTCTTGTTTTAAGTAATGAATTCCATAAAGTGCAGATAACGAGTGTTATATGCGGTGCTCAAAATTAAAAAGAAATTAGCGTGAAGCAATAGTGCTTGGAATAAGTTACAGTTGCATTGTAGAGACTCATTTGTCTGCATATCTTTGGATATGACATCTCTTTAGTAAGAGGGATGTGCATTAATATATATATATATATATATATATATATATATATATATATATATATATATATATCCAGCCACCTTCATTAGGGTATAACAAGGACATTTTTATACTCCAGTGACCTCTTATACCCTGATGAAGTTGGCTGGAACTACGGAAATATCGAAGTGAGTAAAGTATTAATTGCAATTGTGTATCAAGAGTGAGTGAGCGCTATAGTAAGTATATATATATATATATATATATATATATATAACTTTTGGACGGCACAATAGAACACAGAATAAAACAGATAACACGTAAAAGGACACTCACACTGTAGATGATTTAAGCTTTCGGCCTACTCCGAGGCCTTCTTCAGGTGCAGACTGCAGCAGTCTGACCTGAAGAAGGCCTCGGAGTAGGCCGAAAGCTTAAATCATCTACAGTGTGAGTGTCCTTTTACGTGTTATCTGTTTTATTCTGTGTTATATTGTGCCGTCCAAAAGTTATATTGCTCTCGTGAGTACTTCCGCATCATATATATATATATATACATTCAAATACGAAGTCCCGCCATACGGCGCACAAATATTCATTCAAACATAGAAATAGGTATAAGGAAAGGGGATAAGAAAACACATAAAAGGCGAATATATATATATTATATATTATATATTATATATATATATATATATATATATATATATATATACACTATATGTCGCATAGCATGCAATTTTCCTACTTTCAAATATATATTGCAAGCAGAAAAATTCATTCTTTTAACTTGCGAATATTTTACTTCGATAACCTCAGAATTCTTCCTGTGTTGAAATATTATGAGTAAGCTGAAAATCAGGTCCTGAAATGTATAGTTTAATTTATTTTTACGCAAAGACCATCCATAAAAGAACAAATGATACTGACAGGATTTTAATTTAAACATGTTTATATCAAATTTGCAAATGTTCTCAGGTCTAAGAAAAATCAAATGATAGGTACATCTAATTTGTGAAAAAAAAACTTGCGCGTAGTTGTATTTCTTGATAAAGTATTTGCACTTGATAATGTTCCCCTTTAAATACTTCAATTTAATTGTTTTCAAGAATTGGAAAAGAGTTAATGAACCAATTATTCCCTTATCTCAGTATTTTCTTACTTTTTCCACGAATTGCACTTCCTTAAAATAACCTTTTAGTCTCCTCTTGTAGTTTTTTTTGCGTTGCCAATGATACTTCCGTGATAATCTTATATTCAATTTGATGTATTTATGTTATTTTTTAGTGCGTTAATCTAAGTCTGCTAATGTTCTCTTCATCTGTTGCAGTAAAGGGAGAGGAATCAACCGTCCACTAGAAAAATCGATACATTTGACATTGGATTCGTTAAAAACTCTTATCTTGTTATAAAATTTATCACCATAACTGTCTTCATAATTATGTTGTGAATGTTTTTAATAAAAAAATAAAAATAATTTGGAATTGTAAAAATGCAGGACTGGTGGTTTTGTATCCGAATTGAAATTAGTTATAATCACCATAAAAAAACGTGGTGAGTAAATAAATTTCTTGAAATACCCAATTATCATTTAAAAATTCAAACTTTGTGTATATCTTATAAAAACAATGCTCTCTTAAGATTTTCTTCCTTAGTACTTACTCTATTCCCATACTTTTCAATTCATCGTAATCCAATTTATATTTGCTAATCGAATCACATATGCCTCATCAAACAATTACTTTCCTTAACAAATAAAATTAGAGACTCTTCTTATTCGATAACAGTACACTATGCGTAGATAAACTTATCCTAATCCATTCCCTTCAATTTAAATAAATTATTTTTTCTTTCACGACCCTTTTGGGTTGGTGCTTTACTATTTGTTACGGAGTTATTCAGTGGATTTAAGATGTTGCATTTTCGGATCGTTTACTCCGTACATCTTATCATTTCGGCTTTGTCTTTCCAATTTATAACTTTGGAATCCCATTTATCTTATTCAGTTTCATGCTTCGACAGTTTACAGTCTGCCGTGTTCAACCTACCATGCCGAATTTTCTAATTGCTGAATGAGCGGACAACGTTTTGCTGAATTAAAGATCTTTATTGAGAAATGACACTTTGTCTTGAAATGAAAAAAAACAATTGCGACTTCTCATTAGAAAATTTTCATTAGAAAAAAGCCACCTGGAACGATTCCCTGCTCTCTCACAAGACTTTCTCGGTTATTGGTCACTTTATCCGGAAAATTTTATCGGTAGTTTTTTCCTGACAACGGATTTCCATCTGGTCCAATTAATCGACTCCCGGGGCTGTCGTAACGGAACACGGTTGAATTATGTCCAACTAAAAACTAAAGCCAAGCTGAAATTTCGCCTTAGATTTTATTTTGCTTTTCATCTTCCAATTCACACGTAACCCGTACAAGATCCAACCTCCATTCCCAGTTGAGAAGATCAAGTCGAGTATCCCATGTTACGAGCACATTTCTTGTGCATAAGGACATCGTAAAGTCTACAAGACGGCTCCTAAGGTTTGAAAAGTCGATTGCTTGTTGACAGCGTACTGACATCATAGTTAGGGACTCTTCGGCTGCGACTGTTCAAGCAGCGAACAACTGAGGACCGTAACTAAGAAAAGAGGGGATCCATGAGCGACAAAAGGAAGTTTTAATGGCTCTTTTTGACCCCCTCCTTCTTGTATGTTTATCACATATGATCCCTACGTTTTGAAACATTATTTTGTAGCAATCATCATTGCATGCAAGTAAAAGCTTTAGAATAAATGTACCACAGAAGTCCTTAAAGTATCGTTATTGCCCACAATCCAAGCGTCATATTTCGTGCAAGAAGCGTAAGATATTCAAAAGGATCATACATTAACTGAAAATCTATATCTACATAATACCCCGCAAGCCGCCACAAGGGCGTGTGGCGGGGGGTGTTAGGCCACCACCCAAGAAAAGGAAAAAAAGAAAAACCGCATTCAAAACTGACACATAAATGCAAACCCAAATCTAAAGTGAAAGAGACCTTTTTCTCGCGTAATACAAATGGATGGATGGTTTTCCTACGAGTTTATCTAAGTTTGGTTGGATTGAGTATCACTGACACATTTCACTTTTTCCTTTCCGTTGAAAATACTTTCATTTTCGGTTTGGTATCCATTGAAAAGAAAACTTCACTTGCTTCAAACAGCAATTTTTACGGAGGATATTAACGGGCGAATTCCCAAAAGGGGACATGTGCGTGTGAATAATACGCAGACAAACTATAGATTGCACGCAAAACATTAAGAGAAATAAAATTACAATTTGAAAAATAAAAACTTAAAAGATTGACAAGATTCTCCCACGCCGCGACCTCGACACCGGAACCCTCGATTTGGAGGCGGTGGTGCGTTTTATAACGGCCGATTAAGGAGGCGTCAGCGACGCGCGATCCCTCCCGCGTGATCGCCGACAGGCACGGCGATCGAGAATTGAAACGCGCGCAGGGGGGATCATCGATCGGGAGGAATGACGCATCACTGGGGCCCAATTGGATATTTATGCTGCCGTCGGCGGCGGCGGAGAGCTAACGACAGGGGCAGTCGGCCAAACGGAGGAAATGGAAGTAGTTTTCCTTTCGTGGTCGAGTGGGTCGGCGACACGGCCACAATGGGCGCGGACGCCCGGTCTCCCCGCCCAAATTTCTCCATTATTCTCCATTCATACGCGCGTGCCCCGGGGGGGGATGGATGGGTGGATGCCCTAAAATGCCTCTTTCTCACTCTCTCCAAAGGAAATTCCACTTCCCCGCGCCCCACTCATCGCCTCCCCTCATTGGTAACCGTGGCCATCCCCGGTTAGGGATGGAGGGGGGTATAAATTGTGCGGAGGTCAACGGCGGTGGCCGCTGCGGTCGGTCATCTGGTGCGTGGAGGATGGCTTTCCAACCTCCATCATCGAAAATCAAGGGTGAGGAGAATGATTTTTTTTTCTCTTTCATGTATGTTAATCAGTACTCCTGATAATTTACATGACTGCCGCCTCTGCCGAATTACACGTTAAAATCGTTCTTCTCTACACGTATCATTTGCCATTCATTTTCAACCGACCTAGTACTCGAATCACATGAGTATTTGGAGATATGAATGACGTGCTTAGCAATATTTACGCTACGAGATGTCTGTTTTAGTAAAACATTTTAGATATTCGGTTCAGTGCGACCGAGATCGTTGAATTTGCCACTACTCTCTTGAAAATGAACCAACATTTTGTTATATACATGCATAAATGAGATATATAGCCATTAGCCTCGGGGCACTCACTTCTCAACCGCCTTGAAGAAGGTTTGGAAGCGTAAAAATTAACATTGAATTGGGTTTCGTTCGGTTCTCTTTCGATCTCGCCACATCACCTGTCGTTAAGTCACACCGAATGCCTTTGTAACACTAAGAGACTGCTTCATACACAATTGCATACGCACAGATATACACACCCATTAAATCTAAAGCTTTAACTCACCACTAGGAGGTTTCTGTCACCAGTGATTATCATTATTAGTGAATTTGTGATTATTTTCATTCGATATTTTTATTCAGGGGGGTTGGAAATATCGTGAGTTGTGTGTTGCTATGGAAGCAGGCACTCATCGTGCAAAGGAAAAGTATGCATTTATCCATATTCGTGAACTTCTTGTATTATCGTCTAACAGTGTAACATGGGGATGAAATTATTTCTTATATTTAAATTTACGAGAGACTAGTGCGTCTATTGCGTATTATATCAAGCGTTAATATCGGGTGAAATGGCTTTCGCCCTCATTACATATGTGCGGTAAATACTGATGAACACCTTAAGCCAAAATCTATGTGGTGTCAAATCTCACCATATATTAATTATAGATCGAAAAGCTACCCTGTACTACTCTTAAATAGTCAATATGACTCAGGAAAAAAAGGGTATAACTCCCCTAATACTAACGGCTTGCGACGTTTGCACAAAGGGTAGTGGGGCCATTTTTTCCCACGGTGCTTTTTTTGGTTTCCCATGAAGATCTGGCACTCGGAAAATTACACAGAGAAGTTGAAGGGGATCCAAAATATTAATTCGGAATCGAATTTGGACCCTCCTGTTAATATCCCAGCACTCAATTCACTGGATTTGACACCCCATCAGGAATAAACTTAGGGATTTGAAAATGTTTTCGAATACGTGTGGATCAAAAAGGAGGAAGTAATTTTTAAAGGTTTCAAACTCAATTATAAATAGAATGCCGTATCTCCAAACTCCGAAGTAGGTACATATTAAAATCAATCTTTAAATCAATACGTCCGGAGCAGAATTAAAGCATAGATTACATCACTAGCGTTTTTCCAAGTGTTTAAACACTAGGCTGAAAAATAAAGATTCAGCCTCACTAAAAAATTCTTGATTTCCATGGTGAAAAAACTGTAACTTTTGACACTGCAATTTAAAATCATCAACCATGGTTACGACAGCTTGTGTCATTACCAAGACTTGGCAAAGTTAAATACCAGGTTTTTATAGTATTTAATATTGAGGTGGTTCCGCTAATATGCCAATGTCAAAAGAAATGTTCCTTCGCAATAGTGTCATTCTGATTAATTTAATATTGAAGCGGATAATGATATAGCACCATATAAAATTATTTTTAAAAGCAAGAGCCTAGTTCAATGCGAATCATTGTATCCTAGGCTCTGAAAAGGCATTTATTCCTTCGTAATGATTTTTTACAATCAGCAAATCACTTTCTCTTTATTTGTAAATTTATTTCAACTGAAATATGAATTCAAGCTTCACTTCATAGAAGTTGTGCACAACCTTAATTACAGCAATAAAGTTTAACTGACATGAAAGTGTTTGAGACCAAAATAGTCAAACTAGTAGGGGTATAAGAGGAGGAACTTCGTTAAACAAAATATTCTTTCATACGGATGAGGGAATTGACGACAGGGACGTCGAGTAAAGGTGTTAATTATTAGTGAAATGTTGTAGTATGCATGCATAAATGTAAATTAGTGAATGTCGCACGGAAGGATAGCTGTTGAAACACAATTATAAACGTAGAATGGAGACCCTTGAGATGTGGGTGCCGACAAATACGGAAAAGATAGAATGGACCGAAAGCATAACAATGGAAGAGTATTAGGTAACCTTGTTAGGTGGGGATGGAGAGAGGATTGTGGAAGGAGGGAGGTCCAAAGTGGGCAAGAAATACGGATGCAGAATATCTTGATTCGCGATGGAATGTTGAAGACTGTGATAAAGGGGATAACGTTAGGCGGGCGATGAAGGAGTAGGAAAAAGATAGGAATGTTGAATGGAATGAAGGGAGGAAGTGGGTATAAAGAATTGAAGAAGTGTTTTTTGTGATCTACATCTACATCTACATAAGTACCCTGCGAGCCATCAAAAAGGTGTGTGGCAGGGGGTGTAGCACCATGAGGGAAGGGTAAGGGTTGAGGGGGTTGGGAGTTAGGTGAGGAAAGGTGGGGGGAACCTGTAGGGAAAAAAAAAATATATATATATACACACATACATATGTGTGTATATATATATACACACATATATATACATACATATATATATATATATACATACATACATACACACATGTATACACATCCTCGCGAAGTCCCTAACCTGTACGTTAATACTTATTGTAATGAACTAAGTCCTGGGGAATTTCGACTACGAGCATTCTGGTCCCTTATCGTTCTTGGAAAAAATGACATTTTAAACCTGTCAGTCTTGCAGTCTATCTCTCTAGTCTTATATTCGTGATCCCTTCGACCGTAATACGTTGGGGTTCGTATTATATCCTTGATGTCATCGGAAAAGGGCCCATCTTTAAATGTTTTTAATAAGTTTAATCTATATTGGAAACGCCGCTGTATAAGAGAATCCCAACCTAAATTGTCTAGCAAAGTGGATACGCTGCTGAGTTGGTCATAACAATGTGATGTCGGGTGTCAGGTTATGTTTTGTTCGGAGAGGTGAAAAAATCATCGATGTCCAGAATGTGCCCACCCCAAAATGTTCCGTATATTTTCCTTAAAAAAATAAGCAGAAGAAACAACGCATTTTCCAGAGAATTGCCCATTTAGCAAATCGCGTATAACTATAGTATGGTATCACCATGTGGAAATTAAAAATATTTGTGTAAAAGTGCTCCATTCCTTCTCTTATATTATGATTCTTTGGCCACTGCGTCTGTCGTGAACTTCTTCCAAAATAAACCCATCAGTCCAGGTTATTTGGGTGGTAAAGCTTCCCCGTCACCAAGCAAGCCCAGTCACCGAAATGTCCCTTGCCGAATCAGCGACCTAGGGAGACATTCTTGTTCCTGGTAAAATTTAAGTTTTCAGAAATTTCTGAACCTTTTGTTTATGAAGAAATTGCCAGCTCTTCATCCAGCGATTTGTTTTCCTTCCCCGGCATTGATTTTAGGCGTAAGGAGACGAAAGAAAGATTTCCGAGAGACTCTAGCTGGTTCACAAATTGATCTTCGAGTGTGACATTTATTTTCACGGTGAAAAGTGGCCGACTCCCTTTCTGTGGCGTCCACGCCGCCGTCCGGTCCCTCCCACATAATCAGCCAAACTCCTAAAAGTGAGCCGGGTCTTGCTTTTCCTACCCCCGACCCCTCCTTATCGCCACGCGAACGCCTCCAATCCTCTCCCACCCTCCCCAGGATTCCAGCCCCCCACTCCGATACCCAATTCCCAAACCGTTAAAACCCATCCCCTACCTTCCCCACCCGTCCCCCAATTCTTCTTATCTATCTCCCCGGCGACGTCGACTTGCTTTATTTTAATTGGATCCAGTTTGTACAGAGATGTTGCATATTATATATGTGTTGTGACGCGTGGGATGTTTACTGCCGCCGGCCGCCCCGGCCTCCCCAACCGAGATGACGCCCATTGTTGCGGCCGATTTAAACGGCACTTTGTCACCACCCCTCTCTCTCACTCTCTCCACCCCATCCCTCGTTCGCGCCCCCAAGCCCCGTCGCTGCGCCCCCGCCCAGAACCAAACCACGTTTCCCCACGCAACCGTTCCTTCTCCCCCCACTCCCCCTCGCAGTTTCCCCCCACCCCCATTCACGGGTGCCATCCCTCTCCCCATATCACCCTTTTTCCACCCCCGCCCACGATTTGATTCGATTTCACGCCTCAATCGCAGCGACAAAAGAACATCGAGGCGTCGGAGCCGTAAGGGGGATGCCGTGCGCCGGTTTGGGAGGGATGAAGGAGGTGGGGTGAGGAGAGGGTTTGCAGGGTGCGTTGGTGTCCGAAGACTGAGGAAGTGTCAGTACGGCAGGAGGGGGATGCTGAGTGTTCAAGTGGCGGGGAAGGGACGGAGAGGCGTCCGCCACGGTTAATTCCTCTCCCGTCATCCCTCTCCCCACGCCACAACCCCAGAGAGTTTTATTTCTCCTCCCCCACTCCATCCCGAGAGCGATAGAGTTTAGAGGGTAGTTTGCAATCTTTCTTCTTTTTCCCCCCCTCCCCCCCTCCCCCATTCCTCCTTCCCTCCCTTCGCTACCTCTTCGACGCCCATCCGCGCGGGAAGCACGCGCTCCGCACCCTCTGCTAGGCTTCCCTACCATAATAATCCGTTCATCCCCCTTCGTCGCTGCCACTGCTGACACGCACGCACGCACGCCTCCGCTACGCACCAATCTGTGCGGCTCGTGGGCATGGGTGAGGTGGAGTCGTGGGGGAAGGGTGACGGGGGGAGAGAGTGGTCGTATGATGCTCCGGTCGACGCTTAATTCCCTTGTGAGAGAGGGGGTGGATGAGTCCCTACAGCATCCCTCGTAACCCTTGGCACCAGCCGACCACTCCTCCCCTCCCCCGAACCTCCTCAGCCCAGTCCCCCGCCTCGTCCGTTTTCTCTCCCCCGACAACTTTAACCGCCCACCCCCGCAAACATTACTAATCTGTCGACCCACCTCACGCGCCGTCCTCCCCTCCCTCGTCTCCCGTCCCCCTTCTTCTCCTGGAGTCACGTGAGGAGAACCTCTGCACTCCCCACCATTCATCTCATCCGTTACACTGTCCACCACCCACGGACCACCTCTTCCCTC
The DNA here is from genome assembly GCA_037158775.1 of Hetaerina titia. Classification (NCBI taxonomy): domain Eukaryota; kingdom Metazoa; phylum Arthropoda; class Insecta; order Odonata; family Calopterygidae; genus Hetaerina; species Hetaerina titia. The sequence goes on along the minus strand of CM073772.1, from coordinate 44,343,470 downwards.
TCCCGTGCTAGCCCCGTGTACTCCTTCGCTCTATCCCTTCCTGAAGCTCCCTCAACCCTTGTCTATGACCCTTCGCCCATCGCCTCCGTTGCCAGGCGTACGTTCCCGTCATCCGGGGTTCGCCTCGCAGGGGGTTGACTGAGGAGCGAGTTGAATCCTTTTTCGTTTTTTTTTCCATCGAGAGGAGGTTACACCTTTGCTTTTATGGCACTAAGCTATTCCCGCCACCGTTATAAGAATGTCCTCTGCCATACAAATTTTCTATTATCCACGATGGGAGTGAAGTGGGAAGATGATAGCAAGAAAACACCGAGATTAATCAACTAAATGGTGGACAGCTCTCAACGAGAATACGGTCCACGAGGATACCCTTAATCCACAAGTAGGAAGGCTTTCTATTTGATGATTTTCGCTCGGTTACCGGTCGGCTGTTTGTTATCTAAGAGTAAACATTCATGCAAGGAATGAATGAAAAATTGTTGGTACAATGGAACATACCTTTCTGAGAGTTCGCGCATAAGCCATCCCTCGCTACCTGATGGGCAACAGAGAATCAGTCATTGCGACTTCAGAGTAATTACGGCATTACCTATTGTCTATCGGCACCAGATTAATATTTTGCGCAAGAACATATTCCATATGGTATCCCAATAGTATCCCATCGGGAAACTGGTTTCTATTTAGAGCTATATGGAAGAAAAATAAAGACACGTCGCTGGAAGTGCATTATATCCTAACATTCGGGACTCAAATTTTCGCTGAAAGCGAACAGCTTCTGAGGGTACTTGCGTCGAATGGAATCGATGCGAACTTAGGGAAAGATAATTTTAAAAGTAGAACGAAAGAACTTTCCTAACCTTAAGAAAAGATATGATGAGGTCAAGAATATATTCTTTTCATTTCCCTTCTTCTTTAGTACTGACTTTCACAATTTGCCTTTTCTGCTTCATTTACTCCAACCTTGGTCCTTCTCAAGGATTCTTCATTTTTTCATTTAAGATCATTAATAAGCATAATCGCACTTCAAAAAAATATCCATGCTTGTTTTCTTGTCAATCGATCTACAAGGCTAAGGTTTTGCGGTCTAAACCCAGAAAATTTCAGGATCAATAAGGGATTAAGGTTAAGGATGGTTTTTGGTGTTCGCACTGGTTGATTGGAGATGTATTATTTTGTAGACCAGGATTAGAAATAAATTTAGAGGAGAACGCCTAACGCAAATCAGGGAAAAATTAGAGGCCTTGTGCACTCTTGAAATTCAATCAATTATTCATAGCAAAATTTGTATTTCCCGATCAGACCAGTAATTTGAAAAAAAAGAGAATCAGATGCCACGACTGATGTACGTGTAGATTTTTTTCCTGCGAGCCATACATCTCCCCTGCCACACACCTTTTTTGGTGGCTCGCAGGGTATTTATGTAGATGTAGATAACTGTGGATTTCAGATTAACTGTGGATTTTTCCCCTTCTTAGTTAAATAAAATTGTTTCTGGCGTAATTTGGTGAAAAATCTTCGCATTGAAATTAAAAAGTAACCAACATGGCTTTTCCACATAGAAAATTTTATTTACGAGCTAGAGTTCGTTATGGTACGGAGACCTGAAGATGTTATACCATAACGAAACCTAGGTCGTAAAGAACATTTTCTTAGTTGAAAATCCAAGTAGGTTATTTTTCAATTTCCCTTCTTAGTTTTTAATTCTCCACGATCTCACTTGTTATGGTGAAGATTTATGATATGGATGGTTTTGGTTCATTTTCATTCCCTTTTTTTCGTGTAACAAATAACTAATTTATTAGGTTCATTAATTCTTGTTTTGAATTAAGTCATCTTCCATTATGTTTAGAAATTTGCACGTTATTTGAGATGTTTACTGAATATTTTTTCCCTCCCTCTCCTATATCCTGTCTTATCACTTCCTCTTCCCATCTGGTGCTTGGTGAATCGCGGGGTATTTATGTCGTGGTCTAAACCCGAGTGTGCTAGTATAAGGAGTCCTAGGAGAGCGAGCTCTTCATACTTTTGTCGGTAAGCGAGCAACTTTCCTATCCGTTGCGGAAATCCTGAGGAAATTCAAATGTCAAAACCCCATCGACGATTGATGCTAAATTTACTGAAAAATGCAAATAGGCGATCTGATAAACAAATAAATGAATAAAATCGTGATACCAAAAATATGTAAATATTTGGAAACAACTGTTTAAACACCCTAAATATATTCCTTATGCACGCCCATATTACATGCGACAGCCACCGATAATGCGTTTTTGGGGTGTCCCGTAATACGTCGACTCAAGATGGTGTCAAGAGTAGTTGCCAAGGATAACGGAAATGCATCTTGCCAACCGAGGGTGCACAAAAATTATTAGTCTCCGTCCTGGTAAGACCTCCAACATGGCCGCTTGCCGCATGAGAACGAGTCAGGAATCCTTGGCTCTCGTTCCGAACGCAGATGCAGATGTACATTTTATGTAAATAATGGTATTGGAATTTTAGAACCTTGGAAGTTCTGAAACCTCTGTTTGAGCGAAGAAAATGAGCGTTATAACGTGGAGTTTCCGAGATGTCGTCGGTGTCAGCCGTAGATAGCCATAACAGGACTAAAATCCAGATTAATCCAAGGAAATAAGTGAAAAAAAAACTATGTTTTCAGATACATCGAAAAAGAAATGGAATGCTCGGGAAGAATTTTTAAGAACCTTCAGGAAAATAAGCGTTATTTATGGTGTTTATATGGATACAGTCATTCAAAATTTTTGATAGGATAAGAGATTAGAGCCGAATTTTGAAATAAAAGCTGGTGACAGTGAAATCACACAAGCTGTTTGGAGAAACGGCAGAAAAAGATCATCCTTTCGAAAAATGTCTTTCTTAGCCCCCAAGTCAGAATTGAACAGTTTATGAAATAAACTTAGACTTCATCGTCACACTATATACTTCCTTTAGAGATTTTTAAAATTAAAAGGTACATTCACGTAACCGTCCACGTGTTAAGTAACATATGTTTGGGCCTTGCTGGATCTTTCCTCCCCAATTTAACAGTTATTCACAAAAAACAGAAATAATGATATGATGCATCTCCTGTCTCGGAAATACCCCTTTCATTTTTGATTTTTTTTTAAATATTTGCGAGGTAACAATATTAATTTACTTTCATAACTTTCCATCGGTCCTACCAAGCGCTTATTCCAAAAAGGAACTCATATCAATGCAGGCGTGTATATGGAATGGGTTGTGCAAAACATGGGCCTCATCCGTGTTACCTCTCACTCGCTGTACCCATTCCCTCAACCATGTCACATTCATGCAGGAACCGTTAATCCCTTTGAGTTGGACGTGGATAGCCCCTGATATAATTCGATCCGTGCAGTTGATTGTCAAAAGGCACCGAAAACCCATTAATTTTCCCATTTGCCATCCTGTTTTCCCTCCTAGTTGTGCCCGAGGCATCCCTACCCGCAGTCCTTCGACGTACGTTTACTCAAAGGTGATTCTAGGGTTCAAATCCTGGAAGATATTCTTCAACCAGCCCGCTTTAAAATTCAAGCAATATTTCAGCCACTAGAACTTCATGGAATACTGCAGGTAACACGGAGAAAGTAATAAAAGGAAAGGAATTTTGTGGATTTTGCGTGCCTTACGACATAATTTGGGCTGAGCTTCACCATCACATATGGATACCATCATTGGAATTGTTTTCTGCGGTTTTTTTCATTCAGGATTGTAAATAGAAGGAAGAAAATCGGAGAAAATTTCCGAATAACAACTTGAATGATTAATATCAAGCTACCTTGAATGGCGGCCGAACTAGAAGCGTTGCCATAAAAGAGACAAGAAGTTAACCCAATATGAGATATAATTTTCTCATTGCTCACGGATATATCTGAAACCATTTGTTCAATCTTTTGTTCAACTCATCAAATCAATAAGAATAAATAGATAAACATCAGAGTTTCAGGTTTAATTTTGTTAGAATTCCTTCATGATGAGGGTAAAAAAGAAAATTTACACTTACACAATAAAGATTTAATATTTCACGACAGTGGCGGCGATGATGCCTTACTCCCCTCTTCGAGCCAGACTATATAAGTTGAAAAATATTTTATGGATGGATGTTACCTGATGATGATGCGCATAATCGAAACCATGGCCGTGAAACATCAGATCATTATTGTGGAAGTGTTAATTTTTTTTACTCTCATAATAAATAGGCAAGTACTTTCCTCCAAAACTGGACGTCTATATTTATGAACCTACTAGGATTTTGGCAATATTGTAGAGTACATGCAGGTGTCCGATTATATGCATTAAACTTTAGTAGTGTAATTTTTAAAAATATATTTTAGCGAGTGTATATTTGTCGAAATTAGGCATATCCACAGATGGTGAATGTTGTAGTAATTTAAACGAAATGGACATTAGTCATTCCTTACATCTTCAGCGGTCTTAGCTAAAGGTATGATAATTAGAGTAGGATTTTTTTGTACCCCAGGGAACAAGAGGTTCCTTAAGCAACCTCGAATTAACCAGTGCCCGTTCCCCCTTTCAATTCCAGTTGGCGAGCCCTCATTCTCTTCATCCTCAAACCCCCCTCTCTTTCCCGTCGCATAAGTTCCCTTCCTCGCATTATACCTTATTCCACCCCCAACACCCGTCCCTACCCCATCCCCGCAACAAACACACACCCCTTCATATCCCGAGGCCCCGTTCCACCTCTCCCCAGTCCCTCCTCCTTTTATCTCGGCCATCTCCGGCCGTCCTATCTGCCGCTCGTTCCGCGTCTCCTTATCGCCGCCCTAAATTCACTCCCCCCCATTTTAACCCTCAAAAGCCCCTGCCCCCTTCTCTTCTCCCCCACCGCCGCAATTCGACCTCCTCTCCGTTCTCACACCGCTCCCCGGAGAGCTCGTGAACCAAACCCTACTTCACTCACCCATTCCCCCGGGAGAGCATCCGCACCCCCCCCCCCACCTTCCGGATCAGCCCCCTCTCCCCGCGCCCCCTCTTCGTCACCTCCCTCCGCCATCCTCCGCGGATGTTGAACGCTCTCCGCGAGGCGTACAGCACGACCGTGTGTGTTCGGGCAATTTCGAGCGGGGGTGGGGGAATGGCGGGAGAAGAGGGAGCTTTAGACGGTGGGAAAACACCTCTCTCCTCCTCGTCTTGCCCGGGTAACGTCGACCTTAATGAGAGGGGAGTGTGGGGACTCCTCCCATGTGCGAGTGAAGTGAGCGGGAGAGGGAGGGTGTTGCGATGCGGGAGAGGGAGTCGACGGAATCGGCCCTACCATGCGGACGACTCCGCGGAGGAGATGTTTTCGCGAGGGTGAATTATAAGGGCCGGGATGGAATGTTAGGGGCTAATCGGCACGGAGGATGCCAAGGACGGAGGGAAAGGCTTTTAGGGATGACCTGGAGTATACCTTTAAGTCTGGCGGAAAGTCGAGTAATTTTGGTGAAAAAAAAGCAGAATGTGTGGAATTCACCAAAATGAAGTAACTCCGTTGTGACTCGAGTCTTTTGTGATTGTCCCAATTAGAGAGGAAAATGATGAAGAAGTAAATTTAGCCGTAGAAGCGTTAGCTTTGTGAAATGTCATCCCAATGTACAAAGAAAATAAAAAAGCAGGTAAAACTTTTAATTGTTTAATATATTAATTTGAAAAATATTATTTCCAATTATTTTCGCATTGTTGAAAAAATGAATGAATTTTTTTTTATCTCTGATTTTTTCGCTTTTCGTGGTTTACAAATGTGAATCACGCTCCTTTTATCAGTGGGATCACTTTTTTCCTTTAAGTTTCAGATGATTTTAATAGGGGATGGTTGTAGAGTGTTGAAAACCTGTACTTTCCTCATCTCATTTACTTCCCCTCTCCTTTGTCAGTGAAAGAACGGAAATATGTATTGCGAAAATTATATTCGCTTAGCCTTCATTTGGTTACCTCTGTATCAAAAAAAATAATTCAAAGGGTGCCCCTTCGCTGATGTTTATGAAAAAATATAACAATAGAATTACATACAACTCTCCTTTCGAAATTTGGATTTGTGTTTTCGGAGAATATTAATAACTCATACCCAAGGTTTATTTTATTTCTCATTGATATCGCGCCAAAACAGCCTATGTTTGATTCAATATTTTGTTATCCCTGTATTTCAATAATTTCAACCCCAAATATATTAAAATTGACAATAATTCGAGAATACCAAAAAATTCATATGAGGCAGAGAGAATAAATTCCGAAAAAACCATCTTTGTCAAATATGATGGTTTATTTTGGCGTAAATTGTCTATCAAGCAAGCTGGAGAAACATTAAGACGCGCGTTAATATACTTGTAATCCTCGGTGACCAAAGAAAGTAATTATGTTTATAAAACTACTGCAAAAATAGTTGGTTAACTTGTTTTTCACAAAAGAATTTTTTAATATTTCGATTGAAATATCTATGTATTATCCTTTCGTTTCGGATATGTAGTGCACTTTCAGCCGACCATATGGAAGGTAAATTACTCTCCGTTAATGTACTGAGTTAAAAATTTGGTGCCTAGGCAATCTTCATTTGCATCAATTAGGGCGAGATGGATAATGTGGATTAGATTGCACCGCTCAACAAGGCGAAGAAGAGCAATGCGAATATATTCCCCGAACCTCGACGTATGGCACAAAGACCCGCGCGGAAGCAAGCCAGGATACCGAGGAACATCAGTTGATATCTCCGGAGGAAATTAGGCCGAGGGGGCTATTTCAAATTCGCATTAGCGAAGCCGAGATATATACTCACAGACACACATTCGGTTGGGAGCGGCGGCGGCGGATTCCCGAGGGGGGGGGAAGTGGGGGAGGGGGTGGAAATAGGGAAATGATACACGGGAAGGGTCAGGGGTCTCGGGTTGCCGGAAGAGGGACGGATGGCGTTCGGACAGATCGCTCGCTCCCTTTCTATTTAGTCCTTTTGCCCTTACGGACCCAGGAGGTCGGTTTCATTACCTCCTCCGTTCCTCCCTTCCGTTCCCTTTCCTCTTCCGGTCCTCCTTTCTCCGCAGCAAAGGAAATGATGCCAAACGGCTGCCCGGAATGAAGTAGAGTGGAGAAGGCGCATCAAAGCGCCCGAATCACCGGGAGTGTTGTTACACGATAGGGCGGACAGCGCGGGATGCGCGCGGAGGACAAGGGGACGAGAGACGGCAACCTAATGCAAATGCCAGGACGTGACTAACCGTCTGCGGTATCAGTTTTGGTTCAATAAAACGCAAATGCATTGCATCTCTACAGTGGAGAGTCATTTTCGTCGAACAGAAAATGAAGGAAATGAACAAGGAGACTTTTTTATGCCACAAAATATTCTTTAACATCCACGACCGGGTGTTACATTAAAGTATCGTTGGAAATGAAATGATATTTTTGAGAATACCAAGTTCACTAATCAACTTAGCTGTCACTCGCCTCCCATTATAACTATTACTACAGTGCAAAGTGTCTGTTTATTTCCACTGAGGAGGAAATACACCGAGTGATTCGGGAGATGGCACCCTTCTAAAAATTCACCGATTTATAAATTCTTCCCTCGCTTTATTTGCTGCTTTAAAATTGAATTAACATCCTCCATAATTATGTTTCCAGAGCCTAAAACGCCAAATATCTGTTTCAAGAAGTACCATTTGACAATAGCGATATAGATTAAGAGTATTATTTTAAACCAGTCAGCTGGTCTTCTTAAATCCATCAGTTTTCATGGGCGGCAGTCACGTTAAATTTAATTATGAGCTATTTTTGGGCCTCTTGGACACAACAGAATGCCAGTGACTCTGATGTTATGTTTTCGATGCAGTAATAAGCAGAAAGTCATACTGATGAGTATTAGAAATTAGATGACATGTTATTCAGTCATGATAAGCTGTATTTAAACTCACTAATAAATATTATAATTCTTCGTCAAAAGCTGGAGATCCACGGACAGCCATAAGCTGGCAGAAAAATAACTATTCACCTCAATGATACGTGCAAAACACTTCAGCGATATGTTGAACATAAGTAACTCAAAACGTTCTTCCATACTTCTGTATTAAAATTAAGAGCGTGTCCAGATGAACAAACATTGCAATTTACTTCTTTTTGGTATAATTGAAATAAATACAGGCAATGATAAACATGAAACAATGACCAATAAAATTTGGTTATGAATAAGACTTGATAGGTTATTTTATAGTTTTGATTTCGCTCAAATTAATACTGCATTAGGCACTAATTAATGTGAGGATTAAATCGACCAATAGAAATATGCACCAGCTGTCTGTATTAATAATACTTATTAACAGCAAATAAACTATCAAGGAAATGCGTATCCCCTAGGAATTACATTGACGATTAAATATCCATTTGAAAAAATAACTTCTGACTACATGGTTCTATCGATGACAATTCAATTACAACGCGTATTAAACATTCATAGTACAATCAGCACATGCTTCCAAAATGGAGTGAGTCGTATAGTATATAAAATCAATTTCACAAGGTTATAAATGTTGTTACTATCAAAAATATAGATGCACTAAATTTAGTAGCATATGTTTTAAATGTAAAAAATATGACAATGAATAAATTTTGTTATCCATTACAATCGATAAAGTTTCGCCGCGCTCTTTATTGCTGTTTAGGTGGGACATAAACGAAATTCTTCCATTTACATTTTCATTATATTTGGTTTTGATAGCATGACACATTGATTTTGAAGCCAGGGCGCAAAAGAAAATAAAGAACAACACTTTGTCACGCGGTTCTATATTTGAGTGTTGGAAATGCCACAATGCGTAGTGATGTATATAATAGTATCACGTGTATATACATTCCTAATTTAAAGGACAGTAATGCACACATACTTTGAATATATTCTCAAGACCCACTCATTGATTGATATATTTCATGAGCATCACAAAAAAGAATATCACAAGTCTACCTTTCTAATTCAATTCAAACCGAGTTTACCTTTCTAGTCTAATTTTCTGTGGAACGCAAAATAGATACTGTTTCTTTCCCATCAACAAGAATATTACTCTTACCTTACGAACCTGTCTATCGTTTGATAAGGCAAGAGAGAATATGCGAATTTTTTGCATGATCTAATTTCAAGACTCATTGTAAGATCCTGAACAAGAAAATAAGATATGTCTTGCTGGTATGCAAGTATTTATGATTTCCTGCCACAAAGTACTCATCTTCAATGGAAGTGCTTCAGTCGGTCGAACGTTAAATTATCATGCGTGTATGCTCTTTAATCCTATATATATATATATATATATATATATATATAGAATGAAATATATGGAAGACTCCTGACCACGCAAAGAATGCAAATTAACGTCTGACGATGACGCACTCGTCGCATACCATAAAGTTCTCATCAAACGTGTAAACAGTTTTGAACGACTCTAACGAGCGGAATTCAACTATGTAACTCAAGACAGAACACTCGCGGGAGAGGTGCAAAAGTGGGTTCATTTCCATTTCATTCCCGAGACCCCGGAGCAATAAAACCAGGATACCTCCCCCCCCCACCCTCCAACCCACCCTCCAATTTTTAAGGGAGTGCCCGGGCCCTTCGTCGTCGTCGTCGCAACGGAGATGGAGATGAGCTCAGACGCCATCTTGGCATGAGAGTCCTCCCTGCCGCATGAATTGTGCTTCCGATCCCTCTCGTATTCCACCCCCTCCCAACCACCTACACCACCACCCTTCCTCTCTCTCTTTCCACCCTCCCACAACACCCACCACCTCCTCTCCCAACCACTCCTCTTTCGGAATCCCTCTCCCCTCTCCCATCCCATTTCCAACCCCACCCTCTCTTTTCATCGATCCAACTCCGAGGGGAACTCCTTCGCACAGAGTCTGTTACGCTTCCGAAGAATGCATATATACCCACCACTCTCTCTCGCTCTCTTCCTCCCCATGGTTCATCAAGCCTCCTGCGGGTAAATCCGCCGCCATTGCCATTGTGTACACGCGTCTAATGGTCCCGCGTTCGATGATGATCCCCTTTAAAATATGGCATTTGACGATCCCAAAAAAAAACGAAAAACGTTTCCCGTCCACCTCTCCAGGCATTGTCGACTGCGATGACAAAATGGATTTGTTCGGAATGCTTGTGTTGGCTCCATCTTGCGTGAGAGCTTGTGCAGTCCAAGGGCAAGGTGAGTTTACTTCCTGGTTGGCGATAAAAAAGTCGGGTTGGCCGTTTCAAGTGCATTTTCCAAGAGCACGAGCTCTTCGTGACACTCGACTTAGGTTATTTTCAGGGAGAGAAATTTTACTGCGCCGGGGCGGGGAATTCACCACCATAAAATTCAATGAACACGGCCGATTCTGAACCATCTCTTTCATTTCCGTCGCGTGAGCGAAAACGGGTCTTATTTGTGCTTCACTCAAATCACATCAAGTGATGGAGGTGAAAGGCACAAAAAAAACTGCGTTTTGGACCGAACGTATTCTCGCGCATCCCATACACTACGTGAATTCACATCTGCCATCAGTAATTGTGGGGCATAAATTGGGCAGTGATGATGATTTTCGTGACAAATATACACTTTTCACATATAAAATACATTCGTTAAAGTACGGCCCGTAATCTGGGATTCCAAAGCGTTCCTACGACGTGCTCGATGCTGAAATTTATAATTCGATCGCAGTTATATTATTTTTATTCTGTAACAAGACGTTGACTGTAGCCCGGAGGAAACTCTGTGCCATCATATACATGTATCTTAATTTAGATTTAAAATTCCGAACTCTCCCATACTGCAGTACTCGGGAACATCAAATGTCTATGTCTTCAAATCGTATTCGGCCGGTCCATTGTTAGACGATACTCCTTAGAATTCATAAAAATTCACGTTTCTGGAGTGCTATTTCTAGGGATATGTTTCCCCTTATTATTACAGGCTAGTCTACGGTTAAGGTTGGTTATGACATCATAAACTGGATATTGATGTCTACGATAAATCATGATATTCGAATCCTGTTCTTAATCATACTGTTCGCTTCTAACAAATAATATATTTTCCAACAATAACTTAATAAATAGTATGCTCCACACATATCCTGAGAAATTTCGCGCCAACCGCATTATTAATATTGCAGTGGTCCGTTGGAATACTCCGTTCTGCTGGTGAAGCAAGTCTTTACCGTTCCCTGTTAGAAATACCTATCATGCCATTAGTATGGAGCGGAATATTTACTTATATATGAGCCAAAATAAATTTTCGTGAATGTTAATACTATTTACCTTTAGTAAGGGTAACATTATATGAGAGAATAAAGTAATAAAAACCTTAATTCCTCCAATTTAAATATTTTAGTGAATGTAAAGAGTAGAACAAGTCTGTATATATATATATATATATATATATATATATATATATATATATATAATTTTTCGCACATAGAAATAGACATATAAGGAAAGGGGATAGGAAAATACATAAAAGACCAACACAGGAAAGGTGGGGAAGGCGGTTTTGAGCAGATCACAAATGTAAAAATATTTCCTTATCCGGGATTTGAACCACGGACCTTCCACTTTCCGGGCGGATGCTCTGCCAGTTGAGCTAATAAGGAAACCTGATTTACATAACCGCCTTCCCCACCTTTCCTGTGTTGGTCTTTTATGTGTTTTCCTATCCCCTTTCCTTATATGTCTATTTCTATGTGCGAAAAATAATATGAAATTGACGCTCTCCGGCGACGCACAAACACACAAACACTCGGATAACAAATATTCCACTCACAGAAACATAAATGAAGGACACTTACAGTAGATATTGACGTTTCGATGTCTAATATATATAGTATATATATATATATATATCGATGATGTGGAAACATCACGAGAGCAATATCGCATTTGGACGGCAAATGAACTGCAGTCTGAGCTCAGCCCGAAAGCTTAAACGATCTACAATGTGATTGTCCTTTTACGTCTGCTCTATTTGACTCTGTGTTCTATTGTTCCGTCCAAATTTTTTATGTATATATATATATATATATATATATATATATATATATATAAATCTTGTCTGTTGCAGCGAGAACACATTTAGTTGCTCTCACAAAACACTTACAAGCTTGCCCAGTTGCAAGGACGTGTTAAACAATAACAAAAACTCTCAACAGATAAAATGTAAGGAATAAGATGAGGTTCATCTCATTTTAACCTCAGGCTTAATTTCTGAACTCATTGCTATTTATGTCTTTTAGAAAAGAACATCTTCAATTTCATATTATATTTAGGATATTAGGACGGGGAACGTCAGTGATCCATTTGGTTAACTTTTCGTTCACTCGCACCTCTGAGGACAATCGGTCGAAAGAACAGGAAGATCAGCTTGTTATAGCGTCCAGTTGATCGGAAGGGCCCGAGTTCAAATCCAGATGACGACTTCGGACACCCCCAGGTGCATTAAGTGCGTGGTAACCTGGAAGCTGGGTCTTACCGGGAGACCAAGGAGGACATTGGGAAACGAACTGAAGCTAACCGACCGATGGGTAAACCTCACTCATCGTTGGAATCAACACGAGGTAAAGTGTAACCTCACCAATCAATGCAATCTTTGTGTTGAGTACTTTGTTTTCTTTATCTCAATACCATGGGTAGAAAGTCTTTCCAATCAAGGTAGTCAGACACCGACACAGTGCACTGCTGTGGTACAAACCCAAGTAAGTTACGTCACTGATGGAAGGCTTCCAGCGGAAAATTTCTGTTTACGAATGAGGAAGGAAAGAAGACGGGCGAAGAAGAAGAGGGACGCCTTTTGAGGCTAGAAGGCTCGTTGGAACACGTAATGCGTATATCATGAATTTAGCAATGGTGTCCCTTTACTTCCATCATTTACTATGAATAGATGGCTGATAACATCTTAAACGATATTAACAATTGAAAACTTTTAACACAGATTTGGCTGACAGGGAAATAATTATGAGCTTACTCTTTCCCTCTAATGGGAAAAGAATGAATTCAGGTTTTCTCTTTCCCTCTTCTGAATCATTGTCTGCAAAAGAAGTACGGAAATGAAAACGTCTGCTTTAAAGCATGGAAAACGGAGATGTTATTCCTTATATATTTAACTCCATAGTTTCATCCTCAACTTTGTGGAAGTTCATTTTAATAAATGTAAAAGAAAAACTTTGCTCCAATCCACCACTTTATTTCAGGTACGACTAGTTTAGACGCTACGGCGTCATCCTCAGGTACCTTGGATGGTAACCAGTACCTGAGAGATTGGTACCCAGTAGCTGAGGATGACGCCGTAGCGTCGAAACTAGTCGTACCTGTAATACAGTGGTGGATTGGAACAAAGTTTTTCTTTTTCATTTATCCTTATATATGTTATACCTTATCTTCAAATTTGCAATGGCCATTTTATTTGTAGAATACATCCTACGTCATTCCCCAAGTAATTCCTCGGACGCCAATCATTTAAAAGTATTCCTTTTAATTTTTTCTCTCTGAATGTAATCAAATAGAGAATGTCACGTATGTATACCTCATGTCGCAGTTCGTGGTGTAATGAGACGTTGATGGAACCGCAGGCAAAGACGTGATTGCCGTTTTAAATGGCGTTGTTAAAAGGTGGCAGCTGACTCACAACCAACGTCGCTAATGTCATGCGTCACAATTCCAGTAGACGGTGCATGAAAGGGAAACACATTAAGGTTCACACAAAGGACAAAGTAGGTATGCATCTCGAAAGGAAATCGTTCAAGATCCCTTCAGGAAATTATATGAACTGCTGACGTAGATCAGACAAGGGCACACTTCCCTCCAGAAATGATGAATATTTGAATTGTCCATATGTATTTGGAATCAATATGCGCCATTGAAAATCTTCATCGGGCAAACAGTACCTTCCCTAACATTAATATAAAGTTTGTATGCGTTAGTAGGTTGAAAATTTAGCTTCAGTAAATTACAGAATAGAATATTAACAGAATATACATGTTAATAATAAACGTACATTTTTAAATAAAGTCCGCCTGCCTATCTTACAAAACACACTGCAAATATTCCCCCCGAAAGTAAACCACTTTGGCTGAGGGAATTCATCGAACCAAAGCGCGGGATTTTCGAAAATCTTCCGCATCCCTCTATCTTTACGACCGCCTCCGGAAGCGTGTTCGTCGAAAGTATTCGGAAAAACAGTAGAAAAAAAATAGTTCTGTCTACTGTGGATTTTTTTCAAAAGGTAGCGAGCTGCTCCGCTTAATCTGCTGAATACGGTTGCTTTTCCGTTTGTACGACTGACGGGGAGGGTGGCGAATAATTTCCTTCCACCTTTTTTTCAGGCGCCCCTCGGACGGAGTCCATTACTGTGGCGGCCCCTCCGCCCCCGATCGCCCCCTCCCCGTCGTCCTGTGCCCTCCACCCGGTGCAACCCCCTTTCCCCCCCCCTCCCCGACCACCCGAGAGAGAGAGGGAGAGCCAGCATTCCATCCTCAGTCCTTCGCCCCCCGCATCCCCTCGCCGCGCCGCCGCGAATAATTCACTCCCGCCTTCACCGTCCTCACCTCGCCCGCTATAGGACGCGTTCGGACGATACGATCTCCCCCCCTTCTCCCCCCTGCCATCCCGAACGGTTTGCTCTTACTTGCTTGGGAGATAGCCCGCCGGATCGGTTCATCCAAGATGAGGATGAATCGTTAGCACCGGGGCGTGCCCAAGTTATTCCGGATCCCGAGGGCCCGGGCCCGTCCACCGCCAATGGTGCAGACGACAAAGACGTAGTCCCGCGCGCTCGCTTAAAAATATTTCGATCAACGTAGGCGTAAGGTCGGGCGCCATTACGTAAGCACGATTGTTGATACACTAACCCATTCCTTCCTACCGATCATGGATGTTACGGGAAGATTTTTTAAATCGACGTAAAAATTGAAATAGGAAATGGAAAATTAGATCGAAGAATATTAATATTATAACTTTCTTCTAAGGATTTATTTCTGAACTTATGGACCAATTCGGACACTGCCAGGCATCAATTTATAGATTTTATGCTTGGTTCTTTAAATATTGTAAGAGTTTTCGGGGAGTTTGAGAAATGTTCTACATGATACATATGTGGGAGCGTCGTAGTCCAGTGGGTAGAGCGTTGGACCACAGACCGGAGGACCCAGGCTCGAACCTTGGGCGCGGCGCCTCTGGGCACCCTCAGCTTCACTCAAGCTGTGGTATTTTTCTGGCACCAGACCTTTCTGTGGAACCATACGCGGCACAGGGAAAGGAACTGGCCCCCCCTACCCTGAGGTGCAAATTTCACACGCCGTTGGGCTCAGTACGTTGTGATCTCTCCCCTTTTGAACCGATATTATAGTTGATTATTGTTGCCAGAAGTACATATTTTTATCAAGACAGTTTTTTAACTCTGCAAATTTGTACGCACCCATTGTGTATTCTGTATTAAGGGTAAGTATTATGAGGCTTTAAGACGTATGTAGAGTTTCAGTTAGGTATAGTATCTGTCAATGATATGAGTACGACGTGCACCGACTAACTCCTGCTGCCAGGTTTTTTGATAACTTCTGACAGTGTTAGATGTTCTCTCATTTTTTTCTTTATGTACCTTTTCAGTGAAAATTATCTGAATTTTGGATGAAAATATATATTAGACAAGTTTTCTTGTCTAAATTATCCGTTAGAGTTTTTCTTTCTCTCGTCTGTCCATTTAATGCGTTGGATCACTCATATTTTCGTTCAAATATGTTTTGATTGATTCATTTTATTATTATTATCATTTTGTTCACTTGCTTTAGATACCAGATAGTAATCAGATCCGATCATATGGATAGGGGGTGTGTTCAATGACAAAACAGAGAAAAACACTGCAGAACCGATGGATTCAATTACTCACTGTTACCGCCGGTCAACCTCGAATTGTAAGGGAACGCAAAGTTTGAATAACAACATTTGAAGTTTAGATTTTTAAAGAAAGATGTCTATTCTTGCCTCCCACCATTTCCTCTTTTACTGCAATTCCATCCTCGTCTCCTAACATTCCCTTTCTTTTCCTCGTGAACGTTGTTCGCCCCCTGCCGTAAGGTCTAATAGTCCACTCTCAGGGTTATTTTGCAGAAGCATAACGTTTAAAAACATCATTGCTTCCAGGATCGTTTCTTCGGGCTACTTTGAATGATTTAAGCCGGAATTGAAAATCCACCGTCAAAATTATTAATAACAATTGAAGCAATACTATGCATATTGAATTGAATACGAAGCAATTGAAGGTTGAAATACTAAGCATAAATCCATTGGAAGCAGGACAGAAGCATGAAGAGCATAGGCAATCAAATGTTGAGGACTGTGATGGAGGACAGAACGTTTGGCATGTGAGGTGGCGGAGGATAAGGATAGGTATGGAGTGAAGAGACGAAGGAAGTATGCGGAATTGAAGAAGGGTTTATTGCATTGGACGACGTCGTTGTATTCTGTTAGAAGAGGCTGAGAAATGGATTGGTGTTCGTTTTTGTACATCCAAGACATATCTAAAAACGGTAGGCGACCTAATAAATAAATTGATCATAATTCTTAATTACGTTACCAGAAAATTAAATAATTGCATTTAAATCGTTCCCTTGATCCAGGAGAAGTCAAATAAATAATATAGCTGGAGATAAAAACTTAAAGGGATGCTTGCCTCCTTAATTTTTCATAACCGAATGTATCGTTTGAAAATTAACAGTTATGTAAACAAAAAATACCGGGACCGTAAACTTAAATGGCACTAAGTAATAAATAAAAAATAAAAATTAAATAAAAACACACACACACAAGCCAAAACAAATAATAATAATAATAATAATAATAAAATAAATCAAAAATAATAAAACAAACTCACAACCACTATTTTATTATTATTTATTTTATTATTATTATTTGTTTTGGTTTGTGTGTTTGTGTGTTTTTATTATTATTTTTTTATTTATCACTTAGTGCCATTTAAGTTTACGGTCCCGGTATTTTTTGTTCACATTGATTCATGACCGTAGCTACGTTCCTTGTATATTTAAATTAACAGTTATATTTGAATATAATTTAAATTCAACAAGGTATATTTTGAAAAAATAAGTTTATGATTATTTTGTTATAGTCACAAATAAACGTGCATTTATGTTTAGATTATTGAAATACATAAACCCATAAACTCTTGCCCCTTACTTAAGAATTATTGTCTTGAAGAAATCTCTTTCCTCTGAAGAAACTAATGCGATTTTTGGAGAAAAGTTTTAATTAATCACTGTGTTTTAGAAAAACAAGGGTATTAGAATTTGGACCTATTTTATCCATTCGACTGGATACTATTGATTTCCCTTATTCATTCCTTCGATGTGTTTTTCTACTTTTTTCGTCATCTCAAGCAGTAGAATATAGTAAGTATACAACGATGGGTTGAATGGAAGAAGGGACCATTAGGTCTCAATTTCGCCCAAATAAAGACCTCTATATATATATATATATATATATATATATATATAATCTATCTATGTATATGTTTTTCTTATTCCAGGCTGCGTTATACATCCTTTTAATTCTTGAAGATGTCCAACTAAATTGTTTGCATTGACGCCCAGAGAGAGTTTTGTTGAATCAAACTTAGAATGACAACGGTCATGAATATAATACTAAGTACGTTCCCGAGTAATGACGATTACTCCGTTGACAACGGTCATTCAAGTGGCGATAAACATGTGGTTTTATTTATTTAGTTTTTTGACGCAGAAAACTAAATCATTGCTTTCCGTTGCACTGACATCGGTTTCCCAGCACCAAAGGAATCTCTCTAACCAAGCGATAAGCACCGCTCCTACGCAGCTATTCCGGGGACGTTTGCTCCCAAACCACAAATCACGGAGATAAGAAGCGCTGCCTCCATCACAGCACCATATGATATTCACTCGCTTTGATCTCCTCTTTCGAAGTAACGCAATACAGTAACTAATAACGCGTATTATCACCCCAAGTCATTTACTGTAAGATGCCACAGGATGTTCGTCAAAGGTCTAAACAACCGCAATCATAGCTCAATTACATCTACATCTTACCCTTCAAGCTGAAACTAGGGCAAGTTGCAAGGAGGCGTAGGGTCACCAACCTGAGAAAGGTGGTCCTTGTCCTGAAAAATCGTTATGAACGAACACAAATCGCTGCCTCGTCATCGGATGGCCTCGTCAGTGACCCACCTGAAAAACAAGGAATACGTGAGTAACTCGAGCAATTAAATCAATATATTTTTGACAATGCAGCTTAAAATAATTGGGGATTGAACTGTAAGAAGCCGAAGTATTTTGTACAAATTTTAAAAGGAAATATTTCATTCAGAAAACGTCAATAAAGCCATTATTTAATGTGGAAGCTCTGTGCGTGATAATTTATGGGGTTAAAAAAAATATAAAATACTATATACTTCATTCCAAAAGTATTGAGTAAAAATCGTTTTAGATAAAAATATAAGCACTGATTATAATTAAAGTCAGTTCCAACTTTTTTCGGTCGTATTTTCACAATAATTTTCATAGTTTTAATTTGACGAATATATGGAGACTGCCTGTACTTCATTAGTTTGGAGACGATGGAAACCAACAATATCGCGAAGATTTCTTTCCTATTTTAAGACCACAAGTTAGTTGTACTTTTAAGTTACTACCTATTGTAAGAACTTGAAGCACGTGCGTTATTTCACAATCCATCTCGTCTACATTATCATTACGTAACCATGTCGAGTAGCTGCGTTGTCACACAATTTTTTTGGCCATTTTAGCAAACATTTGGAGCCAATCAGAGTCAATTCCAATGAAGAAAATAGATAAGTTTCAAAGAAAATAGTCTTAAATTTATTTATATAGTGTGTGGGAGGACTCAAAATTGACTAAAATGGGAGTACCCTCGTATATGATCAGAGAAAGTCAATAAAAGGCCTTTAAAGAGATTCAGAGTACTCAGGTTTACTTCTCAAACCAATAGTATAATAATTAAGAAACAACTCTATAGTGGCGCATTAGACCAATGGGACAAGGTGACAGGAATCAGCTCAGAAATATCACATCAGAAATAGATAGAAATACTCTTTTCCTCCCTTGTAAAACCGCGACCATGAAAAATAAACAGAAAACCACCTCGAACAAGGAAAACGTTGTGGTTGCATGACTCCCTCTAAACGTATGAGAAATTGGTAAACGACTCCAAAAATACCTTTCGTTGAATATTTTAATCCTTGAATTTCAATAAACGATGCCACACACATACGCAGAGTAACACGCTTTCTGATGAAAGTGCATATTCGTACATGCACGCTCTTCTCAAGGTGGCCAGCGATCTTGGAATCACTGAAAAACGGAAAAGAAGAAAACCTTCAGAATATCCTGGAGAAAACATGCAATTGTGTGGTTAAGCCTGAAATTTTGGAGAATTGTGGTTTTTTCTTTTCTTGATTTAAAATCAATACGAATTAATCTATCGATATTTTTAACTACCTGCTTTAACTGTGCAATGAGCCTGATGGTAAAGAATTGAGTGTCATATCTGTGCGCATTGAAGAATCATTCGAGCAGTTGTTAGGGCTGAGTATCCCGATACGAAACAACTATCTAAATACCGCTGCACTGCAGATGATAGGAAATTTTGGGTAAACTTTGAATGAAAACAGTCCACAGTAGACAAACATTCCATTGTAGGTATACTTTATTTGCGAATACTTAAGTACATATCCTGTAATTTGGAGTAGGTACCTCATACTTTTCCAAGGAATACAAAGTACTTCAAACTGTTGCATCATTCTGTTAAATAGTTATTACTCAGGGAAAAAATATACTATTAAAAAACCGAAATGACCCTCTATCGATAATTGTTTACGTATTTCCATTTCCTGAATTTTGGCAGCATAAAAGGGCAAACATTTGGGATGACACGTTTGAAAATTCATTTTAAAAACTTAAAAAAAAAAAAAGAAAAATTACAATTCGGGACCACTAAACTCCATATCAGTTGATTTTTTTTACTGTGTGCATGATTTTTATTTGGGTGGGCAATGAAATATTTAAAACTATTTTTATTCAATTCACGGTGAACCCATTGACGTACGTACGTATGAAAAAATGCCCTAAAGTAAAGTCTGATATTTTTCCATGTAAAATATAGCAGTGTTTGTTGAGTAACATCGGAGTAACTAGGTAGTAAAATTAGTAGTACAAAATCTTGAAGAACTAATTTTTACCCTTGAGAAACTGTAAAAAAAAATCTGAATTAGAAAACTTGAAATTGCTATTCTTCCTACCACTGTTTAATTAATATCCGATAGTCTGTTTCACAGTCCGATTCTAATTTTGCAACAAAATTGCAAACGAAAATTGTCACCAAACATCTGGGTATTCCGAATTTTTTTTTCATCGTACGTGGAATTCACAACAAAATCTTGGTGTGCAATATTCAATTTCAAAATTCAATATAAAATTTTCATTTAATTGTTTTATATATTTTATTTATTTATATATATATAATAACTTTTACCGTGGCTTTGCCTGTTCATACAGTGCTTTGCCCTCCTTGTGGTTAGAGCGCTCATTTACTGCTTGGAGGGCCCGGATCCGACCTCAAGTGACTAAGCATACACTCAAATTTACCCTGTGTTTATGATTTTTCGGAAACCAGATCTTCACAGAAACACGTATGTAGAATTATGAAAGTAGCTTTCATGATTCTGCATAGGCTGTAGGCTACCCCCTTCACTGATCGGTGATAAACACTCGCCGTAGGGCCTAGAAGGTACATGATGAGCTCCGCCGCTCAACGACCAAATGTTAAATTGTTCATCATTGCTGTCTTGTAGATTTTTCACAATCATGGGACTTCTTATGGCATGTATCATCCAAATTCCTAAGTCAAATAGAAACTTATTTTCTAACAACTGGGATACGACCGATTAAAATCTTGGCGAGCCATAAAGAGAAAAACCCAGTGTCACCTATGGAAAAATTTGTAAGGAGGAAAGTGGTAATGGTTGGAAGACTAAGTAAAGAGTGATGATGAAATGATCGAAGAGATTTATGGCTCGGAAATTGAATGGACGTGGAGTATTTTGAGATTAAGGTATGGAGAAGTTTGGAGGAAAAATAAATTTGAAAAAAGGGAGCGGAGTTTTTCACCGACGAGAGCAGAGAGGAAGTTAGTTGTCTGGTGAAAATCGAAGAAGGTGGAAAACCTGGATGGAAGAGTTCATGAGTGACTAAGGGTGTGATGCTGAAGGCCTTGAATGAGAGATAAGAAGGGATAATGCGAGGTAAGCGAGGGAGAACAAGAAAGAATCTTGTGCCCACCTTCCAAATTATGAAAAATTGAGGAAGAAAATGATGTCGGTCAAACAGTAGTCAACAAGACATGCATTCTTGTAGAAATGTGTAGAGGAAGTTCTCAGAAGTCTACGGAGGTATATTTATTTGTTTCATTTTCAAATGAATGGGAACAATCCAAAGCTTAACAATATGTATGATCGGTATACATCTTACTTAATATGGTGAACTAAGAAAATTGATAACACATTAAATGAGCACATTAAAGTTTAAATTGGGCGCTTTTAGTTAAAATATTATTTCCGACTCTTACAACGAAAAAATTAAATACCAAATAGCTTTTTACACACGTGGATTTTGGGTTTTCGCACCAATAAAAAAATCATCACATAAAAAACACCCGAATGCATATTATTAAGATAATGTATGGTCTCAGTCAGCCCGGAGAGCTTCAATGCTATATTATTCACTACTCTAATTTAATTTCTATCATAAATGAAGATTTTACGATAGAATTGTTTCTAAAATTTAAAAAAGATAGGTTTCATGATAAACATGTTTGCTATTGCTTTTCTACTCACAATTTTTTCCATTTACCAATTATCGTAGCTCTGTGAAAATTTCTCCCGTCCCGTAGGAGTAGTTGCCGATTTCCATTGAGTAAAGAAAAGTGTATTTTCCAATGATATTCCATTAATTATCCGTTGCCATAACATTAATTCCCTAAAACACTTTGCAATGCATCTTGGACACAAACCATACGGGTCTTCGAGCATCCCTCAAATCAGCGGACAAATCGCGATAATTTCCACGCCTTTAGTTCACAAAAAACGATATACCCCGGTTCAATGAAACGCCTTCCTGGGACAATGTGTTCACATCTTAATTCATTCGCGTTTTGCTTAATTCTACATCTCATTACCTGCCCGACACCTTAGGCATATACAGGAGAGAGTTTTAAGTCATCAACCATGAGAAGGAAGAGACGAAATTGATAAAAGATTTTATATGTAAAGATATATGCTGGGTTCATTTTTTAAAAGGGAATTCCAATTTGTGCGTTAATACAGCGGAAGTACAGACTTTTTCTGCTCTGGTAGAGTGAATTTTTTACTCTGACCGAGATATTTCACCTAACAGAGTAGTGTAGGGCTGGCTTTGTGGTCTCTTTGTCGGGAGTACAACCGGACGAATGTTATCTTATTATTAATTTATTATAGAGTTCGCCATAGAATTATTAGTGCCACAGAATATATTGATTTAACAGACCACCTGGATAAATAAATGAAATTTTCACCGCCAAGTATAGAGTTAATTAACTACACGTTCCATCGCACAATCAATGCAAACAATAATGACTTCCTCAGCAACAGAGCTCAAATAACCTAATTTTTAACTAAAATCCCTATTGCGAGCATATCATATCGTAAGCCTGTAATTTCACCTGACTCTAAATTATAAACGATAGCACTTTTAAAAACTCCTTCTAGAAGCACACGTGACGGCAGGCGGGGTAAAACATACTCGTAGAAAATTATTTGTAATAAACGTCTCGTCTAGCAGTTGAGTCTTAGTGTGCCCCTGGGGTGGTCTTCCCTGCCAGACGTCTGGAAACAGTGCAGCAAATCTTGTCCTTTCATATTACTTATACACGAAACGGACTTCCACATATTCATCCATATAAG
Source organism: Hetaerina titia (assembly GCA_037158775.1). Classification (NCBI taxonomy): domain Eukaryota; kingdom Metazoa; phylum Arthropoda; class Insecta; order Odonata; family Calopterygidae; genus Hetaerina; species Hetaerina titia. Next base: position 44,320,464 of record CM073772.1, on the reverse strand, counting down.
TGTAAGCCTGTAAATTTGGTTTCGGTCACCAGGACCAGCTAGGGGGCACGAGGGGAAGGGGCGCCCAATCCCACGCATGCACACGCACACACACACACGCTCATATCGGGAGCAGCTCCGGGAGAGGAATGTAGCATAATGGATTGCGAACGGATGACAGATAGGGAAGAGAGATGGAAGGGAGGGATGCAGGGGTGGGGGAGAGATGGAGAGAGGAAGAGGGGGAGGAGTGGATGATGACGGAGCGAGGGTTGGAGCGATGGCGCTGAAGTGAGGAGGGAAGCCCGGAGGAGGGCACGGGGAGAGAACTCTCAAGTTGAGTTGCGCTTCCCCGGGAGGGGGACTTGCATTATGTGTACACTTGTGTCCATACATGCAAACAGGTAAACAAACACACACACACACACATATATATTCATTCGTATGGTGGGATTTCGTGTTTGAATGTATGTTGTATATATATATATATATATATATATATATATATATATATATATATATATATATATATATATATATATATATATATATATATATATGAGCGGGTCGCGGTGGTCTAGTGGGTAGAGCGTTGGACTACTGACCGGAGGGTCCCGGGTTCGATTCCCGGGCAAGGCACTTTGGGCACCTGCAGCTCCACCCAAGCTAGTTGATTTTTCGGGTACCAGGTCTTCCTGGGAAACCATAACCGGCACAGGGAAAGGAACTGGCCCCCCTACCCTGATGTGTGAATATTCACACGCCGTCGGGCTTGGTACATGGGTGAGCTCTACCATCACCTACTAAACCGACCTTCGGGTTGATTACTGTGTTTATGGTTATATATATATATATATATATATATATATATATATATATATATATATATATGGGTGAGCTCTACCATCACCTACTAAACCGACCTTCGGGTTGATTACTGTGTTTATGGTTATATATATATATATATATATGTAATATATATATGTATATATATATATATATATATATATATATATATATATATATATATATATACATATAAAACTTAGACAGCAACACACAGCACGAGAACACATAAAAAGAACACTCACAATAATATCTTGACAATTTCGACGGACTCGAACTCCGTCTTCATCGGAAGATCATCTTCCGAAGAAGACGGAGTTCGAGTCCGTCGAAATTATCACGATATTGTGAGTGTTCTTTTTATGCGTTCTCGTGCTGTGTGTTGCTGTCTAAGTTTTTTATTCAACACGTCCGTGTTACTTCGAAGAAATCATCTAAATATCTATATATCATATATATACATACATACATATATATACATACATACATATATATGTATACATGTATATATACACATATATATACATATATACATATATATACATATATACATATATATACATATGTATGTATATATATATATATATATATATATATAGAGAGAGAGAGAGATGATGCGGAAGTACTCACGAGAGCAATATAACTTTTGGACGGCACAATAGAACACAGAATAAAACAGATAACACGTAAAAGGACACTCACACTGTAGATGATTTAAGCTTTCGGCCTACTCCGAGGCCTTCTTCAGGTCAGACTCAGAGTTCTAGAGTGTTCTTTTGTGCCGTCCAAAAGTTATATACACACACACACACACACACATATATATATATATATTTATATATATATATATACATATATATATTCATTCACACATAATTTAAATGGAGAAGGAAGATAGCGCTAGCGAACAAAAACAGAGAAAAACATATGTAAATGAAACTCACGCGTATTCCGAATTTTCGGTGACCAATCCACCTGGGGAAAAAAGGAACTCCTGAGTTCCTTATATCCCCAGGTGATTTGGCCACCGAAAATTCGGATTATGCCCGAGTTTCATTTTTGTGTGTTTCTCTGTGTTTTTGTTGACTATTGCTATCTCGCTTCTCTATTTATATTATTATTCACATCCTGTGTTCGCCTTTTATGTGTTTCCCTATCCCCTTTCCTTATACCTATTTCTATGTTTGAATGAATATTTGTGCGTCATAGGGCGGGATTTCGTATTTGAATGTATATTTATAAATACATATTTAGTCATTTTTTTTAGTTTTGTTGGGGAGGCGACCGACAGCTAAGGTCATTTTGCGCCACTAGGGATGGGTGGGGGAAGGAAGGGTGGAGAGAAACCCGGCGTCGGCAGTAGCCTACTCTTTTCAAAAGGCGCCAAAGGCTCCGCAGTTAATGTCCCATCCGACGGACGTCGTACGTACTCAAAGTGCTCTCCACAAAGCACTTCAAGTAGGGATCGGGATACCACACACACACACACACACACACACACACACACATATATATATATATATATATTATTAGGTAATCTACCGGTTAGGGTTGGTTTTTGGATGGATAAAACTATCAAATAAATATTTTGTAACTCCAAACAAAACCCAATCCAGCAACCTAAACTACATCAGGTCCCTCTTCATCTCTGTGTACTTCTTTCCACCCTTCATCCCATCCAACATCCCTATCCTGTTCCTAACCTTTCCTCGCTTGCCCAACATTCTCCCCTCTATTACCTTCTTCAACATTCCACTACCGCTCAATACGCCTTACATCCATTTTTCCTGCCGCCATAGGTTTTCTCTCAACAAACCCCTCTCCTCACCCACCATCTCTAGTACTTCCTCATTTGTTTTCCTTTCGGTCCATTTCACCTTCTCCATCCTTCTCCACACCCACATTTCAAAAGCCTCCAATCTACGTCTATCCTCCTGCTTCAGTGACCACGTTTCCGCGCCGTACATAGCTACGCTCCATATCAAAGTTTTTACGAGTCTTTTCTTAACCTCCCTACTCAATGTCCCCGTCATCAACTCCCTCCTCCTTGAGAAAGCCTCCTTGCCTAGCGCGATTCTTCTCCTTACGTCCCTACCACTTTGACCGTGTTGGTCCAAAACACTTCCGAGATATGTAAACTGTTCTACCTGCTCTATTTTTTCCCCACCTATTTTAATATTTAGCTTAGCCTTTTTCTTTCTGGAAAATCGCATAACCTTTGTTTTATTAATATGGATTCTCATCCCATATTTATCGCACTGACCCTCCAATTCACTCAACAATGCTTGCAACCCCTTGGCTGACTGAGCAACTAATGCTTGGTCATCTGCAAACCTAACCGATTTTACGAATTCCCCTCCGACTTTCATTCCTACCTCCAGTTCTTCCCATGCCTCTTTAATCATTTCCTCTACATATACGTTGAACAGTACCGGTGACAATGGGCAACCCTGCCTTACACCTCTTCCTAACACTGCCCATCAGGACTCTCCGTTCCCCACTCGCACCTGAGCAGTCTGAGACATGTACAGGTTGCGGATCAGTCTCCTGTCCCTCCAATCCATTCCTATTTTCTGCAATACACGCATTAATTTTTCCCAATCCACTCTATCAAACGCTTTTTCGAAATCTACAAAACAGGCAAAAACGTCCTGATTGTATTCTATATTCCTCTCGATTAGTGATCTCATTACTGCAATGGCATCACGCGTACCTCTTCCTTTCCTAAACTCAAACTGATCATCCCCTAAGTAATCATTTGCCTTACTCTCTATCCTTTTGTTGATGAACCTGAGAATAACTTTAGCTGCGTAGGATATCAAACTTATTGTTGTGTAATCCTCACATGACGTAGAATTTGCCTTTTTTGGGATAGGAACTAACACCGATCTCAAAAAATCTTCCGGCCAGATTCCTTCCTCATAGATACTACGAATCAGTCCATGTATGGCCTTCTTCCCACCTTTTCCTAACCATTATATATATATATATATATATATATATATATATATATATATATATATATATATATATATATATACACGCATACATTCAAACACGAAATCCTGCCACACGGCGAACAAATATTCAATCACATGGAATTAGATATAAGGAAAAGGGATAGGAACACACTAAAAGGACGAACACAGGGGAGGTGAGGAAGGCAGAATCGAGAAGATCAATATCAAAATATTTTCCTAACCTGGACTTGAACACCGAATCATTTGACTTGCCGGGCCGATGCTCTAATCAATTGAGCTATCGAGGAAACGTAATTTAGACTGAGATCTGCGGATCTTTTAAGCAACCAAGTGCCCCGATTCTTTGGCTATTTCCATATGAATGAATATTATATTATTATATTAAAAAATATATATATACGCACAAACACTAAGATAATAGATATTACACACACAGAAACATAAAAGAAGGACACTTAAAGTAGATATTTACGTTTCGACGGCACGGCCGTCGTCATCAGATCAGATGATTCTGATGACGACGGCCGTGCCGTTGAAACGTAAATATCTACTTTAAGTGTCCTTCTTTTATGTTTTTGTGTGTGTAATATCTATTATCTTAGTGTTTGTATATATATATATATATATATATATATATATATATATATATATATATATATATATATATATATATATATATATATATATATATATATGTATGTATGTATGTATTTGTGTGTGTGTGAGGTAATATGTTCATTCCCCCCAGTAGAAAGTACCTATTGAAAGTACGAATAACTGTGGTAATATAATGTCCATACCCACTTTTCATACACATGAAAGTAAATACACATTTTTGGAAGAGGAGACATTCGCCAGAAAAGGAAGAGGGACACAGAGAGAGAGAGAGGGTAGGATGCACGGAAGGAAAGTATGAGTAGTAGGAGGCGAGCTGCTGCGTTGGTGGTCCCCGTTGAACAGATGACGCGAGTCGGGGGCGTTTAAGGGGCGGGGGGAAGGTGGGGCGGCGGAGGGAGAGGGGAGGGCGCCCCCGCACACTGCGGCGCGCGGGTGGGGGTTGTGGAGGGTGGAAGGAGACGCCGGAGGGGAACGCTCTCGCTCCGGGTTCGATGTTTGCCTCGCCAACGCCATCTTCGGATCCGATCACCGAGAGAGAATAAATATGGGAGGGAAAAAAATATATGTGCGTACCTATATGTTCTATATTGCATACATACATACGCGGCGCACACAGAGAGTAGTGTGGGGAGCTCTGCACAACGGGGATGTGGAGGGGGGAAAGGGTGTGTGAGGTTGGGGAGAGGTGGAAGGAGGAGGCGGGGGTGGAATGCGAGCGAGGGAGGGGGAGGGCGGACGGAGGAGGAGGCGGTTTCGAGGTTGTCGCGGGAGGCGGGGAGACGTCGGGGGGAAGGAGATAGAAGGGGATGAAGGAGGAGGAGGAGTGCAAGAGCTTTAAAAGGGGGGGTGGGTGGGTGGATGGTGGGCGGTCACGTGGTCGCGGGGGTTGGTTGATTGCGTTGCCGGGCAACGGAAGGCGGGCTGCTGTCTGTCGAGTGGGGGAGGGAGAGGGAGGCTCGAGGGAGGGGGTTCGGGGGACCTGATGTACGGAGCGGGGGAGGGGCGAGGAGGGGGGCGGGAAGAGGGACGAGATGGAGGCGGGGAGGGAGTGATGTCCCTCGTGTCGCCGGGGAGTGGCTTTGGCCGTGTTGGAGGGGAATGAAACGGGGAGGAGTCAAGCTGGGAAGCTGCCTGCTGGCTCTCTTTCTCTCCTCCACTCTCTCTCTCTCGTCCCAGTCGCCGTGGAAACGGCTAGGGAGAGCAAAAGGGTGAGGGAAGACGGGGGAGGAAGAGGATGTGAGCAGAGAGAGAGAGAGAATGGGTGGTGTACGGGGGCGGCCATAGGGAAGGGAAGATGGGGCGGGGAGGAAGGTAGGTCCTCGTTTACGGGAATTGGAGGGGAAGGGAGACACTGGGTTGTGGGGAAGGAGACAAAAAGCGGGAAATGGGAAAACATGATGAATGTTATAAAAATAAAAGAATTCTCGACGCCATTCTTTGCAGTGCGAGTGTCGGGGAGTCTCACCGTTGAAGAATCCGTTGAGTGATGTTTGTGATCATCCCGCGAGCCGAATTATTGAATTTCGAACGATATCATCCACGAGCTCTCCCTTCAAAAGGAAGGAGGATAAGGACGGTATAAATTTTAACTGGTGGAAAAAATGCTCGTATTTGGAAAGAGTTTTGCAATTGGAATATAGGTGGTGTAAACGTAATCTAATTTTGGAGGACTGAAGGAGTGAGTACTCACAAATGGTGGGGCAGGGTTTCGATGGCGGAGCGATGGATAAATGGCAACAGGAAAAGTATTTTTCGACGTTTTGATATGGAACGTGGCGTTCTTTTAATGGTTTCAAAACCTGAGCTCTGAGGACTAGGACAGTTTTTATTTGGAGCCTTTGGGAATGAGTAATAACAGAGTAAATACAAGTAAACATATGAGATAATGCAACACGTACTAAATACGATGGAGAAATAGAGAAGCTATTTGGGAAAAATTAAACCAAGGCAGAATAATACATGCAATAGATATTGAGAAGCAGAAGGGTATTGAAGACTGACTGAAGGGGAATTTTGGGTTTGCAGAGCGTGAAATGAATAACCAATGCACCAAGGAAGACACCACTAAGACCTGTGGCAGAAGTTTATTCAATGCCGGCCAGGGGTCAACTGTTCACAACATATGATATTATTATCTAGGCGCCTTACACACTTATACCACCAAAATAATAGGATTAATATTGTTTACAATCCGCCCTAAATGCATTACAGTAAGTAAGAGGTGACTAGTACTCTACATGTTAAAGTAAAATTAAATTCGTCATGTAAACAGTTGGAGCTCATGAAATCAATGATTAAAAAAATAGCAATTTGTACCTCACTTCGTTTATGATCGTCATGCTAGGCATTAGAAATGGTTTTTAAAAAGTACAAAGTTTACATTATTCTCTCCGAAATATATATATATCTATTTCAAAGATTTCACAAAGCAGCATTTAAAATATGAGATGATCCATTCGTTCTCAGACTTGAACGGGTTAAATAGGATAACTAAGAAGATATTCATTAAGTGTTATTGAAATAATAAGTCATACAGATTTAAGTACCGACTTTGCTACAATACCAAAGTGGTCGTTTTAATATTACTTTCACTGAATTGATTAATTATCATCGAAGGGTTATCATTCTGAGAACAGCCCTCCAAATATGTGTATTCATTTTCGTAGCTCCTTGCAAGGATATCTTCAATTACTTTTTTCAGTTAGTTTATGCTGGCCATCCTTAGTAGTTCTTGCTCCAATTGGCCTTTACAATGACGGTCTTCAGTAGGTTATATTGTCTCAGGATTTGCCCAATCAGTCTTCCCCTTCTTCTTCCTTCACCCATAGTGCCCTCCATACGATTCCCTCTTCACTCATTTCTCGCTGTTATAATATTGCTCAAGTAAAAAGGTGTTTGAGGTAAAGCTCGTTTGAAAGCTACATTGAAATATCATAAGTGGTATACTGAAGTGATCGTTTACTGAAATTGTAAATCTTTGTCATTTGCAATATTCTTGGGAATTGGTTTGTACCCCCTCAACCTCTGCCCCGCCCCCCCCCCAAACTACCCATGTCCGTCAGTGTCGTAATTCCATCACCGTTCCCTTTGTGGAAGTCTTCCTGCCTTTCACTAAATATTCCTATGGTTCGGCTCATATGCGATGCAACACGTTGCCATTGTTTCTAATGCTCTCTTGACAGCTGCTACCAAATTGCCTGAATCTCGGAATGATAGAAAATTAGTCCCATTTTTATGAACTGTATTCTCCCAGTTCACATTCATTTGAGTTCTTTTCATCGGTGCTGCTTGCCCCTATGACCGAGAGCCATCTTTTTTGCATTTCGATTATTATTTTCTGTTTCCTCTTGCCTCTCCCATAGCATCGCTTCAATCTCTATGCGAGCATAAAAAAAATTTTCCCCCTTCTGCAAATGTGTCCTTTCCTCATTTCAATTTAAAATAATTCTACTAACTTCGACCATTGGACATCAAATCCTTACATCATTTGTATACAGGTACCTTGAGGTGCATAATATAGCTTTAAAAATTTTCAAGTAACATTCAACTAATTATGCTTGAAGTTGTACAGGCATTTATTACTCTACTATAAGCGGCCTATGGATAATTGCGATTTATTGAACTGATTCAATCTTAACTATTCACATTAGATATGTTAGTTATCATCTTAATACATTTTCCAATAAGCACATCGAATGAAAGGAAATTAAATTTCTTGATATCAGATGAGAAATTTATAGAGATCGAGTGAGTAAAAGTGTGTAAAGTGTGGGTGTGAGCAGTCTTAGGTAGAAAGTTCTCTTGTCTTGGTACGCCCGGGCGTAAAGGTACATTACACTCGCATTGATTGTCCAAGGCGTCAACGCGAAAAGTCGCCCCGGGAAGCTTCCCGAAACGAGGAACCTGTGGATAATCGCATAAGCAATCAAGGGACTCATTGCCTTCGATTAAAGACGCACTTTCAATCACGGGATAGCACGGAGTCGAGATCGCTCATTCCTGAGACGAAAAGTCGAGAGGGAGGAGAAGACGTGTTGGGTTGGTTGTTTGGAGATATGGCGGGGAGATGTGAAGGGCTTGGGGAGTGGGGTTTGATCGTCGTTACGAGAGAGTGCGGTGATTGTGGCAGCACCGGCGGTGAGATTGATTCTCTGATTCTCTCCCCCCCCCTCCCCCTCCGACAAACATCGTGTCCATCTCCTCGCCCGACGTTTACCTTCGTCAAACAAATGATGAGGAAACAATCGCATGTAGGACTGAAGGGCAGTAGTTTCTATTACACAATAATTAAATCCTCGTTCATCTAAAATATCCCTCGAGAATTTCGGATCCATCAGAGAAAAATTCTATTTCTAGATTTCGCAAGTACGCAATACGAAGGATTCGATTCGTTAAAGATATTTTATGAATTCGCAGAAATTATATGGCTGCGTAGATTTTCGCGGCGGTGGCTTGAAGAATTCTGCATATTCGGGTTTTCACCGCGTTGTTGCTTGAAGCCGACAACAGTTTCGCCGAAGTTGCATCCGGCGTCTTCAGGTCGAAGATGAGTGACTCGGATTTTGGCCGTCCTTATATAGGTGGTCCCGTCCAGGTGCTGCTCTCTGATTGGTCCTTTTCCGAAGGACTCTCTTCCACGCGTTGTGGAGATGGTAGCCTTCATCTCTATTGAAATTCGCCGGTTTTTTGGCGATCTCAATAGCTTCTCTAATTAGGCGTGGATAATATCCACTTTCCTTAGACATGATTGTTGCGTCAAGGAATAGAATGTCTTTACCGGGTTAACTCCATTTATGTTCGGAGATGGCCGACAGGTGAAACTGTTTATTCGTTGTTGCCCGGAGGTGTTCTTTCATCCGAACTTTCCGTATCGGGAACATCCGAGAAGATAGCCAGAATCCTTAAAAAGCACGACGTGGTGACAAGATTCAACTGCACCAAGAAAATAGCGAACGCGCTCCCTGGACCGAAGGACAAAATCCCGAAAGACCTATACGAAGGGGTCAATCAAGTACCCTGTTCATGTGGGAAAGCCTACATCGGGGAAACCTGCCGGTCTATGAAAGTTCGGATGTAACTTCGGCGAAACTGTTGCCGGCTTCAAACAACAACGCGGTGAAAACCCGAATATGCAGAATTCTTCATTCGCAGAAATTGTCAAACCTTTCTCGGAGGTTCCGATTGAAACTTATTTAAATTATGAATATTTCATGCAAGGTTTTAAGCATTGATAAATAAATATCCTTGAAGTTTAATTATCCGGGGGAGTAATTCAATTGCGTGAGGGTTACCACATGTTAGGGGAGAGTGAATACGAACTGTGTTGATTCGTATTCGTACATGTTTAAGGAAAACAATTAAGATTGCCGTACAATGAGATATAATAATTCTCCTTTAGCGAAAATTTAATCATAGTAAAGATTAGACTTGATCATTTTAAACTTTTTGAAAATATATTATTGAAAAACCGTCATCCAAATTTCTTGATGTTGGTCAAATGTTACAGGCTCGAATTCTATCACCCCATTGTTAGAGAATGTGTTGTTAAAGAATTATATAAACTTTTAAACTCCACCTCATTGGTGACGAAAATTCCGGTACAAAAAGTAAATTGAAGGGTTTACTGAAGATGCAAGTTCCTCAAAACAAAAAAGATCAGGCTGGGCTTAGAATTTGCGGTAAGAACTTGGTAAAATGTATAATCGATCGCCACCTATCCGATACGCATTTCCCTAACCTTTATTTACGTATTAAAGTGTGTTACCCTTGCATCCTTTTTTAGAAGGCCCTTTCAGGGCTTGCAGAGTATAACGCTGATATAAGTATACGTCATTCTCCCCGAGACGCCTTGCAAGATAAACTGCAGATGCGTGAAATTCACTGCCGCCATTCCTATCTTCCCTGGCCGTCACCCCGTATTAACTCTCAGTTCGTCTGTCGATTCTAAGTTTTCGCTACATTCTAACAATTTAGAATTGGAAAATGATCCGAAGCATTTTCAGTACTATATATTACTCAAATATCATCTTAATAAATATTATGTTTTCGTAGTAAAGAGTATGCGTGGGTATAGAGTATTATACAGTTAGCAAAAAGAGTTCTCTGACGAGAAGTGACACACACACATTTCCATTCTGAATCTACTACAGATATGTAAAGTGTCTTAGTAGAAATATTATGGATAATGTTTTCTCAAAAAATGCCGGTTGTTTCACAAACTTGCGAGGGTGACGCAGAGTAAATATTTTAATTCCTAACTTTCAAGTTTTTTAAACTCCCCCATAATGTTGTGAACATCATGTTCACTCAAAGTATGGTGAAAATAAGTCTGATCTGTATTTTAGTACCATCGACTCTTACTATTGGTCTGCTATTGGTCATAAATTTTGCTTGGAAAAGACAAATTTTTAATACAATTTTTTCTAAAAAATTACGATGAAATTATTCCGAGATTGACCGTGGTTGCCCTAATCTTCCATGTTTCCAAATATGTAATCACGGGGTATTGCAGGGTTTACGTCATGCATCATAAATTTTAAGAATACGTTCTCAAAGTAAGATGCGATGTTTTCGGTAAACTCCCTACGTTTGAGTAGGTAGATATTCGAGTCTCAGAATTTAGTAGTTTAAATGCTTTGGAGTTGTTTCACAACTTCATTCGCAATTTCTTTGAACAATATCTAATTATTTATAGATGGTTCGTCCGGAAAATAATGGTGCTGATTTTTTCCCGCCGCTCCAGGCGCGCCCAGCACCGCTCTGACTGGCTGCGATTGGAGGGGGGTATGTTGGCAAACGACGCTGAAAAAGGCAGTTGGCTCTGAGCTGTGGTGTAGTGAGGAGCTCTGTTAACGCGAACCTCTACGCTCGACCCACGTCACGGAACGCGATGCCGATGTTTTTGGAGCAGCGTTATTCCATCAAATTTGCGGTAAAGCTTGGGAAATCGTCTACCAAAACTGTTGGTATGATTAACCAGGCTTACGGCCTGGGGGAGCCAGCCATGTCTAGAAACATGATCTTTCGGTGGCACAAGATGTTCGTGGAGGGCAGAGAAGATGTCGACGACGAACCACGGCCTGGACGCCCATCAACGACCCTCACCGACGAAAATGTGCGAAAAGTTCGCGATGTACTGAACTCTGATCGTCGTCTTAGTGTTCGGATGATAGCAGAGCAGTGTAATGTGCCAAAAACAATAGTGCACGAGATTATTAGGGACCAATTACAGATGCGAAAAATTTGTGCAAAGTTGGTGCCGAAAGTGCCCAGTGATGATCAAAGACTCAATCATTTGGAAATCGCGACACAACTTGCGAATCACTGCAAAAATGATCCACACACCACCGGACTTCTTTCTGTTCCGGAAGATAAAGAGGAGTTTGAAAGGAACGCGATACGGGACTTTGGACGCCGTCAAAGAGGCCGTGACGACGTGTCTTCGAGAGGTTCCCGATGATGCCTTCGAGGGAGCGTTCCAGGAATGGGAACGCCGCTGGAACAAGTGTATCGACTCACAAGGGTCCTATTTTGAGGAATATTAGCTTAAGATATGTAAAAGTGGAATACATTTTTTTTCCTGAGCTCAGTACACTTATTTTCCGGACGAACCCTGTATATCGCCCAATTTAACAAGTACGAGGTTTCACTCGTTCACTTGAGGTGATTAGTTTTGCGAGCATTAATTTAAAATGTCGAAATTCTAGACACATTGTTTTGGGATATTTGCTTTATCAGCGTTGTCTTTTAATAATTTTCCCCCCAAAAGCACGAAAGTCTGTCGTTTCCAATGAGTACCTTAAGCATGCAATGAAAACGATTTTGGATTTTCACCTAGTAATTTTTTCTTTAGATTTTCAAGAACGGGTTTTTATCAGTTCGGTTCACATCATTCTTTAAGCCTGGAGAGAACTTAAATATCCTTCGATGTCATACGTTCCTTAATATTCACTATCTTACCGACCTTGACTAATTATTCTCGCGTTTTTGTAATTCTCTATTCCCGCACATATCGTAATCAAGAAAGCTTTCATGTATCTTCCATTTTAACATTAGGCGTTTCCTTTTTGGATACAGAGTATTTTTTTTTACTCAAGCGAGTTCTATGAAAACTACTCCCCTCATCATATAGGTGAATGCTTACTTTTTCTCTTACCACTCTGGCGAATTTGATTTAGACTCCCACAAACTTACTGCATAGTGGGTAGTATGACAGTGAAAATGAGATTATGACCGATTTGAAATTGACATGATACACGCCATAGGTGACAGAGATGAGGACAAAATGGAAATTTTCGTCTGGGAGGACGTAAAAAATTAGGTTGAGCGTCGTGAGAATTTGTGGGCCTCAAAGAGAGGCACAAAATTTGATTTTCATCGCTAGAATTTTAATAATTTTTTGTAATCATTTACTTAAAACGGTCGTAGATTAAGTAAATGTCACAATGCACAACTCGTCAGTCAGAGAGTATAGTGGTATCATCTACATAAAGCCTGAAAATTCTGAAAATTAGTGACAGAGGAAGAAATCTACATAGTGTTAGATTTATTTATGCTGATGGCCATAGTTCAGAACTTCGCGATCATATTTTGGGTGCAATAAAAATCGTATCAACACCAGGTTTTGATTATATCATAACTAGATATAGAACCAAAATTCTTTGTACATTTCTCCAGACGGCGATTGTAAGGATAAGTATTAAGGGGCGTCAAAGCTATACAAGATGTTTTCAGTAATATTTAAACCAAAAATATATTTCAGGAAAAGCAAAAAAACCAAACATGTATTTATGCCGATGAGTATATGACACTATTGAAGTATATGACATCACCTATGCATCCTTCAAGCAGCATCTCCCCATAGTCATATTATTATTATTGAAATTATGACCTTATGAGCTGTATCGAGCAATTCCTGAGATATTTGTGGTCATACTTGGTCTGCACTGGCGAGGACACAATTCCAGAGTAAAAAATTATAGGTTCTGACACTAATAAACCTGCGCGAATTGTTCTACATTTTTTTAGAACTTAATCAAGGGCTGGCGGATTGTATGAAAGGACAAATATTATAATAGCTCTTCTGAACTCAACAATTTTCTGAAAAAAAACAATACTTATTCAATCACGGTATAAATAAACTACACGTGCATTTAAATGACATTCGGCAACATTTAAAAGAAAAAATACTCCAAAAAAAAAAGGAAATGTTATAGCACAGAATTTAGATCCACCGAAAGTAATGAAATGGAGAGACAAGAAATTTTTAAAAAATATTTTTTTCCTTTTCATTGCGATGAAACTTTGTCCGTGGAAAAAAGCGCAACGAAGACAACAAAACCATTGGTGTGGTGTGAACGTGTGGTAGACTGCAATTATCTAACGGGCCGCGTAGACCTGAAAGATCATAAAATGGAGACATCAAATTGAACGAAGGTGTAACGATAAATAATATATGAAGTTTTTCAAGAAACTGTAACAGTAACTTTAACGGAGTCACCCGCTATGTGTGCATTATAATGCAACCATTTCAGAGAGTTAAAATCATTCGCCTTGACCGGGATACGAACCCGGATCCCTCGATATCCGGCCGAGTGCTTTAACCACTTAAGCTACCGAGACGTCCTCTCACACTCTGAAATTTTGGGGGCTTTAAAGGAACAAGATGTTATGACGAAATACCGTACATACAATGTCACAGGCATTCGTAGTCGTGCATTATAATGCACACATAGCGGGTGACTCCGTTAAAGTTACTGTCACAGTTTCTTGAAATTTGTCTAAGGTATGAACAGCCTAAGTGTTTGAAATTGGCTTTATTAACATCGTGGACTGTGGCGCGTCGCGCACGACTACGAATGCCTGTGACATTGTATGTACGATATTTCTTGTTTCTTTAAAGCCCCCAAAAATTCAGGGTGTATAAGGATGTCTCGGTAGCTTAATTGGTTAAAGCACTCGGACGGATATCGAGGGATCTGGGTTCGAATCCCGGTCAAAGCGAATGATTTTTACTCTCTGAAATGGTTGCATTATATATGAAGTTGTTTCAAAACTTGCTGATTACAGCTATTTTAAATTCAATGATTGTCTACCGAAAAAAAACCGGCAATAACATCGATCAACTGTCTTTTGGGCGCAAATGGCGGACGGCTTATTCGCCAAATACACCGGAACAGCAGATTAAAAGCTCCCGAGTCGGCATTCTTCAGATAACAGCGAACCCAAGAGAGACATTTCATCAGTAGGACTTCTCCGAGAGAAAAAAAGACCACTCCAAAAATAATATATACGTATTGTATATACACAAAGCTCGGAAAGGGAAAGGAAACCGGTGTGAAAGGTTGGAAAGGAAAAAGGAATTGGTGTGAGAAGCACGCAGTTGCGCTATGTCCCAATTATTCTGAGGCTTATCCCATCAAGAAAAAATACTAAGATGGGCAACGCTGAATATTCTTAGGTTGCCATGAGTACATATTGACCAAAAGCGTTCAAATCAATATTTTTAGCAAATTTTTAAATAAATAAAGGCTACACACATTTTCGAATCCTGAAAAAGATAGGCCAACGCATGCTTGCTAAATGATAATTTACCACTCGAAAAATCATCCAGAATTGATCATTTAGATATTAATCATAAATAAATGAACAATGTATTGGATATTTACATGAACATTTACATGGATATTTACATGTATATAAAGATGTAATTGAAATTGTGTAGTTTAATGTATCAGAGTTTTCTGCGTTATTAACTATTTAAAATTTCACTTCCATGGGGAGAATCAATTATTAGATAAGAGTATAAATGATTGAATTATTCAATACCGTAATGAACGATTGCATTTAAACCTCCTTCGATTGCAGAGCTGAGCTCGAGGTTAAAGTAAAGTTCCTTAACAGGAAAGAAAATGTTTTTGTCCAATGGCCCACAGAATGTGCTCACTATGCATTCGTGAATACTTCACAATGTACGGCTGAGTATATGGTACGAAACATAGTTACTCTGTTTAGGAAATTTGACAGCTCTAGAAAAAAAAATTAGTTTGAATTTATTATGAACTTAAGACGAACACTATAGCTTTACGTATCAATCAGACTGGCTTTCGGGTTGAAGACTGGTGCTTTTCCTCTTGCGTCCAAATCTTTTGCAACTTTTCAACCTTCGTGGAAAGAATGGAACAGGCCGTGGAAAAAGCTTTGCCAGATATTAATATACTGCTCCGGTATTATTGAATAATAAACTGTAATCAGTGTCCAATCACAACTCACCCAGAATCAATTAATTAACAAATGCAGACTCGTGTCGCCATCCAAACGCTGACATCAGGTACCTCTCTCAAGAGAGTATGAAAGTGACCTAAACACGATTTTTATTTTCAACATTGCTACTTGTCTGTCCCAGTGTCAGGCTCGGCATTAGTCTCTACTGGACGTGCAGGCAGCCGGTGAATCACACGCGCACACTCACTTCGGTTGCATTCGCCTTTCCTCCTCCCCCGCCCAGTCGGGGCCTTTTAATTTCGTCCGGCCGCCGCACCTCCATTCTCCTCGGCAATTCTACGGCGAGTGTTCCCCGAGACTACCACAAGAAGGGAGGAGTCAGGGCCCGAGGGACCCTTTCATCACGGATAACGGTCGTCCTATATTTGCCTAACTCTACCCTCCGCACCTCCCCTCCCCAAGTTGGCGAGCTTCGCGGATAATGATGAAGTAACGCGGGAGGAGGGTCTTCTCAAATCACCCGACGTTCCGGATGGGATTCCGTGGTAGTCCGCGGTTCAGCTCCTCCCTCCTTCCCCTCCCGCATTCTCTTCCTCATCCCTCCTCTTCCTGACTTTCTCCCTCACACAGTTGAATATTATTGGGGGATGGAGGGGAGTTTGCAAATCTCCTTGCAATGAATGTAATGACTTCATCCCAATTGAATTCTGACCAAAGAAACTATAAAACACCTCCATATACCGACTTTTATGTTCCCCGGACATGTGTGGTAGGTGCCCCTAATACTATATATCATCGATAAGTCACTCTTGGTTTCATCAACTGGTTTCCCGTGGGCCTAACCAACAGAGTTAACACGAAACTAACTCCCGAGATAGGATTCAATCCTGCGACCCTTTGGGTTATACTATATGCCGTGCAAGGAAGCTATCCCGATGTCTAGCCCGGTCGGAAAATTAGTTTTTATAGGACCCAGCAAGCCACCACTAGGGCGCGTGACAGGGTGTGAATACACACCAGACAAACTTTTACCCGAAATACTTTTTCCCATCAGCGCGGTTGGACAACGTTATTCTGATCCCTTATCTTTCGTGAAAAAATATCTTAAATCTAACGGTTAAACACTTAATCTCTCCAATTTTATAGACATGATCCCGCCTACTATAGTACTACGGGGCCAATGCCGAATTTTCAACATTTCTTGCTAAAGAGACATCCTTTCCAATTGATTCAAAATGTTTAATGTGTAATTTAACGATCGCTCGCTAACCTTAACCGGAAAAGTGTATGTATAAGGTCTGTACACAAAAAAGATGAGACTGGTCTCTTTCTACGCGGAAACGGCTTGACGGATCACAAATCAGTGAGGGAACGTCTTATAGCGGCGTCTGTGAGAAGTAAAAGACCGCCTTGTTCATGGCCCTATCTCGACTTGACTCCGCACAACAGCGATTCTCGTCTAAGATTGCACACACTTGCTGTGCAAATTCTTGTGTCGGTGAGAATGAAGGCGTTAGAGAAGTAGCGCGAGTGCATTGAATTTTGTTTTTAACTCGGGAAAAGTGCAACTGAAACTTATGCAATGATTCAAGAAGTAGTGGCCTATGAATCTATGAGTCGGCCACAGTGTTTTTGTTGCTGAAACCGCTTCCTGTCTGGACAAACTTCGACCGAGAAGTGGACGACGCCCACATCAACAGCGTGAATGATTTTGTGCGTGCAAAACGTATTTTAACCCTTCAAGGAGATCGTCAATGAAATTGACGTCAGTCTTGGAACGTACTTTACCATTTTGACAGAAAATTTAGCGGAAGAGACCACAAATGCGGAAAAACAAGTCGTGGTGCTTTCATCATGACAACGCACGCCCACATCATTGATTGTTACCGAGTTTTTGGCCAAAAAACGGCACATCGGTGATTCCCCAGCCAGCCTACTTTCCGGATCTTACTACATCGGACTATTTAATATATCCTACGTTGATATTCACCTTGAAAGGACTCCGATTTGACACTACTGAAGACATCCAACAAAGCAATTTTTTCCAGAGTGAAAAATATTTAATTTTTCGTTTATCCTGCCTTATCTCTGCCTATATAATTGGATCGTTTATATCACTGCTGACACCATTCAAGTGGATAAGCATTATCTGTTGTGATTGCTGTTGAAGCACCTAAAAATCTAAATCTGCTACCGCTACCACGAATCAAGGTACACGAGACACCATCCACCTTGAACAATGCTAAGATAAAGGAACGCGCTCCGAGGATATTTGACATATTTTCACATATGAGAGCCATTGGTGGTAGTCAGGTGTGGTAGTAGGCTAGTCAGGCTTCGGTCTGGCAATCCAAAGTCTGCTAAAACGAATCATACCTTGGAACATGACTCCTTTTTAATCTAATAATAAGCAATGGGTACTTGGGTTAAATAATGCAATATAGCCTTATCCGCTGGAACACGTACGAACTAAATCGACGATTGCTACACGTTCCAGTGCAGTACATATTCAATTTATTCTCCTGTTTCATTCCCTCCTCTATTTCTCTTATCCTTCACTTCTTCTCTGCTCCAGCTTATGGAGGTTCAGGTGATCCCTCTGGTCGTGTTCGGATCTGTGAAAACGTCTTTGAGATTGACCGGGTTGGGATATATCCACATATTATCCCCACCCCCGCACACCTTTAACACGTCGCTTCACTTTCTCTTCTACCCTCTCCTCGCAAAACAGTTGTTCCTTCCCGAGATATCCCGGTTCCCACCTCTCTTTCGCCGGAATTTCGGAAGAAAAGAGAGATTCGCCAACTTTTAATAACCAGAGATTGCAAATTAAATTTGCCGAAATAGCACCGGGATGATTGTCTCCTTTTGTTCTTGTCTATCCTGTTTTGTCACGTCCCGTCGGTTCGTTCATCCCTTCGGGTTTTTTTTTCTCTAATTTTCGTTCGTTTTTCGGGGCGGGCCATCATCCCTCTCCCCCGCTTTGGGTCCGCAACGGTATCTCCGCTGCCGCCGTGCGTCGGTTCTCTCTGGACGTGAGGAAATGTAATTTGAAGAAAGTCAAAAGGGGGGCGATGCTCGGAAATGAGTTTCCAGAATGAGAATCGGTAGACGAAACACCGGGAGTTCGAATTGAAAATTCTTGTCTTTTAATTGACACATCTCGGTCCCGGGCGTAAAAAAAAAAAAATCGGGCGGCTACAAGGGGCAGCGAACACTTCCCTCCCAAGTCAGGTTTTCAATCAAGGGTATTTCCAAATTTTCGGGGGGAAAAAAATGTGGAACGCTGGCTAACTCGAGTTCAGGAAGTCCAAATTTTCTGGGATGAGACGTAATTTCTCATCCCGCACCACTCTGTAATTTTCACCAAAAAATCCTATTGACCATACGCTAAAACTATAGTTTTCGATGTTTAAGAACACCTTACAACATCTAATCGAGTTAATTTCAGTCGCTCGCGTTGTAATTTTATTTCATGCACAAAATGGCATTTTATTCCCTAGGATTATAAACACCAAAGGACTAATTTCTTCCGCCCAATCGTTTGAATGAGTGAAATGATTTTTCAGTCAAAAGACCCGTTCAATTTCCATCAACTTGGAAATTCGAAATTATTGCAATCTTCTTCATTTTTGCACCATAATTCTCTGAAAATGTCAATGAGAACATTTTTAAGATAAACTGAATGTTTTCCGGCGTCATTTGGTGAAATTGCTAGAGATTGAAATCAATTCAATAACCCACTATCCTTTCCATCAATCCACTACGTGAGCAACAGTCCTCTTCCCCCTTACCCTCAACACCCTCACTCATATTATGATATGTAAACTCTTGTACGCAAGGCTGTGGATCTGAAGAAGTCACGACGAGACCTGGGTTGTATATATAAAATGAAATTATAGAATGAAAACTTGTTTATTTGTACAACGTAAACTTGTTTGTATCCTTATGTGTTGGTTTTGAATGCGGTTTTTCCTTTTTCCCTTTTTTTAAGTGGTGACCTAACTACCCCCACCACACGCCCTTGCGGCGGCGTGCGGGGTATTATGCAGATGAGATGAAAGATTCAGAGGATGGGCCTTTAATTTATATTAAAATGCTCTAGAAAAAAATTTCAAAATGTACAAATCATCCGACACTACCGGGATTCGAAACAATCTCTCGATGTCCAGCCGAGTCGTTTAGTCAGTTAAGCAACCGATAGGCCCTCTTACACATCGAAGTTTTGATTTTTGGACGAAAAAATGATTTTTTACACTTTCAAATGTCGGCATTTGAATGCATATTAGCGGATGACTCCGTTTAAAGCCACTTTCGCGGCACCTCCCGCAGTTCTTTGAAGTTAATTTGTATAGTTCATCCCTTGTCGTCCTTCATTAAGAGTAAGGTTAACCGACGTAAGTTTTCTCTTCACCCTTTCTTAGCTTCAAAACTTCCTATCTTCAGCAGACTCGCGCATCTGTCCTTAATGGAGCTAATGACAACAGGTCTCAGTGGCCATCCCTAATAACTACCATTGAGGGGCCGCCCTTAAATTATATACGACCAATTTCAGTTTTTTTTTGGTCCCCCATTTATAAGTAAACGTAAGGTATTAATCTATTTCTCCCCCGTCTCAAATTATTATCGACGCTATCATTAATATCATCAAACACTCCTTTCTCTCTAAAAAAAAGAAAACAAATTTGCATTTAGCTTTAAAGAAAACCAATTTTCCACGAATTAGTTCAATTACGCGTTAGTGCCACAAAAGGATAAAACAAGATTTTAAACTTGGGATAACGTCTGCAAATATCACTGGGAAGAAACAAGAAAGGTATAGGAAACAAAGAAATGGTCAAGGCTATGGCCTAGGTAATAGCTTTTCTATCAGATTCAATACAACTGCTAGCTGCAAACAACACTAGCGTAGACGTACGGCAGCAATTCGTTAAAAGTTATACATGGAGTTCAATTTTCTCCGGATGTGATACTTGGACGATTGGGGTAGAGAAATGAAGTTCGGCGGGTATAGAAAATGGTTGGCACAGAAGAATTAAGAAAATAAAATTGATAGACAGTACAACAAATAAAAGTGCTTCGAAGAATGAGTGAAAATAAAAACTTAGCCCTGACACCCGCAAGAAGAATAGAGTGAACTAATTGGACGCATCGTCAGGCACGATACTTTGCTGTAAGACCGATGATCGATGAAAGAAGCATAGGGAAGAAAAAGAATTAAAGAGGAAGGCCTAGGATGAACTTCGAGAAGCAAGTAATGGAGAATATAGGTTTAAGGGGCTATGAGGGAACTAAGGAATTGGTAGAGGAAAGGTGGTTTGGAGAGCTGGTGCAAACCAATCCTCGGACTGAGAAGCAGTGATTATAATAATGGCCGAAAGAGTAATAAACCACCAGCAAGTTTCGCCACCAAAAGAGCTGGTGGTAAGCTGACAATAACTGTGTTTAGTTACCCATGTCAGCTCATGACTCGTTATCTCGAGAACATAACATGGACTTGTCAATACAACAACATAAAATGCCCCTCGATATTCTCTTAAGAAACACTAATTACCTTTGCGCGATTAATCCAGCCCAGAATATGTAAGCAAACAGTCTTAACAGAAAAAAGCGTGCACTCTTTACTTAATTTTCGTCTTCCGAATTCATTTAGAAATACCAATACTGCCCAACTGTTTGGTATCTCTTGTAGGGGAAAAATACCCATGGTTTCCATTTTATCTCGAAACCCCAACTTTACGGACAGAAAAACAAATTTCCAGAGTTAAGTATTCGGTCGCATGTAATGATTACTTATCCAATATAAGTTATGCAACAGGTTTTTGACAATGATACTCCGCCGAATTGTCTTTCCCAGGTCCACAACGTTCCCACATAAGGTTATATTCGACCATAAAGTTAGACAGATATGGACACCATTAACAGGCATTAGGACATGGTCTTCCCTCGCAAGATACGCGATCGTAGCAACATGAAGCTCAAGTACCATAAAATTACCCGAATGGTAACATTTTAATAGTTTACCAAAAACACATATTATGAGTGTTTATGTGCATGAAAAAATTCATATTAATATGTATGGACGAACTGGTATGTGTGTTTACATAGTTGGTCCCCTCACAACACCCTCCGCCACATGCCCTTACGGTAGCTTGCGGAACATAATGCATATGTATTTATACGTATGAAATTATTGGCGCGAGTGAGTTTGGTATCTTCGGAAAATGCTCGAACTCTGATACTCCACAAATAAATCTGCGGAAAGCAACTAGGAAACGTGGGAAATATTTTTATTATCAATTCAGATAAACTCAAAGGAAATCCGAATGGATTGTGAAACATTTCAACCTAAGTATGATAAGTTTTATGGTATACATAGGATGGGAAGACTTACGGACGCGTAGCGAATAAGCACTTTTGAAATATGAAGCGTTCTCGACTTTTCATCTGACGACGAGAAAATTATTAACGTTTTAGGGACACTAAATCGACAGATTAGGCCACGCAAGTACAATGGAATGGACGGCAACACGGATGGACTCAAATACTTTCTCTCCTCTCGTCATTCGCCTACATTAGATTCTCTACCCCGACTAATGCTACTTAAATGCATCAGCGTGAGAATTAAAAGTTTCTTGTCTTTTATTAGTTCCTCTAAAATTGTAATATTTTAATTGTGATCGGGCCCGTCGGGTAATGCTCTCGCCTGCCAACCCAGATGTCATGGGTTCGATTTCCACCAAGGTGAGTTTTCCTCCTGGTTGATAACAGATCTTTCTGGAAAACCGCATTGAACAATATACCTAAATTCGTCTAACTTTGTACACTTGACACCCTTTTCTCATGGTTAAATTTTACACACCGTACGTTTTAGTAACAGATACTATATATTTATCCTTTCTACCACCAAATATTTCGGAGTAATTACTGGGGTCGACGTCTTAAGACATCCTTGAAACAGTTAAAAAGCTGTGACGTAGATTTAGATATTAAATTCATTTTTTTAAATAATGGATTATCATCGAAGTGATAATGACAACAAAGTGCTTGGATTGCTTGGTGAATCTGAAGAATGCGTTTTGATATTGGCATAGTATTGCTCATCGGGGACTGTAATGGAGTGGTCACTTAGGGTCAACTATATTCCCTTTGAGTACTCGAGAATGTGAAATAGTTATCTACAGTTGTAAGAGCCTTAGGTTTGAATGGGTTGCCTGAGGATTTCTGGTGAAGTACGTATAATTTCGTCAGGCAGGAAGGAAGTTTTCTTTCTTCGTTCTGGCCAGCGACTCCAAAAACCCGGCTACATAAATTTTAGAGAACGGAGTAATCAATGACAGGTGATGATTGTTTTTCCTTTGTAGGAGCAGGAACAGGTTTATTCTTAACAGCAAAGAGATGACTTCCTCTTTTTCATTTGTTGCCGAGATAAAAATTATAAACAATAAGTGCAATGTTTTCGCCTGTCGTGGTGACTTGTTCGAAGTTCTACGTGTCCGTCACGCCACGAAGAAACCCGCGGCAAAATTTTTGAAGATTTATATCTCCAGAATGGAGTGCTCTGAACGACATACTGACGAAAAAAAAAAGAAATTCTTGGACCGGTTTTCAATAAAAAGCGCGAGATGTGTTTCGGCGCATGAAATTCCATCTTGGTGGAATCACTTTGGAGTCATCTCTCAAACGCCATCGGCCTACTCGGTACTTATTTGAAGTCGCACAGTAAAGAAGTCCCAGAGAAACTTATTTTAGCACAACAGGAAACATGTGGAGTGTATAGTTTTTCGATGAGACAGGAGGCGTAATCATACAAATCCACCGATTATTATAAATAATTGAATATTGGGGATTTTCTTTTTTTGTGTCAAAAGTTTTGTTTGGAAGTTTTCTTTAAGTGCATTTTTTTAACTGACTGATTTTATTTGTTATCTTTTGTGATACTGATTCACGTCATGATATGTTATGTCATTTTCTTTCCAAGGCAAGTTTGATTATAATACTTGGGACATGTGTGCCACCTGATATTGTCTTTCTGCACACACAAGTTTTGATAATAATAATATACCTACTTAGGTTAACGTTCATTCATTTCCGATGAAGGAATAAGAGACAATCGGTGGAACTTACTTTTCTGGTAGATGACATGGACGCACTCTATTGATCACAGACTACAGAACTATCGGAAAAGTAGAACAAAGAAGGAGCTATTGATAAGTGCCCATAGATTATGAAAATGCGTTTACTATTTCACATGATTTAAGCTGGAGTAAATACGTTCGATCCTATCTTAAACAGAAAATGTCGCTCGTCTCGTACACGGCAGCGTTATCGTAGTTTCGGGGTTATGATATACTTTCCATGGCATCCCATCGAGCCAGACCATCATCACATCGGTAACGCTACCAATTGTAATTAGGAGCATTAGATAATCTCATAAGTTACCGTGAACTTGGTGCAGTCAACAAAAATTCGACTTAATTACACGTGAGTTTCAAGTTGAATTTTAATACCTTAAGTAAAACATCAGTTTGAAGGAAATTAATTGCATGAAACATTTGATTGATGATGCAGGTGGAGGTGGCAGATTTTAAATGTAAAGGGGAGGGACAGACAAACGAAGCTTTCTTCATTATCTTTTATCGTCTCTTTCCCAACATTTCTCATTCTACTGGCCATTTCCTTCAAGTAAATATTCTTGCTGGGTATAAGTGGTTGGGTTGGTAGTAAGCATCATTGTGTGTCAAAAGTTTATAAGGGCTTATACGGGAGTACATGTACTTTTCCCCTCTCTCTGTGCTGTTTACAATGAAGGAATACAGTGCGGACATAAAGATGAACAGGTCATAAAAAGATTAGGACATGACCTTCAGTTTCTATGCTGAATGTATGCTTTTGAAACGTGCATACGAAGTATTAGCTTGCAGCCTCACAGTGTCCTGCAACTGACCACTTTAAGGTCATTAAGAGATAAATATGACAGATTACGTATTTGTTGAAATTGAGAGAACGCATAAAAAAAGACACTTACTCCCATGAAGGACTAAGTGTAAGCATTCATGCCGGCTTCTTTCATAGGAATGGAGGACACAACTTGGGTTCCTGTTATTATCATGCCTCAGACGATTACTCTGAAAACTAATTTTTCTGATTCCGAAGAAATTTATATTTTTTAACTTGTACGAAATTCAGTCTCATATCCCTACTTACGCAAAGCGGCACATTTTCATAAATTTTTAATGCAAGTAAATCAATAAGCAGCAAAAACGACGTCTTTTTGGTAAGACTTCGGGTTGTCTATCTCTTAAAACGTCCTTCCACTTCCGAGCAAGATAAGGTGGGGGGGGGGGGGACAATCACATTCGCTCTATTTCACATGACACTCGCTGTCAGCACACGCAAGCACTGCTGATAGTGGAATTTAAAACTTGTTTTTACGGCCATCAACTTGTTATGAGCTCCGCAAACAGTTTAATGCTTTATAGAAATGCCTGTGAGTGCGATCGGAGTGGCATAACTTTTTTTTCTCTCGAAACAACCAACGGAACTCATTCAGAAATTTGCAACATACGAGGACAATACATCAGTAACCAAGAGGGGATATTGTCATACACCTGGTGAAGTTCTTTCAACATGCAATTAACACATTAAAAAAAAACATTCCGTTGAATTCAATATTCGCACAGATTTCAAATTCAAACGGAAATTCAACGTTCTCCCCAGTCATAATGGTTAGGCTCTTTTTAACCAAGTTAAGTTTAACTCACTCCATTTGAAACAGTGAACAGATTACCCGCTGAGATGGCTTTGGATAAATATTTTAGTTAATTTAATCCTCGCAGATCTGACGTTTATGCTTGACGAAAACATCAGCATCTGAAATTTCTTCGTAATAGTGTGATGAACCGGTCGCGGCGCCTCCCAAAGAACTGATGAACGAAATCGTCAAGTCCTGACGACTACCAGATTCCAAGGGAGAGAAATCCAGCCAAATGATTCATAAACGCTATGATTGATACACTAATGCGACGAATGCCATGCATCATAACTACAAGAAAACTTGAGCCCCATCAAGGGGTAATGACATCGCCCTTTCAACTCCTCTAGCGCTGCTGACTCAGCACTGAAGTCGTTAAACACTTTCCCCAAGGCGGTGAATTATCATTGAATTTCCCTCCCATGCGTGAACACTTCACGACGCGTGATTTTTTTTTCCTTAATTTATTTCCTTAATCCAATTTTTTTATATTTTTCTCAGGTCATTTGACGTTATTTAAGTCCATCTCGTACTCTAGTTCCATTTCTTCATCTTCTTTCCTAATTTATCCCTCGTACTCACTCTTACGCTTTTTTTTTTCATCATCTTCTCTATGAGGATATAATTCGCCGACTCGTCCCATTTTGCTCCGAAATATCTAAACTTGAGCGCAACAATCTTCTCGGGACATTTCGACGCCGTTTGACGCCATGCCTTCCAATTTCATCATCGCCAGATCTTCCGCTTAAGGAATATATCGTAATTTCAGTCACTAAGGCCACCTTTTTGCACGAACAACTAATACATTTGCGGGATAAAATCGGTGTAATTCATTTTGAAAATAATAAAAAATTACATCTGATTAATTTTACCTTCGATAAATTATGTAATTAATGCTGATTTGCAGACAACCATCTAATGGGACCTTGTGTGAGTTGATGTGCGTTAAATTTCTTGTACACATATAAAACAGTTTCTGGCGTAACTTGGTGGAAAATCTTCATACTGACTTTTAATAATCAAACCACTTTACTTTTCCGCATAAACTTTTTAATTTTTACAACCCAGGTTTCTTTATAGCATAACATCATCACCTGATGATGTTATGCTATAACGAAACCTGGGTTGTAAAAATTAAAAAGTTTATATGGAAAAGTAAAGTGGTTTGATTATTAAAAGTCAGTTTCTTGTACACGTCAACGCATGAATAAATAACGTACGAAATAATCAATTTTTTAGTGTAACATAAAATTAGTAGCAATATCGGACTAGGTTTTAAGCATATTTCATTCACCAGTATCGTCATCTTCGTACAGTAATTGATTGAATTTCAGAAGTTACTTACAATCCTCAAATTACGGTGACGAAAGCAGAATTCATTACGTAATACTGTAATAATCATTTAGTGAAATAATGAATAATAACGAACGTAGCAATGAAATTTGTGCCAAAAATGGTATTCATTACTCCCTTTACATTACACCCTTCGATTCACATAAAATATTCGGAAACCTCAAAGCTCCAATGCCTGCGGGTAGGAGAATACTTAGACGATCCAGATAGAAATGCACCATGATCCGCCAAGAATTTTCGATACTGAAAACTGTGTAACTATGACAAAAATTACTGTTTCACATGAGCCTATAGAGTTTACTCGTAATTAAATGATTAAAATAACCAAACCAACAAATCCGATATCGTAACTCGAATTTATTTTCTTACCCTAATTTACGTTTAATCAGCGACTCGTTTCCAGATGATAAAATAAAAATGAATGGTCGTAAATTAAAATGTACCTATTTTTATCGTCGAGAGAAAATTATTATTATTCGAACTTATGAAAAGAAACAGGTTGGAAATCTAAAAGTTTTATTTATCTCCCTTGTTCTCGGGAACAATCTGGTGGTGAGAGCGTCATAAGAGATTTTCACAGGTGATGATTCTCACTGCCGGATGGTGAAGCTCACTTAAACCCAACGATATTTTCAGTTTCCATGAAACTGTCACATGCACAGCGGCAAGGGGATAATGAGGCAAATTAAAAAAAACGGACATGAGTTTGACAGCATGGAGGTGGTTCTTTGGAGAATATCGCTTTCCCAAATGAAGGAGGAGCAATTAACATCAATTAAGACACAATTATAATTACACCACTATAAACAGCATCCGTCTGAATTTAACATAACACAATGGCATCCGAATGCAAATAATTCTGCTGCTTAATTTCAGTACTGTTTTCGTTAAAGGAGACCAGTTCAAAGAACATAAAATATTCTAACATGAATTCATGCTTAACTTTTATCATGCCATTAATAATTTAATTTTCAATTATCACTGAGAACTTAACTCTTTACAGAGTAATTTTGTGTGATTCATTCGTGTGAATTGTGTATTACTGAACTGCATGATCATGATAAAATGTTAATCTAGTTTTTAGGGTCCTGAAATTGGAAAAATTATTATTAAACGTATGATAAATTCACACAACGCGAAAGCAACCTTTTCCTCAACTTTTACATTCTATATTTCATTGCCTTTTACCCTAGAGAATCCCAAGACAAGTGAATCCAAATCAGGACTTAAAAAAATGCGAATCGCCAAAATTTACAAAGCAAGGGATACAAACAGTTCTCAAAACAGTTTTTGAAGTTTATAAATAGGGTTAATCAATGCCTCCATATTACTGCTCATCAATATCAAATACTTGTACTATTCGTTCTTCAGAAAAAAACATCATTCCCAAGTAAGGGAGTAGGCCACGGCTGTTTGTCACGTCTTTCTTTCTTTGTCCTCTAGTTGTTCACCACGTTCGCATTGGAGGGCACTTGAGAGTAACGTTATTGAATAATTAATAAATCCATTAAAATAAAATTATTTTTGGATCACATTCTTAAAAATGAACCGTCGGCAATAAATCCTAATTCATTCCTACGTACGTACGTGCGTTTTATTTATTTTTTGATTGATCTTTTTAACACTGAACTGCATTCGTCGACAAAATTATCCTCGCCCTCACCTGCCCTCTCAGTCTCCTGTAGTATTTCCATGTCTTCAAGATTTCCCTGCTAATTGAAACTAATAGTCGTTAATTGACCAAATACAATGGAACGAGATGCATAAAGAAGATAACGAAAGGAATCATAGAAAGATTACAAATATCAACGGAGATCTCCATTTGCCAACTCCGATAAGGTGATTTGTTTCGCATTTTTTAACCATAGAATTTTTTTTAATTGTGTAGTTACATGGATGCTCGCTGATGAAGTGCTCTAATTGAAAAAATATTATGTATTTTGAGATGAAAATTGATATATCTTTACAACTTAACGATTGACACGATATGTGTAAACTCCTTCCAGACGTTCCAAATTCGAAATTTGGCGCTTTCATTTCGTCTTGGCGACCTTGGAGATATTTATTTATTAGGTAATCTACCGGTTAAGGTAGGTTTTTGGATGGACACAACTATCAAATAAACATTTTGTAACTCCAGACGAAACCCAATCCAGCAACCTAATCTACATCAGGTCCCTCTTCATCTCCGTGTACCTCCTTCTTCTCTTCATCCCGTCCAACATCCCTATCCTATTCCTGCCCTTTCCTCGCTTGCCCAACATCCTCCCCTCTATTACCCTCTTCAACATTCCACTACCGCTCAATACGCCTTTCATCCATTTTTCCTGCCTCCATAGGATTTCTCTCAACAAACCCCTCTCCTCCCCCACCATTTCTAGTACTTCCTCATTTTTTTCCTTTGAGGAAGTACGATAATAAATATCCATACACCCTACAGGAGTATACAACATCCCTTTGGTGCGTATTCCCCAAAGGGAGACTATTCGAACAGTTTAGAGAGCGATTAGTAAACAATATTGCCTTTGTCGTACCATTACTAATGTATTGAAAAAAGTCACCGTCGGTAAAATTTTAATTCATTCAGAAAATTCAATTAAAAAATAGTCTTACCATCCGTAATTCTTCTAAATTGAATTCCCATTTAAAGTATGATTTTTTCTGAATTTAGTTGACTGTCGTGATAGAGGAGGCATTGAGGTGAATGTTTTGGAAACGCCCGAGTTCCGTTTTGTTTCACTAATGCAAAACCCCGGAATCATGAAAAAGCCAAGCTGCCGTTTTAACATATGTAATAGGTATGATGAGTCATCATCGAGAAGCGTGATAAGTTGTACCCTCAGAGGTGCGTGAGAAATTCACACATCCACACAGAGGAAGAAGGCGACAACATCCCTATGCCCCCTGCGTTACCCAGGCGATTCTAGTAACCAGAAATCGAACTAATTTCGTTTGTACGGTGGTGTCTCAAGACACCTGTAACTCTCTGAAAACTAGCAAAAAGCTCCTAGATCTTGTCATGAAGTATAGGATAGAAAATTAATATCCATAAAGCACATTCGAAAAAAAGTAATATTTCGAATAATTGACCCATTAAAATCTCTCACTATCTATCTCTCACAGTCTATGAGTGCTTCGGAGGGTTTATTCAGTAAGGAAACTGCTGAACCCCGACTAACGTGAAATGGTTAGGTCGCATACACGACACTTTCCGATTACTGCATACAAATGTTTACTTTTAACGACAATATGACATCGAAACTTCGTTTTAAACGTCTTATGCCGATGCTCAGATAGAAATATTGATAAGGAGTTTTGAAATGCCCCATATTTCTGAGGATTTTGCGCCGGTTCTTTGACATTTCCGAGTTAGTCCGCCACGGAGTCCCGCGAAAGTAGGCGAAATCCGAAAGCCTCTTACTGTCACGCAGCATTGCACGAAAGTGTAAAAAAAAACAAATTCAAGATTGAATTTCCGATGTTGAAATTCACTCCATTGTGCAATGAGAGACAGGGATGGTTTCCGTCGGCGTTCAACTACTGATGTGGCGTCTGATCAACCCTCCGGGGGAGTTCGGTGGTGGTAAAAATAAAAAAAATCTAAAAAATCAGGATTGCATACCAAGCCGCAGGGATTTCCTGGAGAGCCGGCCCTCGCACTGAAATTTAACGCCGAAGAGAGGGGAATTTTGATGTTACCCAACTGTATTTCAGGAATCCCGTTCAAACTTCGCGAGGTGGAAAGCTAAGTAATAATTATACCTCTTTATTTCGGAAATTCGTCGAATTGGACCGTGATTTCAAAATTTTTGTGCTTAAAAATATCGCGCGGGTATTGGATAGTGGTTCGAATGATACTCCGAGAGAGGTCCAGCTAATAATATAGCATGTATCGTGGCCCTCTATCAAAGAGTCGGAGTGCGAATAAATATAACTCCACGTATTCCTTCCTAAATCTAATTCCACGACGAAAGGTGCCGAATGGTACCTTTCTTCACTCTATTTCAATTCAAATTACAGTCTCAACGCTAAAACTCCAAAGGTTATGTCGTTAATACGTGTGCGGTTTATATTTACAATCAACAACGAAAACAAAAGCTGTTCTTTTCAATTGTTTTGAGCACTTTAGCTCCTCTTAGCATGTTTTTCTCCTGTTGGAGGGCTAGGATTCATGTGATGACGAGTGTACGCTTTACCTTACTACAGTTGGAAAGATAGCGACAACAGGTTTTATTCGGGTTTCCATTTCAATCCTGACGTGGCTACCCTTGTGGGGACTTGTCAGGGTGAAGAACACCAACGGGCACCAGGAACGCCGCGATCATCTTCTCAGAAGTGCGATCTATCCAGCAATAGGTTTACCTTCGACCCTCACCCACATCCTGCAATCACACTTTCCCATAAATAAGCAACATAAAATTGTGCTTATGAAACCAGATGTCGTACAAGAAGAAAAATATAAGATTTCAAATGATATTTCAGGGATTTCCTTCTTCTCTTGCTAGAGTAATTGATTTCTTAGGCTCATTGATACCTTATGAACAAAAATGAGCAGAAAATATAGAATTTTATTATACAACCAAAGCATCAAAAGACGGGAGAGGTGAGGCGTTTCGATCTGCTGGTGGGCATCTGGTATGTTCTCTTTTATCTCAGGTAAAACCACCGCTGAAACAGTCCTAAGTAAAAGTAGTTCGTCCACAATATTTCTCAATATTATTAATCCATTGTTGAGCACTTTTATGAGCCCGCGACGTCGAGGTTGAATGACTAGAGAGAATAAAATGAATCAATCAATCAATTTTGGGAATGGGAGGAGGGGGAGAAATAAGCTTTCATTCCAGAGATCGGGATTTCCTCGTCATCCGCCCTTAGGGCGACAGGAATTTAACACTTTAGCGCGCTCCCTTCGAAACCTTTCGGGTCAGACCTTTCGGTCATACGATACTCCACGGTGCGGATGCACATCGTGCAGCGATCGGAGGGGGGGGTGGCGGTTGACAGGAGGGCGATAAAGCGGGGGTGGGTGGGTTGGGAGAGGTGGGAACGTCCGGGAAGGGAGGTGGGGTAGGAGAGGGAAATGTGCGAGGATCGTGGAGTGGGGGCGGAGGGCGAGAAGGAGCGAGGAGGGACGGGTGGGGACGAGGCGGGGGGTTGATCGGTTGATTGGCGTTGAAGGGGCGGGGATGGTTCCACGACCGGAGGGCGTGGCACGGTTCACAGTGACATGATGGGAGTCAGGTGTGATGGGTGGGGGGGGGTGTGATGGAGGGGGTTTTGTGGGGGAGGGGTACTTGGGGAATAATGTGGGGAGATGGGAGAGAATGAGAGGAAGCGGGAGGGAGAGAGAGAGAGAAAGAGAGAGAGACTGTCTGATGGCAGCAGCGGTTCAACCTCAATTCCCACAACCGACAACACCGGACGTTTAATCGCGCGCGAGGAAACACGGAGAAGCGGCCTCTGTGTGTGTGCTTCATCCCCCTCTCAACTCCCGCCTTCCCACCCCTTCCCTCTTTCCTTCTCCTCACCCCCTCCCCATCGACACCCCCACCCCTCTCTCCAGCACACACCCTCCAGCCACTCGCATCCCATTCCCTTCTCTCCTCCTCTCAACATTTAGCGCACGTCACTGAGGATCGGCGTTGCCACATTGGCGATTCTGTCAGAGAATTTTACGACTTTGTACGTTGCTTCTCCTCCCTCATTCTCCTAGTAGCCCAATTAGTCATATCTCAATGTATTTCCTCAATTCCATTGTTTATTAACGCGGTGACGTTACTAATGTGTCATTATCGTCGTGCGTTTCCAGCGATCTCACCAAATTGGACTGCAAAAATATGTCTCAGGGGTAAATAGTTATTCATTTGTAATTAAAATAGAATTGTATGCAATGTGATTAAAAAAAAGCCACGTCTTCTCTCTTTTTTAGAATTGTTTGTCGTCTTCGTATGCAGAAGGAAACATTTATCCTGTGAAATTTTATCAAATAAATCTAACGATTTAAATTCAGTCCGAGTCCTTGGTGTTTGCGATGAAAGATTCTATATATTTTGTAATCGCTCAATGGGAAGGTAATGGAACACCAATATGGAAGACGCTGAATAATGAATTCCAGTTATTAATTTTCGGGGGTAGAAGACAAAATGTCTAGTATGAGGTCAGTTATGGAGTCAATTACCATTCAATTTGAAAAGCAAATTTAATTTTTTGTGAAATGTAAGCATTGATAGTAGACATTACACAAGGGAAAAACATTTTCTCAAATGTAATTATCTCATATGTTAAAAGTTCAATTTATACCAGAGTTAGCAGATGCATGCAGTTAGCAGATGATCAACTGTCTAGTTCTTATAATATACGTAATACTTTTCTTGATATTCCTTGAAACTCTTAGCTTCGTTAAGTACAAGTAATACGGTTTTTCCATCATTACCGGAGAGTTTTGCGAATACCAGTATCTTCAATGGCGAGCCAAATTCCCTTCATACGAAATACAGTTTCGTCCTCATGTAAAACTCTGACTTTAAAGCCACCGGTAATATAAAGATTGCATATGTTTGGAAGATTTCATATTCCCTCTCATCACCTTCAGATCCACCTATAAAACATTGCAAGGTAAAATATAAGGAATAACCTCTGACGTACATAAGTTTAATATGAATAATTAATACCGAGTAAATCACACTGCACTTGTCGTTGAGGTAATTTATACTTGTGTACATGCCTGGAAATTAATTCCCTAGATGCAAATTGCTGATTAATGGGAAGTAAATTCCAGTTTTATATCGGACAATCAAAGTTGGGAAATGAATTAAAAATGAAACTTTTACTCACTCCGACACGGTAAATTTTAACATTCCCTCTCCTTAAATTATCTAATGATCAGCCACAGAAATGAACTACGATTACAAAAGTTATCCAACTCTGGAAAATGTAAAAAAAAAAAATTCACGTGATTCAGTCAACGAACCATTTTAAACTCCAGCACTTTTATATCTCTGCTTGTGTTCATTTTTTCACAGCACGGGTCCTCCGCACGAAAATTAAAAATTTAAGTATCACTTATCAAAAATTAGGGTAATTTAAAACTCCTCGTTGAAACTTATCAGCAAAATGTTCAAGCAAATTATCCACCCGTTAATTTCTGACCAGACATCGTCCATTCGTATATATATTTTTTTTCACTTTATCTTTGATGAAATGTTAACTCGTTTAATAACTTAAAGACTGACGTAACAAGCGGAATTTTTTTTCGGAGAGTACTGGTAGGCGTTTCTGTCCGGATACACGCAGTTCCAAGTGGACTTCAGTGAACACCTCTAGCGGCTTTCAGTCATACCCTTTAGTAGCAATATAACAGCATCCGGATAATAGGATAAAGATAATTAAAATAATTCGAAGTATTTAACCGCATTAGGGTAGATTTTTGATGGGCCTCGGCATTGAATTCCGAAATCCCCAATGCCAACCTCGGCTTCCGAAATAACATGACAAAAAAAATCCTCAACCCCCGTACTTTATATTGCAATAGCTCATCACTTAGTTCTGAACACTTTCGGCTTCCTTCAATTCGAACCAAAATCCTATTATTTCCCTCCTTTAACATCTTTCCCAGCAGTCTTCCCTCTATCATCGTCTTCAACATTCCATTGGTTTCGGTATCTCCCGCATCCAATTGTCCTGTCTTATTCGAATTTCTCCCATCAGCTGTCTCACTTCCCCACCATGCCCAGAAATTCCTCGTTCCTTTATCCTTTATGCCAATTTTACTTTTCCATTCTTGTCCACAACCACTCCTCGAAGGCCTCCAATCAATGTTTACCCTCTTGGCTCAACGACCACGTTTCCAAGTCACTCAAAACTACCCTCCATATCAATGTTTTCACAAGTCTTCTCTTTACATCTCAAAGCTAACAGTTTCAGGCTTAACTATGTGGAATTCCTCCATGGTGAGGGTAAAAACTAAGGAACACTTTACACTTCCACACACTTTTAATACAATACGACCATGGTTTCGATGCTGCGTATCATCATCAGGTACAATTTAAAAATATTCTCCGACTTATAAGTATACCTATATATATATATATATATATATATATATATATATATAAACAATGGTGTTATTTTATTAAAAGTGTGTGGAAGTTTTCCTTTTGTTTTACCCTTTACATCTTAACTTAAAGTGTCTCTTATCAACAACAGCCTCTTATAAAAGGCTTCTTCACTTAACTCAATTCTTCTTTTAATGTTCCTATAATTTTTTCCACCCTCCACCAAAACTTCCTAAATATGAGATCTTTTCTACCTGTTCTAGTTTCAATCGCTTTAATTTAATGTTTATCTCATCCTTCCTCTTTCTAGAGTATCTCATTTACTTTGTTTCGTGATTTATTCTTACCCCATTACCGTGCAGCTGATTCTGCTAAGTATCAATTAATGATTGAAACCCTTTGTCTGACTGGCAAGTCTGATTATCCGCAAGCTTGATTTGAAGAGATCTTCCAATTTTTCTTCTATCGTACTCGCCCAATTATCCTCGCTCAAAATCTTATCAACTGTCTCTTGACACTCCTTCCTTTTCTACCCAATTAAGTCTTTTACACACCATTTTCCCATAAACTTTCCCTTAAATTTAGAATTGAACTTCATGAGCATTAAAATTGTGATCCGAATCTGCACGTGCTCCCGGGAAACTGCGTGAGTTGATGAAGAAATTCCGAAAGATATACCTAATCGTTATCTAGCTTATATTTTAAACTTATTCTCTGTATCTCCCAGCAATCTTCTTGTGTCCCTACGTTTTATGTGATGTTAAAACTAGGTGTTAGTTACAAATATGCTTTTTCTTCGGCAAAACTCTGTAGTTTTATTCCTACAGTAATTTCTTTCCCCTAACGTATCGTATACCTTTACCTCACCTTAATATCTCCCTTCGCCAACTACCACACTCTTACGCACAGAATTTCACTATCTATAAGTGTTTTTTTCCAGATACATTTGCGATGATTTTGTTTAATTGATCGTATACATTGTCTATGTCTGCCTCAATATGACTGTTTATCGGGTTGTGTCCGTAGAACACCATGATATTTATACCTAGTCAGTTCTTATTTTTACTGATAGCATTATGACATTTGCCTATTAAAAATTCACTACCTATTTCCCCAATTTACTGTTAAGCACGTACATAGTTGGAATCCCCATGTTGTCTCTCCATCACTCCGCTATGCATTACGATGTAACTATCACTCCAATATTCCGTAGAATCTTCCTCTCTCACCTCACATGGCTGTACTATATTTCCTTAATCCATCTCACGATTTACATTTCCCAACTTTCCTGTCCTTAGCATTTCCCATTTTCTCGATGAGGACCGTGGAGGCCTTGCCTTCCCTGCTGGCGGTTATGATACATGACTCCGTCGGTCGAGGACAGCTTTTGCCAGGACTCATTTTCTTATTGGCGTCTATGATTTTTTCTTGGGATAAATAAAATTATTCCCCGTTACCGCCATTAAAAGTGTTTTTAACGTGACTGCATCACTAAAATGACCACTCTTGGGGAATGAGCCTTTGAAGTCAACTCACTTATGAACAGACGCACCATGGACAACCTTCCATCGGGCTCCTACCCTTAAACCTATTTACGAGTAGCATGGTTGAATATACTAGCTTCATTCTGCTCTGCTGCCGCCAACACGACGCAATGGGTCATAGGAATAAGGAAACCTTTCCGTTACCTCAAAGTTGTAGTCCACGGGGAGAACGGATAATGATAACAAATAGATTAAAGAATTTATTAGCGGCGAGATTTAGAATTTTTTATCTCATTAAACTTTGTTTAATTTTCTTGAGGGATATGAGAAAACGAACATGAAGGGCGAATTATAGTATGGCGAGTAGAGATTTATCGAGGAAATGTTAGAGGTCATCTTTAAGAAAAAATATTTTTATTTGCATATATTTGTGCTCGAGGATGACCGTCTGGTATCAAAATCCATCCCAAATTATTAGAATGCCGCGAATGGGAATGTGAGATTTTGCCCTGCCGCGCGATTTTTTTCTTTTCGAGATTCTCCGTTGATTTTTTATTCCTCCGATGATCACTAGTAGGTGAACACGCCCGTGAATGATCGTGGGACGGTTCAGGGACATTTTTCCATGGACTCGCCTGCGACATTCCACCGATTTGTTCCGGCAACGTTGCACAAGTTCACTCCCATCTTAACTTCACGCTCTTAACCTCCTCCCCCACTCCCTCCCCCCCCAACCTAAAAAAAAATATTCCCTACCACCTTCCCCCGCAAAACACTCCACCTTTTCCCACTCCCATCCGCTAGACATTTCCCATTCCCTCCCCAGTATACGTTCCAACCCCCCGGCCACCCATCGCTTCCACCTCCTAAGCCTTTTCAACCAATCCCTCCTGGCCGTCCACCTCCGCGTACCCGTCTCTTACACCCCATCCCACGCTCCCCATCGCCACCCACCCACCCTCTCACCCTCCCGACGCCACCGTCTTTGCACCGAGCGTGTGAGAAACACCGAAAGGAGTGTTTCGAGGGAGATATGCGTCGTGGCCGCGGGTGGGAGTTGAGGGAGAATCAGAGGGGAAGGAAGCGAAGGGGGAATGGGCGAAGAAGCGGCGTGGTACGCATAGGCGCGGATAATTTTTTAACGCCCATGGTGCACTCCTCCCTGCTAACCTCCGCCGCCTCCTCACTCCCCGCCCTTCCCGCTCATTCCCATTTCCTCCCGTCCGGCACCCCACTCTCTCCATCCGTCCATTTCCCTCCTCCCGCTCTCTCCTTTCACTTCACGGGTGCTGAACTCGAGGATGTCTCGTCGGCGGCGCCGCGTTGAGGTATTCGTTGCATTGCGCCGTAATGTTCAGAGGCGTGTCAACAGGCGGGGGGGTCATTAGCGCCCCCGGGATGTGAAAGGTTTATGCGGATGGGGTGGAGGATAGAGGTCGTAGGGGAGGGGTGGTTGGAACAATGGATGGATGGTACGGATGGATATATATTGCAGCGAAAAGATTATCATTCAAGGGAGGGAAGAGGCGAGTTATCATGTCTTCTCTCCTTGTGGGACAGCGGCTTAGATAAGTGGAATTCCCATAAAGTGTCTATTAATCTACCGAGCACACACATAAATATAATTTTAAAGAATCAGGAATCACATATAACCAAAAATCTGACGATGCTTGAGTAGGATGGCCTATAATTCAACGGTAAAGAGGTACATGAACCACGGGGTTAAACTGATTATAGGTATGCTCATTGAATTAAGTGTCTTTAGTATCTTTCATCAGCTCCTTAAAAAGGAAATGATAGGTCGAAAGTTCGGTTTAGAAAGAAAATAATTATGCTTGGGAAGTTTAGTTCAACTCCATATCGTATTATCCTGAAAATTTAACGTTTTATTATTTATTGGGTTAATCACTAAGTCCAGAAATATTTATACTGTTTTCTGATAAATTATGAAGTAGATCAACAGTGATGCAGATTTAGTTCATATATTTTTGAAGGGAAAATGTAGTCGTTCAGTTGGCTCTAGTATCGCTATCTTGACCTTCGAGCTTTGGGCTAGAAACCCTCCTCGCTTAATGTAATGGCTTTTAATGAATTGCGCTTTCGACAGGGTTATTATCGCAAGCGAGGAATCATCTGAGATTTATTCGATTAAAACTAATTCTAGGTTTTAAGGGAGTTTCCAAAATTTTTCCGACAGATTCCCTGTCATTGAACATTAGTTATTCAAGGTGGGATTTGAGGCTTTAGTTCGTGAAAATTCTTCTATTGCTGGAGAATAAATCAAAATTATTTGGAGAATAATTTAAGCAATTTAAATAAACAAACATTACGCGGAAATAAATTCTAAAAAAAATTATTCCCGCGAAACAGATGTCGAAAACATATGCAAATCCCCAGGTGATCTAAATGGAGGAGTAAACGGTAAGACTTGTGGAAATGTACAGGGAACTTGGTTCACTTGCGATGTAGAGCGATTAATAAAGGTTCGGCCCTAATTCGGCCAATCAGAATAACTGGATCACTAGATTCAACGGTTTCTTCCGTCGCACACCTCTCGTTGACGGTAAAACTGATGTAACTTGATCTTAAAATTGTTATCAAAAACTGTAGTTGTAACCTACGACTTCCGATGATTCAGGGATCCAAGAAAAATCTGTTACCCTACTTCCTACGATGAGGCTGACACGGTGACCCCAAAGGGAGACCAGTACCGTAATTGTTTAAAGATGCGGAAAAACCTTTCCAATGAGCATTCGCCATACGATGTGGAATAAATCATCGCTCTGTTTCATTCTCTCATTTCCCTCCCCCCCCCCACATTCCTTTTTTCCCGTGGTTCCGCTTTATTTTCCCTTCTCTTCCCCCTTCAACCCTCGTGCCACTCAACTCTCCCGATGGCCTTTCCTCGCCTTCCCCACTTAAAAATTTTTTCCACCCTCTTGAGAAAGGTCTGGGGTTCTTGGGGCGGGGACGGGGAGGAGGGGCACGGGGGTGGAGGGAAAATGCGGCAGGGAGAGAAAGAGAGGAGCAGGCGGTCGGATGCGTTTTCGAAAAAATTGTAACGATAGGTTTTTGAAATGAAAATAAGTCGCAACCCCGTTATTAAAAGGTATTATAGGGATGAGATCCGACGGTGGAACGTCAATTACGCGATAGGTCAGTGTTCTCCCTCCATTTTGCCCCTCCACGCCCCCTCAACCTACCCCCACTCCTCCGTTTTGTTTTCCTCTATTTCTGGCGGCGCCCTTCTTAAAGGTTCCCCTTCTCTCCGAACCTAAACCGAAACGAATTTCTTAAAGATGACGCGGGAGTAATTTCATTTATTTTTTGTTCAAAATGGCCAGTTTGACGAATGCGATACGACCAGAATATCATTTTGAATGCTTATGCCGCACCGTTCAAGTCGAGATCGTGGTCGTAAATAATTAGTCTTCAATCTAAGCAGTGCTTCTCAGGCAAGTCGTTCAAAATTCACATTTGTGTAAACTTTAAACGAAGCCGTCTGTTTATTATTTGTCAAGGCGTGAACGAAAACTCGAAATTATTAGTTGTGAAACGGTATCTTTTAATACATTTTCATGGGAAGCAGATAATGTGTATTTTCCGGCGAAGAAAGATAGGGGAGGGATGAGCACAGTGGAGGATTCAGAAAACTATTGCCCGTTCGCGTAGATTAGAAGAACCTTTTTGGGTGAAAGTGGGTGGGGTCAAGCGTAATTACCTCAACCCATGTCTTCGGGAGGCAAGTATCGTGTTGCGTTTACAAATTCCCTCGACGCGCACGAGGGAAATTCAAGCTACGAATCTCCGAAAGCATGCATAGGAATCCTAGTTTCTTCTAGATTTTATGCATCACTTCATAGTTTTCCGGACCAATTGATAACAGTCAACACGAAGCCGTACGAACGGCGAAATAAGTAAAAATTTCAATTACAACAGCAGGATAACATACGTACGTCGAGAACAAAGAACAAGAGCTAGCAGCTATGTTAAAATATTTCTTGTGAGTGAGTAAACCCCACCCCCAAGGCATGGGTGCACGTTTATTTATATCGCGCAGGTTTATTTATAAGCGACATTGAATAAAGTATTAACAATGACAAAGGAAAAGTAAAATCAAACAAATCATAACCTCTTGTAATTGATATGATAAGGCACGTGAAGGTATGATGTTTGCCATGGTATATTGCTAGAGAATGGAAAGTCATAGAATTTGAGGCATGAGCTGGAATTTTTCCTTCACCTAATCGTCAATAGAAAACAGTGATCATGTGTGTTACTGGTGACAAATGTGATCCTTAATCGTGATGCTGGAAGGAAAAAAGTTCACAGTCATTCTACGATATCTGCGTTATGGGTTTTCATTATCAGAAATATAAAAGTTCGAGCATAGCTCGTACGCATTGTATACGAGCTATTCCCAGGCAGGAAACTCAAAGAGAAATGGTTGTTAAAATAAGATTAACCGAATGCCATTTCAACCAGGAATACGAGGTCGTTGTTTATGTTTTATCCATCGCGATAACCGATAGTAATGGTCAGCGTCCGCAAAAGTGCCAATTGTGTTCGGCGTCACGGTCAGACCATTGCAAATTTAATAAATCCGAGTTTTAACGCGCAAAGAAAACTCAAGTATGTATCGTCCATTTTCCCCGGTGGTAATAATAAGATCTAGCAACTCGATTTTCGGGTTTACCGTTTTCCGTTTGGCTTGATGGCTTGCTCGTCAACGCGTGAAATAGTCTTTGGTTTACGGAAAGTGTCCATCAAAAAATTTTAGAAAACCATCTATTAAGCAAAATCAAAATCTATTATGTCATATCTTTATGTAATCAATTTTGCTCTTCACAGCTAGGTAAAATTACACCACGAATTCTCTGACAGTTAAGTCTTGAAAATGGGACAACGGTTTGGAGCCACGCCAGTAAGTTCTGCAGGGAGTTTCGAGATGTGACCTCAAAGTATGAAGTCGATTTATGCTAATTCAAAGGCAAACGTTAAACTGTTAGTGTGTACATAAGTGAAATTTTTATTTTAAATCAACATGTCTTCTAAATAGTCTTTATATATTGCATGAAGTTTATAGATGAAATTCTTTTTTAATTTGTGCCTTGAAATGTAATACATTTATTATATCTGTAACCTAATAACTGGCCTGGTTTATAACGCGACAGTGCAACTAAACTTATTAATTTCATTCAAGAGAAAGGAGAGGAACTGGATTGAGATTCAATCCGACGAAAGGTATTTAGAGAATATCAGGATACTGTAGTTTGTTGATTGTTCTGTCCTCAAGTGTTCTCCGCGAAACCCCCTTGGGGTGCCCGGTCTCTTACGTCTGCTCACCTTGTACAGCTTCGCAAGGACATCAGGTAGAAAGCGTCGAAGCAACTGGGTCAATATATGATTATTGCATAACATACATATTTTTTTAATCGTGGGTAAAATACGTACGTATCACAACGTATAGTCATCTGACTGATGATTCATTGCACTCTGAGGCACTTGGGTGTGTTTAACCTTTGTTTTGTTTAGACAGGCCGCCGTAAGAAGGAAAAATACCCACTCGTCTCACATCGTTTTCATCAAATTTTAATTCTTGCTATTGTTGCGCTTAGTTTCCCCATTATTTCCTGTCCGTACATTACACGTACGAGTATATGCTCGTTTCCTTTTCCCATGAGTTCGAAAAAGGTATTCTCTACGTGTAATCATTACAATTCCTATTAATTATTACAATAACTTTCCTCTTTAAAGTTGCTATACCTTGTCACTTTTCCATTTTGGCATTATTGAACAAAGGTCAGCATATCTCTTAAATAATTACATTAAATATGCCTGTGAAAACCTTTGAATACTAAGGAAACACGTTCATCACACACTTCACATGCCTGACTGTTTTTGTTAATGCCATATGTTTAAATCATTTTCTTGGTACTTTAATAAAAGTATTTCAAACGAACACTGTTGTTCTTTTTAGTTATTCTCCTTGTGATTTGTTGAAACCGAAGAATTTCTCATGGCATAAAACACCCATGAATGATGTTTTTCTTATTTTGATTGCCAAATACTGCCCCAGATATCTAATAATTATTAGAGTTATCACTACCTAGTCTTGTAAAAGTATATTCTAATAATTTTCGTTCTCTATTTGATCCATAATATTATTTCAAGACGAGTAATTTGGTTCTTTTATCGCCTTTTATTTACTCACGCACCTGATTTAGTTCTGAACCAACAGAAAGTTTACGGGTGGTGACCTAACACCCCCCGCCACACGCCCTTGCGGCGGCTTGCGGGGTGTTTGTATATATTTAGACGAGACAAGATTTGTAGATTTTTAACATTCTAGACTTGAAGTTTGAAATGACCTTAGCCGACGGACCGTTTTAAAGACATGGCGACCAAGAATTTTACGGATTACTTCTCCGAGCTTAGTAAAATCAGTGTCCTCGACGTTGAAAGGCCAATGTAACTTCAAGAATTAGATTTTGCACAATATTCGAGAGGGAGAGGTATCCAAATAAGCGTCACTTGAGTACGGAAGAAATAATAAATCTTTGGTTGATTCCACAAGATTTTTACTTTCATGACCTACGTTTCGACACATAATATCATGGTCGGGTTACACTGATGACACCTTATATTTAATCCGTGATGGAAAACTTCCACAAGTAAAGACTGAAACAGTTCCCTCCGTTACATTAGTACTTTATTTCACTACATAATACCTTATGCGGGAATATACAACAGTGCAAACCCTAATTTCCTATTCTGATAGTTTTAGTGAAATAATTTCCATTTAAAGATTTTGTACTTTTCCACAGAATTAATTATACCGTTAAGAAACCGTTGGTTATACGGAATCATATTTGCTCAATTTAACTCTCATTCACAGTTAACACGGTGGCAGTGCTTATTGCCCGTCATTATATTAGAAAAAGGAAAACTGCAATGGTTGGTTCATTCTAATGTATTTGCATGGTGAGTTTCAGTCTCGTAAAATTTTAATCCTTCGAATGAACAAATCTTGTGTAGGTGTCCGCATTTTTTTCTTGTAAACCTACGCTAATCTGCCTGCTGTTTTTGTAAGAAACAGAAGCGGAATAAATTCAACTCAATGACTCAGACTGCATATTCCACTGAAATAATTAGTGATTTTCAGCATGGAATTGATTTATATTATAATGAAGAACTAAAAGAACTTTGTTATTCAAGAGTATTTCATTTAGATACAACATGGGCTTCCACGTTCAACAACATCATTAACTGATGCCGACGACATTCAGCGTCGAAGCCTATGACATGTTTGCTTAGCCAAGAAATTATTTCAATAATACACACAAAAGTGCTACCACTAACTACTTTAGAGTTACTCAATAGACCTCTTAATTTCTTTAGTGCTATTTCCCGTTATCGCATCCCTTCCCTCAAAAATACAACCCGGGGCTTTACTCTCTCATCCCTTGGTATTTCCACTCTCCGTCGATTGCTATGTGATATGAAATTCTTACATAGCATCTTTAACTTAACTCTCCGTACCAAAGACCTTCGTTCTCTATTCTCAATTCGTGTTCCCCCTCGGCCAACACGTTACTTGAGTCTGTTGCATATTCCAAATGTCCGTCTCTCGTTCTCTCAACGTTCCCTATTCCTTCGACTTCCCGCTAAATTTAATTCCCTAAGCATCCAGTATCCTTCCCTGGACCTCTCTTCCTCCCTCAACGCTTTCACTTCCTTCCTTAAATGCCAGATAGTAACTTAGCTCTTTCTGGTGGCATATATGCTCTCCTGCCATCTTATATCTGCTCTTGACATTATTTGTCAACTTTTCATTGCTGCTTTTTGCTTTTACCC
Source organism: Hetaerina titia (assembly GCA_037158775.1). Taxonomy (NCBI): domain Eukaryota; kingdom Metazoa; phylum Arthropoda; class Insecta; order Odonata; family Calopterygidae; genus Hetaerina; species Hetaerina titia. The sequence continues at coordinate 44,276,315 of CM073772.1, read as the reverse complement.
GTTCTTTTTCTCGTAATGTATGTTACAGGGTTCGTCCGGAAAATAACTGTAATAAGCTCATTGTCTTTTTTGACAAAAGGGGAGTCGTCCACTACGAATTTGTACCTGAACGACAAACTGTAAATGCTGCATTTTACGTCCAAGTGCTCGACAGGCTTCGAAAACGAGTCGCCCGCGTCCGTCCAGCGATCAAAAACATCTGGCGGCTGCATCACGGCAATGCGCCGTCTCACACCGCGCTTGTCGTGTCGGACTTCTTGGCCAAGCACGGCGTGGCAACGCTGCCGCACCCGCCCTACAGCCCGGACTTGGCACCACCGGACTTCTTTCTGTTCCCGAAGATAAAGAGGAGTTTGAAAGGAACGCGATACGGGACTTTGGACGCCGTCACAGAGGCCGTGACGACGTGTCTTCGAGAGGTTCCCGATGATGCCTTCGCGGGAGCGTTCCAGGAATGGGAACGCCGCTGGAACAAGTGTATCGACTCACAATGGTCCTATTTTGAGGAATATTAGCTTAAGATATGTAAAAGTGTAATAATTTTTTTTTCCTGAGCTCAGTACACTTATTTTCCGGACGAACCCTGTATATGTCAGCCAATTTAAAAACCTTTGTGCCGTTTTCGGCTGATTTGTTACATAAATAAATAAAAGTAAGAAAAAACCAAGACAAACATTCTCTGTTTGCGTAACCTCTTGAATTCTGTTGCGTGCAATCAATGAACGTTATGTTAAACCTCCTCTGGCTGTTTTCAAATGCACGCACGAATGAAATATTTGGCTTTGATCCAAATACTTTGATTGACAAGAAACATGGTTCTGTTGCTTCCTGTATTTCAATTTTTCACATCGCCGTCCCCTGTATGAAATTCCTTGACTATCTGCCGGACATGCACCTGCTATTATTTTTCAGCGGAGATGAATTTTCGTGTTTCACATGAAGTATTCTTCTGTAATTAGCGTCGATTTAAGATATGAATTTAGCGATGAATTTCAAAATGTATTATTATCTCCATCGTACTACGGTAGGAAGGATCATGAATATAATATTAAAGAGATAAAGTGCAGTACCCGCGGATTCAAGATGGGAAAGGAAAGGGATTAGAATGACCGTAAGGTATCCTCCTATGGGGGAAAAGGTTTTTTTTTAATTATAAGTATCCTAGCATTTTGCCCTTACTTCGTCGAACACTTAATTAATTATTCCCCTTGCTACTATCAATTCGTCTCACATACATAGACAAGTATTTTTCACTAAGGAACCATAGTACATGCAATTATATTATTATTTATTGTTAGGTAATCTACCGTTTAAGGTAGGTTTCCGGATGGACACAACTATCAAACAAACAGTTGCCAGGACTCAATTTCTCTTTTGCGTCCATCATTATTTTCTTGGGAATGATAATTGAGGTGGTTTCCCGTTTTTTAACGTGACACCATCACTTAATGGCCGCACCACTGGGGTCAGACGCCATTGCAGCCGCCTCACTGAGGAACAGACGTTGCGTGGACTACCTTTCGTCTGGCTCCTAACCTTCGACCTATCTGGCATGGGTGACCCTACCAGGAGCAATTATATTTACTCCCGCCAGCACAGCTCTAGGGGTCATCGGAACACACAAGGTTGTAGTCCATGGGAGGGACATGCAACTATATCCAAGATTATGTTCATTAATTGAAATATTTGAAGTATTTACCAACACCGACAATTAATTAAAGCGTAAATTTGATTTTGCATGCCTGTTGTAGAATCATCCCCGTATTGTAGTCTCGCAGTGGGTTGGAGGGTACCTTGTAGAAGTATAAACAGAAAATCTATATCTCATTATTTTCTTCTATACCTACACTTTGCGTTTCTTAAATGACACATATGTAGTATCCATCAAAAAACTATCAATGGCAGTAATTAAATAATAGGGCAGAGGACGTATGGCCATATAATAGGTAGTACGTATTTGGCACGGATTCTGCCTGCTAAACACAGAATCGAAAGGGACAACAGTCTAACTTTATAACCAAGAAAATACATTGATCACCAGAACTGATCTCCAAAGGGCAAGCCTCCAGGAAGGGATCAGAAATCCATTGAAAATTCCACCATGTATTCGAACCCATGATCTCCTATTTGGGAAGCCAGTCTGTTCTCCTTCAAACAATGTCGATCCCTAGATGCAATTTTGCCTATAAATTCTGCTGAAAACGGAAAACACGCTGGAATTAAATGATAAATAAAACCGTTTCTGAATTTGCACGAGACTTCCCATTGTCCAATTATTTTTTTGGCGAAGGTGAGGCGTCAGGTGCATCCGGAAAAACATCGCGGAAGTAAACTCATACAATTACTACGTCACGACGTTCTCGGCGATTTCCTTTCCTCCCTTCTCTCACGTCACGCAAAGAGAAGGTGAGCCATGCCTGCTTCCCAAAACTATGGTTCCGCACGGCCGATCTTTGCTTCCTTTGCAAAAAAAGCGACACCTCCGGCGAGCTAAAGTGAGGATCTATGTCCTACCATAGTATCCCGGTGCCCTTTTACGCTCTGCGGTGCATGAATTGAGACCTGTCTAACTAGATTTCGTAAAAATCCTAGTGAATTAAGAAAAAGGGAATTCTCAGCCTTCAACTAATACGTGTATAATAACTTTTTCTAATCATACCTAATTTATACTTCGCTTTCGCTATAATAATTAGCTATTAAAAAATGATAAACAATTTTCGGTAGTCAGACCTAATTTAAAAGGTGCTGCTAGTGCATGGGATAGTCACGAAGTAGGTTAAAGATTGCTGAATTACATCGTTTGCAGCGAAGATAAGCCATATTTGTAAAAACTTTGCTATGATAACGTAGTGGAGCATCTACATTATTAGAGGAACTATGCGGGAATCCCTCACGAAGTGAAGGTAAACTTGTAGAATAAACGTCTTCCATAAATCAGCGTTGCTCTCATCAGTGTTGAAGCTTGAAATATATCATTAGCCCCATCGTACTACATAGGTACATAGGAGAGAACATGGCAATAAGATTAGAGAGACGAAGTTTAGAACCGATAGATTTAAGATGCCATCTATTCCGCAAACGATCAGGGATCAAATAACTTCAAAGAACGTAGCTATTAGGTAAAAAGTATTTTTCTTTTTTCACAATAAATATCCTACTTAGTAATTTGTCAACATTTCGTCTATAACCTTAGTTTATTGCCCTTGTTGTCACTACCAGTTTTTTTCTTATCCGTAGAAAAATGTATTTCACCCTTGGATACCTCAGAGCATAAATTAATCAATGTGAACATTGACCAAATTATATTAAATATATCACATTTTTATTGGTTACTAACATGTAAGGAAATTTAATTTTCTTGTCTGGTGGAATCGCTCCCTCCCACACTCTCTAGTGGTGGCTTACATGAAGGGTAACATGTCGATGCAGATATGATGTTTGGATTGGGCACCGAGTAAAATTTTGGCGTAAAACCCAGGTTTTTGCACTCTGACACAAGAAGGCAGCATGAAGTCAAATAGTATTAATACATGCATATTACTTCACATGACATTATAAAACCCTTCACCATTTATTTCCATTAATTGCAAAAGTTTCGCGATCCTTTATGCCTATCATATAAGCATACGACATTTATATATTTCCCTGTTATTGACTGGTATGTGGTGATGAGTCACCAGTGATGATTTTAATTTGTGATTATTGGCATTCCATACATTTTTATATTGGGGAATTTCAATTTACCATGGAGGTCTTTTCATACTGCTGTGGTCCCGAATTGAACGAGGAGAAAAAGCATATATATTCGGTAGTGAAGTTCCCTCAACTTCTAGTGATGGTCTTTCTTAAAAATGGATTTTTTATGAGGTAATCTACGGTTAAATGTAGGTTTTATATGAATACAGATTAACCACGGCTGGATTTCTAAATCTTGCCGAACCAGAGCCAATCAAACCACCCTTTAATTAGATGAATCATTACACTATACAATACCACCCTACTACAATGAATCATTCTTCAATTTCGCATATTTTCATTTCTCCCTCCATTACGCCCAACTAACTATTTTTTGGTTCTCTTGCTCGTTTGCCTAACGTACTCCCCCCTAACATAGTCTTCAACATTCCCTCACTGGTTAAAAAACGCTGCATCCATCTTTCCTACCTCCTTTGGATTTCTCCCAACAATCCTCTGTCCTCCTCCACCATGCCTGGAACTTACTCGCTTGTTTTCATTTCGGTCCAATTAACATTCTCCATCCTTTTCCACACCCACATTTCAAAAATCTCTAATCTACGCCAAACATTTATTTCAACGATCACATTTCCGCATTGCTAAAATATATGCTTCAAATCAAAGTTTTCGATAATATTTTCCAACCTATGTATTGCAGAAAAATATTTTCCCTCTGCGCCAGCGTTAAAGTGGAATTTTTTGTAGGTATCTTATAGTTTTAAGGTTTTCTGATAGTCTAGGATGTCCATTCTACTTCTCATTCACAAAATGTGCGTCGTGAATCCTTGAAGAGAGAGAAAGTCAATTTGTTAAGGTCAATTTTGAAAAAAAAAATTGAAATGTTTTCTTATTGTCAATTACCTCTGCACGTTGTTAATGTATAAGTGGTAAGTACTTTCCTATAGTAGATTGCTTATATGAATACCTTGAGGTCGTTGACGATTCTGTGTACATGAGGTTTGCATTATTACAAGCTTAGACGATTATTTTAAAAGAAAATATCGCCATGCAAGTGAATAAGTTATTTGCTCATGAAATTAATTGAAAATTACAGTCTATGTTCTTCTTTTTCACTCAGCTGCATTTTCTTTTAATTAGGTTACTCAAGTGTGACCGATTTCTTCATTAAACATTTTTTTTTCACTTTCCATCAAACGGCTCACGTGACTATGAAAGGACAATTAACGCCCCAAAGCACATTGCTGGATTAATTTTCCATAGCGACCGGAAATCACCCATTTTTGTATGCAATTGAAAAAAATGAGCCGGAACATCATGTGATATATGATGCCTTGATTGATTTTTTTTTCATTTCCCAAGCACATGAATAATTTCTCAAACGCTAAACCCTTCCATATTTCCTTTCACCTCCGTGAGTAACTAACTGTGCTTTCTCATATTAATCCTCCGTATTTTGAAATAGCTTAAGCGGATCTGTTGTCCCTTTCCATCTTCAGCCATAACTACACACCTCTAGAGATGTAAAATGTCGAAAAGCCTTTGCTTTAGACGCTCCGGGGAAATAGCGACAGGTGGGCGGGAAGATTTAAAGCTCTCTGTTATCCCTAGAACAATGGGTATTTGGAATAGGAGAGCAAGAATGACATTTCAGTGACTCGCCCAACTATTCCCGTCGATGGTAATGGGAATGAAAGGGAGGAGAGGTGATGCGGAGGGAGGAGGAGGAGGAGGAGGTGATGGGGAGGGAGGAGGAGGAGGAGGAGGTGATGGGGAGGGTTCGGAGGAAAAGGCCGAGCAAAAGAATAAAATTTACGGAAAAAACGTGGTTGGCGCGCGGACCATAACGGGCACCAGATTTCGCGCTTTGAGGAGTTGATTTATTTTATTGTGCGCACGCAGATAACATCGCCACCCTCGCCTCCCGCGAATCTCCCCGATCTTACCTTTCCTCTCTCCACCTCCGTCCGCCTCCCACTCCCTCTGACCCTCCCCCCTTATCCTCGCTGCCGACTCCCTCATTTTCCTTTCATTCACGTCTGGCGTTGCGCAACCCTCCCTCAACCCCTATCCGACTCCCTTATCCCTCCCTCCTCAACCCCCACTTCCCCCTTTGGCCCCCTGCCCGCCGCCTCTCGCTATTCCCGCGGAGCATCATGATCCCCTCCGACGACTCTTTCACCTCGGCAGCCTAATTGCCCCCATTTAACGACCCCCTACCCCAACCCCCCCCTGCCACACTCCCACTTCATCCACCGCGTCCCTCCAAATCCGCTGCTGCTCATTCCATCCGTACTCCCCCATACACACACACACACACACACACACAGGCACGGACTAACGTACACATTCACACCCGCCTTCCTCCTCCGCCGAAGACGACGTACCGCGTTTCGGAGTCATGGTAACCAGCCCTCTTTCCCTCCGCCACCCCCGACACTCGCAGTTAGCGATCGGTTACCTACTCCGGAGGGGCGATCGTTTAAAAGAGCTTTTTCATGCCTACCTACGCTCTTCGTCGGCATCACCGACAAAAACCGGTCGGTATCCATCCCCCCCCCCTCGACCTTTGTTTTTTTTTTGTTATCGACTCGGGTGGATCTTCACGCTCGGGTCTTGATAATTTGCGCGAAAATCCGAAGCGAAAATTCCACGTTGCACTTAAAAAGAGTGGGGGCAAAGGCGATTTTTGTTCTCATTATGTGGAAAAAAAATGTTTCGATTGAAATTCATAAGTTCCTTGGAGCGTGGTGGCGTCGAGCATTATTCAAATAGCTCTTTGCAATCTCGATTGGTATCCGTAGACGAGTTTTTTTTTTAGCGTCGACTCGGTTTGGATCGCATCGGCATTGCTTTCCTTAAACACAGGAAGCGGTCGATATAGGCTGCGGTATTGGTTTCGATGTGGGCATTTAGGTGTTGTAATTGGTTCAAGTTGGGTGTAGAGAGTTCTGAGTTATCTGGATGGCGTTTATATCGAATGCATCTTCACGCAAATAAATACGGTCGTGAATCCCAATGTGGAGCCTTCAAATATTCGGAGACGTCTTAATTGTTGATCAAGTTCTTTGAAGGGTACTTAAATGTTCGGACCCAGCAACCCGAAAGTACATGTTTCTTTAAGAGATTCGCCATTTATTTCGCATTTGACTTAATTGGCGTTAAATAAAACAGTTTCTGGCGTAACTTGGTGGAAAATCTTCATACTGACTTTTAATAATAAAACCACTTTACTTTTCCACATACACTTTTTAATTTTTACTACCTAGGTTTCGTTATAACATAGCATCATCAGGTAAAAATTGACAAGTCCAACACCGTATATATACTCGTACATATCTCTGGGCGGAGGGGAAGAGGAGGGAGGAAAGAAAGGAATGGTTGAGCTATGAAGAGGGGGGCTAAAAGTCTATGGTTTGAGGCGGATAATATTATAATTAGCTGGAAGGATATGGTCAATACAATGTTGAAAAAAGCTCACCTGACATCAGATTAGTTGGCAGAGGATTAGGGAAATGAATATTGTGAATAGGGTGAATGGCACTTAGTAATTAGTTAGGTGACTCAGTAGCGGGTTGGGAGGAGTCACTACATTGTTGAAAAAGTCTCACTTGGTTTCAGGTGAGCTGGCAGGGGGTGAGGGAAAAAACAATAACGGGGAATGTGAAGGGTAAAGAAAATCGTTGGTCAAAACATCTTCCCCATAATTCGTATGTTGAAGGATTTCCAACTGCTCCAGCGCATCAAGACGGTACCCTTTCTTCTCAAAATGTAAAAATTCGGGAGTAAAATCGCTGGTGTGGCCACAATCTCTCAAGTGCTTGGCGAATAGTGATGCGGAGATGTTATTTTTAAAACAAGCTCGGTGTTCCTTTATTCTTGTTTCAAATCTCCCTTTCTTTCCTCCCTCCTCTTCCCCTCCGCCCAGAGATATGTATATATACGGTGTTGGACTAGTCAATTTTTACCTGATGATGTTATGTTATAACGAAACCTAGGTAGTAAAAATTAAAAAGTTTATGTGGAAAAGTAAAGTGGTTTTATTATTAAAAGTTAATTGGCGTTAATATTTTATATTATTTTTTCTGCACGTCCATAGTAGTTTGTACTACACACGTATCGTATATATATATATATTTGTGCATTGAAGGTCTTATTCCTAATTCAAAGACTCGGTTTTGAATCCCAATGGCAGCCAAATAGTCTGTTGACCCTTGCTAGTGTTCCGCACGCGGAGCAGAATAGGTGCAGTACTCTGTTTATTCAGAAGAGTCGGAAGATATGCGACAAAATGTACGACTGCCGGATATTGAGTGTGAAAATACATATATGGATGAAAAAGTTTAAAACCGAGGAGTTACTCCGCATTTTTTTTGATTTATTCCTTAAATAACGAGATCATTCGAATTGATTTAATATTATGAACAGCAAAGCATTTTGATCTAGATTATGCAATGCCTCCTATAATAACACAGGCCAACAGGGTTTCTGGTGCCGGAGCTTTTAATGTTGATTTAAAGAACAATTGGGGTGCTGAATCCAATTATGGCACTCGTTTTTTCCTATCAGCTATAGTTTTCAAGATATAGATATGTTGTTACTTAGGTAAAAAAATCTTCTACATGATGATATGGGAATATTATATTAATAACACAGGCCAACAGTGGTTTTGAAGCCGGAGATTTTAATGCTGATTTAAATAACAATTGGGGTGCTGAATCCAATTATGACACTAGTTTTTTCCTATCAGCTATAGTTTTCAAGATATAGATATGTTGTTACTTACGTAAAAAAATCTTCTACATGATGATATGGGAATATTATATTAATAACACAGGCCAACAGTGGTTTTGGTGCCGGAGCTTTTAATGCTGATTGAAAGAACAATTGGGGTGCTGAATCCAATTGTGACACTAGTTTTTTCCTATCAGCTATAGTTTTCAAGATATAGATATGTTGTTACTTACGTAAAAAAATCTTCTACATGATGATATGGGAATATTATATTAATAATTATCTCATTGGCCTACAATATAGAAATATAAGTTTATTGAAAATAAAAGGAACACCGCAGAGTGGTTATAAATTAGTATACTTATAGATTTATTTAACTTTGAAAATTATTTTCCGGAATATATCAAATATTAAAACAATTAATCGTAAGATGTGCCATATCTAAAAAAGTAGAGCTGTTAAATAAAAACGGATTTCATATTTGGATTCAGCTCTACAAATATAGTTAAAATCATCACAAAGATTCCCGGCACCAAAAAAAAATATTTTTTTGTAGGCCTGTGTTTAATTTAAAAAATTTATTTAATATATTTTAGCATGTTCACAATCAGGCTTATAGTGATTTATAATACTAATCAAAATGTCACAAACACAATTAACCACCCGAAGGTGGTTTCAATAGATGATTGTAGAGCTCACCCAATACTAAGCTAAACGGCCTGTGAAATTCACGCATAAGGTTATGAGCCAGATTCTTTCCCTGTGCCGGTTAGGATTTCCCAGGCAATTCTGTTGCTCGAAAAATCATACAGCTTGAGGGAAGCTGAGGGTAAGCGGGAGTCGAACTTGGGCCCTCCGATCAGTAGCTCAACGCTCAAACTCCAGACTACCACGTCTCCATGTAATATTTATCACACACCCTAAATCAACAAGTGGATAACACCATAGTTCACACTAGACAGTGATAAAGTGAAGTCAAGATTCATAAATTGCGTGTATCTATAAAAAAAATTGCCAATTAAGAACATTGAGAAAAGTTTTTCAAAATTAGATATTTTACAGAAGTAAGTTTCTGCTCAAGAAGGTCATATTTGGATATTGTTATAAATAATAAGATGATGATGACCCCTGCCATATTTTTCTAGATTTATTATTCTAGGAAAAAATACGTATCTAAACGGAGGTACAAAAAGAAAATTGTATCTTCCATGATTTCACAATCTTTGTTTCCGTTGGTAGTGGAATTTTGTAAAGTGTGTTGAAAGCTACACGAAACCGTAAATATGGTTAGATCAAGCCAAAACTCAATCATTACAAAACCAATCACTCAACAATTTTTCTGAGTCTCAATAATTCTATATTTCTCTCGGGTATTACCATCATGAAAACTCATAGTAACAATAATTGTTTTGGTATTTTTCTAAGGTTTTACCATAAAACAAAATAACACCTAAGTTCGTGGACCTAGAAACTTAAAATTGTATTTTTTCCAGTTTCGTTGGCTTGGTATCAAATCACAAAAACCACAGGAGCCAGGATAAGGCATAAGTGTGTAATGGAGGAAACTGGCAGATGAATTTGAAACGATTGACACTATCATGTACTTATCACCATTTCGAGATAGTATTATTATTTTATGCAAGTGTTTTCAAGTCTTCTTCATCTGCATCAACTCAGTACCATAAAATCCGCAATGGAATGATACGGTATGCTTGGAAATCAGTCGTAAAGGAGTGAAAGGTCTCTGTATAAGAGAGAGACATGAATTACATTAAGCTGCGTGCCTCTCAATTTGTGTTATGCTCGTGAGCTATTCAAGGGAAAAAAGAAATCCTAAATCCATTTTTTTCGCATTTAAACGAAAGTAGGAAATTTTTTTATGGCGGTAAAAATGCTTTACGCCAACTGGAAAGCTAAGCAACAGTGCTCGGAAATAATGAAATTGGTGCACCCTAATATTCACCCCATCCACGTGGAGTAATTCCTAAGGAAGTAATCCGAAAACATTAGGGTCAAACTGGCTTAGGCAGAAAGTGCATTATAATAAAACGAGGGTGCAAGCAATTATATAGTTTTGTTTACATGTACATTAATTGAACAATATTGAAGAGCAAGAGGCTTCAGTCATACTTTGGTGATAGCTGATAGTGTCCAATTTTTTTTTTTTTTTAGTTTAGAGTGAACCATTTATGGAAAGGTGTGATATTTGGATGTAAAAATAACATCACACTTAATCCTGAGGTACACAAATCAAAAGAATGTGCGGTCAACCTTGAAGAAGCAGAATTTAGGAAAGGCAAATAAATAGGGAAATGTAACGAAAATGTAAGAGAGAGAGAGAAATATGTCGCTACACTTAAGTTGGGCCGCACTTTGGAATACGTGGCAAATAATTCACGCTGAGATACTTTAGTGCAAGTACTTTTAGCTTGCTTACAATGCTTGATGAATGGAATGGTTTTAGGCGTCACTTTGTGGTAGAGATTCATATCGGAAAAGAAAACATACTACCTTGATCAAAACGTTCCCGGAATTTATTCAGAAAATTAAAAATACAAGTTTATTCATCTAAATCTATATTGTACCCTTCAAAGTAATCCCCATCGACTGCAACACACTTATGCCAGCGCTTAAGTGATCCAATCCTCGAAACATTTTTTATATTCGGTTTTCGGTATGTCCATCAGTGCTTCCTGCGATTTTTCCATTACTTCCTCTCGGCTGCTAAAACGCGTTCCCCGTAATGGTTTTTTAACTCGATTGAACAGAAAGAAGTCACAGGGAGCCAAATCAGGTGAATTCGGTGGCTGTCGGATGGTATTTGTTGCATTTTTCGTCGAAAAATTACGAATTATGATGCACTGTGCGACGGTCTCGACGCACTATGCCACGATTTCTGGTCTCTTTCGGCGAATTGCTTCACGCAAACGTCTCATAACGCCCAAATAATACTCTTTGTTTACTGTCTGGCCTTCTGGCAAAAATTCATGATGCACTACACCGTTGTAATCAATGAAAACCGTCAGCATTGCCTTCTTTTTTGACTGAAAACGACGTGGTTTTTTTGGTCTCGGCTCATTTGGTGAACGCCATTCACTTGCCTGATGTCTGGATTGCGTGTCGTACTAATAAACCCACGTCTCGTCTCCAGTAATGATCCTTTTGATGAATGTGGGATCGGATTCAGCCTCGCAAATCATGTCTTTTGCGACGTCAACACGGTCTCTTTTTTGCATGAAATTGAGGTCTTTTGGCACCAACTTTGCTGCTACACGACGGAAACCCAAATCATTAACCACAATGTCTTGGGCGGATCCATAGGCAATGTTCAAGTCCTCCGCTATTTCTCTGATGGTTAATTTGTGGTTATTGACCAACATTTCTTTTACTTTATCAATGTTTTCACCGACTTTCGATGTCGATGGTCTGCCACTGCGTTCATCATCTTCGATTGACTCACGACCACTTCTGAACCGCTCGTGCCACTAGTAAACGACCGTTTTTTTTAGAGAATCGTTGCCGAAACACTTTTCCAGCATTTCCAACGTCCGTGCGCCACTAAATCCGTTTTTTACGCAAAATTTAATACAAGTTTGTTGTTGCAAATTTAAATCCATTTCTGCAATTGTAGTATATTATGTATGTAGTATATTATGTATATATTATGTATATGTAGTATATTATGAACATATACATGTAATATTATTATGATACATATGTGGAAGAACTAAGTATTATCTTTAACAATACGTCACATGAATTATTTCACACAATTATATCAATTAATAATTTGTGAAAATTTTCATTTTTGGTGTTGCATGCCTGGGGTTGAATCACTCACTACCCTGTCGGTGGCCCACAGGATAATATAAAGGTTATACTATATTCCTCTCGAGAAGAGCATATGAGAAATAAAAGATTCTCTTAACGGTATTAATCGTTACATACGAACATAAAGAGTCAATTAGCTATCTACGGAAGTGAGACAAGCTACTAGTGAGAAGAATAATAAATTTTTGGACGGAATTGAAGAAGTTAGCATGTGGAAGAAAAAAATTATTTATTGTAATCCCGTTTTTTAGAGTTTCATTTTACAGTTGCTCCAATTTATAACAGTTTTTATAACAGTAACAGTTTTTAGATAGTTGACCGATAAAAAAGTTATCCTTGCTGCAATACTCTATAATCATAGATCTTTAACCAGTAATTGACCTTTTGGTGGCTGCGGTGTAAGAACAGAATATAATATTGGACGAAGGCTAAGTGATTTTCTGTAAGGTCAATCATATACCACGAGAACAGACAATCTTCAAATTAATATCCTCCAAGTTTTAGGATTTATATTCAAAATGGTTATATTTTCTTCAACTTCAACCTCACAACACGTAGATAGAAGAAACTTCAACCTTGTTGTCGTGCTTCAATAAATCAAGTACGCTATGATGAGCACCCGAAAGTACGCTACTGAATAGCCGAAATATCCGCCTCGCACTAGTCATATTTGTTTCACCTCATTCCCCATTTATTTGGTTCACTTTTATTTCCTATTGAGGTCATTTGCCCTTTTGTTTTTGGCTTCCTATGCGTTTAATCTTATCTGTCATGTTCAATTTTAATTGCTTGAAAATACAAAGTTTCCGTGAGTTCGTTTTCTTGTGGTCACTGGCGTTAGGGTTGAAATTCACCTGAGTCGTCTCGAAGGTGCAGGCGTGAATGGTGGTATGAGTTTGGCCAGATCATTTCTTAAAGAAACCCCTACATACTATATATACATACAGGTATATCCAACGATTAATTGTTTGAGTGAGTGAGGGCATGTGATTGTCCTTGCTGCTGAATAAATTGTTCCCCAGACAACCGGTGATCTGAGTACGAAATTGTCTTCGATCGAAGTATTTCGCGTCGAGAACTCCGTGCACGGGCTTTTTGAAGTTAATCACTGTCGTCCTCATTGAGTTCCTCGCCATGCGCCTAGAGGATATTAGTGCTAGCGTCCCCGCGACTTGAGATTAGTTTCTCAGGAAGCCTCCTTGTCTGCTTACGACCTGCCTGTGCTATTCCTTAGCTGGGGTCGCTCAAAATACGTCTGTGAGGAGTCGTTAAATGATGCTGTCATTGAGGCCTCGTGATTGTCCTTGCCTACGAGTTAATTTTTCCGTAAAGACCGCATTGCACTATTGCACTCCCGCGTTGCCTTCGTGAGTTGATCCCTGCTTGGGAAGTTTTTTCTCCGTATTCCTCCTCTGGAGGATTTTGAGTGAATGTGTAGAGTATTTCCATGTTTATCTAATATTTTTATTTTCTGCAAGATTGGCCTAAAAATATTTTTCAGCCAAAGGAGTTTCTCCCCTTTAATTTAAACATTTAAAGACGTACCACCTCACAGACCGATCGCAACTGCTCTATTTCCAATTTCCTCATTACTTTGTTTTGACCAGATGACGTAGAGCGAGGCTTAGCTCATGTTCTCTATACTGTAAGTAGTATCGCACGATTAATACCTTCGGAGTAGGTGGAATCATAATGGACTCGCGTCCTTGCCAGTAATTACCTCAATACCAGATTCTTCAAACGAAATAAGAGATCAGAGGACAACTAGATAGGAATTCATTCGGGAATGAAAGTAGTAACAGCATATTTGGCGCTAAATCTTGAATTAATGGATGAAATAGATGGGATTAGTACATTAAATGGTACACGGAAGTTCTTCCCATTAGTTATCTATTGTCTTTCGAAAAAAAAGAGTCAAATTATTATTAGGTGCCCTGAAATTGCCGCTAGAGCCACGATGATTCTACACTAGACTATTGAAATAAACACTATTCTAACGAATTTGATCCATGAAATAAAGAAATATTATGGCTCCAAATTAAATTTGAGGCTATGAGCATTCACGAGAATTAAGCCTGTCGAATGAACTGATATTGTGGATTTTTTTCCCGCGAAAAATTTGTGATCGCATCAGACGAATTAAAAAAAAAACAAGTTTTCTAACATCTCGAAATTTATCAATACCTCATTGAATTCTAAGCTACCACTAGCTATCTGCTGGTTGATTGTCATACTATGCTCGTGCAAATATTTCTCCCAATGGCTGGAATATCAACAACACCTCTGCATGTTACAGTGCACCACTCTGGAGGTGCTCTGTAGTATGAAGGTATCCATGATGAGGAGGCTAATTCCGACACGGTATTTGTTTTCACCCTACCCCCCTTCCGCTAAAAATCATATATAAGTCCAAAATACACTTCTAAACTTTAAAGGCGCAAATGAACACAGCTGCTGCCGCTCATCCCCTTATCTTTACCGCTCAATCAAATTACAAAAGTTCACCTCCTGAATACTAGAAGAGCCACAAAGAAACTGAACAGGACACTGCAATAAATATGGGACAGGACCAGTTATTCATATCTATCTTAGAGAGCGGTTAATTACACCTGCTGTGACTCAAAATTAGCGAATTTATACCGACCAACTACCTACCGATTCAACTACTCCTGGAATAATAATTTAATAATGTACAATTCACGTTCCCTCTTGCGTACCACGATAAGCCATGAGTGATCACTTAAAAAGAGCCACAATTTCTACTACGCGCTCTAAAATTTATCTCTGCCTTGCACTAATTATGAGTCACAAAAACAATGCTTGCTCCAAATTATCATCCCGGATAGACCCGAGGAAAAAAACGCGGAAGAAAATGACACGGAACCCTCGAAAAATTAAGCGCCTCTATTAAGGCAAAGAAAAAACAACCACTACCGTTACGCTGAGAGAGGTCATTAGAAGTGCCGACCACAGTAATGGCGTAAAGACAGACAGGGAGAATAATTAAATCGCTTCCATTTGTTAATCACCGAAGCCCTGATAACGTTAAATAAAGAGACTTCGCGTGATATCCTTGTGACTTCGAGTTCACACCGAGTTAGAGGCGACCGATTTCCATGCCATTAATATCTCGGGGAGGAACATGGTAGGAAGTCCGTGGCTAGTGAAACGAAATTAAGAAATATTTTTACGGTGTGGTCTTCACCGCAAGCACTTCATGTAGCCAGCAGTTCCAATGGTGTCCCACTGCGAGGCCTCCCACCGATAAGCCGCTAAGTGCAGAAGGTCCCGATTTCGTCTTAACTCACGTGTTAGAGGCTTTAAATAACCACGGGGTGACCGCTTAACAAAATAAATGCACTTGCGAGGGCATAAAGCTCATCTCGAAACACATATATTCTTGTTTTAGAAAAGTTGCACGGAAGCGAAACGCATAAAATGCTTGGATGGTATTTATTAAAATTTGCCCATTAGTCCCTCACGAATTGAATCGCAAGTTAAAAACGTTGGCATTGGTAAACACATCATAAAGTTCATTCCATAGCAAACAGAAAGGGATGATTAACGCCCAGATGACGTTTTATTAAGAGGAATACTCAAAGCAATGCAATTTTTTTTACGAACAAAAGACAAATAACCTTGTAAAGGTTAAATAAATGTTATACGGTCTAGAATCAGTCCTCACTGTGTGTGTGTGCTAGTATTTCCATTGACCAAGAGTCACAGGGACAAAAGTAACTTGAAATATAAATGAAAGAATTTTGAGAGAAAAAGTATCGTTTTGAAAAGTTTCTAAAGATAGAATAACGCGCAGAAAAGTGAAAAATTGATTACAAAGCAAATGCAAAAGCAAATGTTTTGCTCCGTTTTCGCTTAATGAAATAATAAAGGAATTTTTCATTTACTGTCAAAATTAAATAGATGAAAATAAATTCCCAAGCTGACACATCTTTCGCATAGTATCCCCGAAATTTTGAGAGGAATAATGTCAATTTCTCTGTCTCTTGAATTATCACATAAATTCGAAGTATTTAGCCCAGCAGATGTGGAACTGACAGTCTGTAGTAGCCACGGTGTTTGAAAAGCGATTGCTTTACGGACGTGATTATTCATTCTTCGTTTCTCCCATTCACTATGCCTTTGAGCAATGAATAATAGAATGCCTATCATTAACCATTAGCTATTTTTAAACTCTACTATACTTATTCAAAGAACTGCAGGAGATGCCGCGACAGTAACTTTTAACGGAGTCATCCGCTAATTCAAATACCGAAATTTTCAAGCGTAAAAATCATTCGCCTCGACCGGGAATCAAATTTCGAAATTTAAGAGGGTGCCTCTGTAGCATAACTGGATAAAACACACGGCCGGACATCGAGTGATCCGGGTTCGAATCCCAGTCAAGGTGAAAGATTTTTCACACTTTGAAATGTCTGCATTTTAAATTGTATTTGATTGAGTTTGAACGGCATTTCAAGAACATTTTCTAGAATCATTTATGAATTTATCAGGATGAATTAGATATTAATCTTTACTGTAGGTAGTAAACAGCCACATTTAAAGCCATGGATTTGGTTTCTCAGCCAAAATTTCCGAGTCCTGCGACGTAAGACGGGAGTGAATGTCACTAAAACCTCGTCCATCGGATCTGCCACATCTTCGTCTTTTACAGATTAAAGACTGCTATCGACATCGATAATTATACTAGCGGTTAATAAATCGTCTAGTCCACGAAATGATTAATGGTGTCATGTTTTTTCAAAATACCAACAACGATTACATTTCGAGGAATTAGTTTAATATGACTGTTCAACATGGTCAAAGTTTCCAGCCTGGTTCGTCCAATGGCCAGCGAGTTTGGCTACTACCTTCCTCAATGTAGGTTTGGATCCAAAGTAAATTTTCTAGTTTTATGTTTTTAGTAACCTTTAATGGTTTTAGGCACCTACATTAACAAGCGAATTGGATTTATTCCAAGAAACTGCCACTGAAATTATTACAGCGCAATTATTGAATTTCAGTGCAACGAGTAGAATAAATTTAATATTATTTATTCCAGCCAATATGAAGATTATTTCACAAGGAAAAAACTGATTTGTACGATGAAATTGAGTGGGAATACAAGCATTTCTCCGTGATCTGGATTAACTTATTCCAATAACTACGCTATTCACCTGAACCAAAAACCTAGACTAACGAATTATCTCTTGAAACACTCATGGTCTCACTTTGATTTTGACAAAAATAACTTTGTAAACCTGTGCGACAAAGAGACCTTTAATTTCCTAATCTGACATTTTACGCTCTCTCCTATCGTAGTTCAGTGGGTTTTTGTATTCCGTGTTTAACATCACCGAGAAATACGGACCTGCTTCAAATTTATGCAACCTTTACTTTGATGATCAGTTAGTCTGAACGTACGATATACCCTCGGTCGTTGAAGCTCCTATGACCGGAAATTCACCTCTAATCACTTCCAAACGTAACATTTCCCACTTTCGGAGACTGATTCGTATTCGCAAGCGTGCAAACAAAACAAATTTTTTAAAATCTTGCAAATGCATCATCCATTTACACGTACAGGGTTCGTCCGGAAAATAAGTGTCTTGACAAATAAGTCTTTTTTGAAAAATGGGAAGTCGTCCACTACGAATTTGTACCTGAACGACAAACTGTAAATGCTGCATTTTACGGCCAAGTGCTCGACAGGCTTCGAAAACGAGTCGCCCGCGTCCGGCCAGCGATCAAAAACATCTGGCGGCTGCATCACGGCAATGCGCCGTCTCACACCGCGCTTGTCGTGTCGGACTTCTTGGCCAAGCACGGCGTGGCAATGCCGCCGCACCCGCCCTACAGCCCGGACTTGGCACCACCGGACTTCTTTCTGTTCCCGAAGATAAAGAGGAGTTTGAAAGGAACGCGATACGGGACTTTGGACGCCGTCACAGAGGCCGTGACGACGTGTCTTCGAGAGGTTCCCGAGATGATGCCTTCGCCGGAGCGTTCCAGGAATGGGAACGCCGCTGGAACAAGTGTATCGACTCACAATGGTCCTATTTTGAGGAATATTAGCTTAAGATATGTAAAAGTGTAATAATTTTTTTTTCCTGAGCTCAGTACACTTATTTTCCGGACGAACCCTGTACGCTCGCCGGCCCAGTGGACAACGGAAGACCGACAGAACATACAGGTTTGTGTGTATGTTCTTTTGTGTGGATGTGTGCACACACAATCTCGAATTACTTCATCAAAGATGGCACAACTTGTGCGTGTGTGTGTTTGAATGAAAAAACGGGAAACAATTGAGAGGTGTAGGCATGATATGGTGGGAGGGAAGAGGAGCGAAGTGGGAGCGAGAGAGAGAGATGGAGGATGATTCAAGAAGGGGCGCGGAGTGGTCGACGTGAGGAGAGGAAAGGAGTGTGCGCGGGGAAGACGGGAGAGGAGGAGGACGTATGACGGTGGATAGAGGAGCAGGGTGCGATCGAGTGAGGGGGAGAAGAAGGAAGAGGTATTAGCGGGTGAAATTGGAACTCGGTGCAGCGAGTGAGAGGGAAGAAGAGGGTGGAACGGTGTAGGGTTGAGGGATTACGGGAGGATGGGGGTGAGAGAGACAGGGAGGGTATAAGGTGAGGGGTTGGGGGTTGTGTGGGAGATGAATACGGGGAAATAGATGGGGAGAAGGGTGGAGAACTAAAACACCCCGGCTCGCCTAGCTGTAAACCTAGACAACTCTCCGCTCTCTCTGTTCAACGGGTGAAGAGATGAAGGTGGAGTGGTTTGGTTTTGTGTGCAGCTCGTGGGGGGGGGGGTAGGTGGAGGGAGTGGGTAGGGGGTGGGAAAGAGGAGGAAGCCAGGTTGTTTGTGCGAGGAAGGGGGTGAGGGAGAAGCAGCGATGTGCGGGGAGGTGGAAGAGGAGAGGGAGGAGGGAGGGGGGGGGGGAATTTGGTCGGAAAGAGGGAGTCTAAGAGTGACTGACTCGGGTGTCGAGGTGTGTTTGAAATCCGTTTCCTGTTGCTATCGGTGTGAGGATGGAGTGGCCATCATTAGCGGCACGAATAGCAGGGCGAGGGGCCGGAAACATGGCCCCCAGTGATGGCAGGTGGAGTGAGGCGGGTGGGTGGAGGGAGGATGTGTGTGAGGGTGGGGTTGTGGGGAGAGGCGAGTCGAGAGGGGAGTGGACGGGAAGAGGGGGAAGAAGTTGGGGAGATCACTCGATGCGCACGTATAGTGAGGGGATGGGAGTTTGTGGGACGTAGAGGGAGAGAGAGAGAGAGTGATGGACTCGCCGGCCACGAGTTTTAAATCGTCCGACGAGGGGTTTTTGTCCTCCGCCGCGTGGGGATGCACGATGGATGGCCTGTGTGTCCTCCGGTGGATGACCAACACCTCCGTGGACACAAAAAAAAACATAAAAATTTAAAATATATATATATATATCCATCGCCCCGAGCCTCTCAATTTTTTTTCTCTCTCTCTCTCTTTCCCCGTCGCATACTCCCACACTTTGCAGAAGAGGTCCCCCGGCGGCGCGGTTGGGACATCGCCGCACAGGGCATGTTTTCACTCCGGAAACGGGCGCCCCACCGTTTTTCACGACCGACACGGCATGAGCGAGCTGCGCGCAGCCGATGGGGTTTTCGGAGGCGGGGGGGGAGGGAGCGTCCCCCTCGACCGCTTTCGCGCGCGGCGCTGCGACCAGTACGAAAATTAAAAAAAAAAACTACGGCCACGTCACTTATGCACGCTTGCATAAATTTAAATCTTCCTCCGATGGCAACGGCGATTAAACGTGGTTGTCGCCGTAGAAATTCATTCGCTGAATTTTTTTTTAATGTAAGTGCAGTTTGGTTCGTTGATGTTAATTATTGGACGTTCTCCAAAAAATTATAATTCCAGGCTCGTGGGCTACTGAAATACTTAATTCAGAGTATTAACACGAAGCAACTCCCTCCCTTCGCTACTGTCCTTTTTTTTCCTCCGCATAGTTTTATCCCCAGGCCACTTTGTCTTCCAAATCGCTCATTCTATCCCTCCTTATTTACCGTTGACGAAATATTTTCAATCGTGTAAAAATAAAATTTAATATTTGGCTATCTCTCCCTCTAACGCCCACTTTTTCTTCCTCCCACCAACATTCTCTCTCCCTCCGTCTTATCTAACACGTCGTTTGTCTCTCTCTCTCTCTCTCTCTCTCTCTCTCTCTCTCTCTCTCTCTCTCTCTCTCTCTCTCTCTCTCTTACCTATGCAGCATTTTTCTGTCCTAAACTAGTATTACAAAGGCCTCCGACGCACACTCATCCCCTACCTTCATAGACAAAGTTCTCACATCATAAAAAATTCAGTGAGAATATAATTCTGACTTATAATAACCATTATTTCAATGCTAAATATGTGATAATATTCTAATGAGTATAAGGAGAGTTTGCACTTTTTACATACAGATTTATTATAGCGAACGACGAGTTTCAACTCAGAGTCATCATCAGGTACAAGTCTTGTACCTGATGATGACTCTGTGAGTTGAAACGCGTCGTACACTATAATAAATCTGTATGTAAAAAGTGCAAACTCTCCTTACATTCATTATGAAGAACTTCCACGACCTTAAGCCTGAATCTGTTGAACTTATTGATAATATTCTGTTTAGTTCTGATTTGTAGATGAATCATAAAATTATATTTTGTTTTCGTGAAATTAGGACGATTTTCATTTTAAGCAATGTTGTTATCTACATATGCCATGCACAAATTTCGTCGTTACAATGAAATTTTGATTCACGTGCAAGGACTGCGTATATGGGTATTGAAACATTAACCTTCGAAATGAAGAAAAAACATCTTGTTTATAAGATTAAGATAGCCGACATCCTTCAAATTTCGACACAAATATAAACATTATAATGGTACTGTCCTTGTGGGCTTAAACTTTAAAAAAATGCCTTTATAACAAGCAGGCTGACAGGGAAAAAAACTCTATATAGCCTGTCCTCTTGGGGTCTACCGGGTATACGTATGTACCTGTTATGAGATCGCCCAACTAGCTTTATAACTTATTTCGGAAATATCTATACAGAGGACCTTGCAATGAAGTGAACTTTTAGTTGTGAGCAGCAATAGGTGATAAATCGTCACGTGGAAATCAAGGAAAGTGTAGGATGATATGGAAAACAATTTTATTGGCGCAATATTATCACAGATGTAATCGAAACTGGGGTCGCGGTAGTCCAAGGGGTAGTAGAGCGTTGGGCTATTGACCTGAGACCGGCCCGTGTTTGATTCCTGGGCAAGCCTCTCTGGGCACCCTCAGCTCCACCCAATCTATATGATTTTTCGGGTACCAGATCTTCCTTGGAAACAATAGCCAGCATAGGGAAAGGAACTGGCCCCCCCTGCCCTGATGTGTGAATTTCACACGCCGTCGGGCTTCGTGCTAGGTGAACTCTACCATCACCGACCTTCGGGTTGATAACTGTGTTTATGCTTTTTGGTGGCCAAGTATGAAGAGTATCGGGATACTGGTCTAAGGGTCCAGGGTTCAAATCAGCAAGGAGCCTCCGGATACAAAGAGAACGACAGGTGGCACCGTGAAAGGAAGTGATCTCCTATTCTGAATGCGTTCGCTCCACGTGCCGTAGGGCTTAATACGAGGTGAGCTTACTTATGGAAACCTCCCTTCGAGTCGATTACTGGCATCATAAGGGGAATTAAATTTTCAAAATGAATAAAACAGATTAAATATCACGGAACACGAAGCACCTGGGTTTAGTTTGGGATAAAATTAGCAGAACCATTTAAGAATATTTTCAAACGTAAGAGAGCAATTTAACGCCTTCCAGAAGCTAGAATTCGTATTATATATAGCGATAGTGAAAATATCCGCCGTAATTATTACGTGGCTTGTCATTAAAAATCAATTTATTTTTTAAACGTGTTGCATAGATGAATTTTCGGTATAATTTTCCAAATGGGAATATCTCAGCTACTCCTAAAATTCGACTTAAGTTACTAATTGCGTGGAAATGATGGGAGAGAACGGATAGGTAAAAAAAAAAATAATAGTTGCCCTTTGACAATGAGACGACTGGAAATTCCGATATTTTCAGAGAACTTAAATAAGTGTCTAACGATCCGAAACTACCGATTTTGCAGAAAAATTCCCCAATTACAATTTAAAAGAATAATCGGAGTAACATTCCTCAAAACAGTTTTAAGTCGCTGCCTCTCGTGTAGAATTTACAATGATATATGCTTACTTCTCACACACACTAGAATGAAAGAACTGAAATAATAATTTGATTATTATTATTATTAATATTATTAGGTAATCTACCGGTTAAGGTAGGTTTTTTTGATGGACACAACTATCAAACAAAACCCAATCCAGCAACCTACTCTACATCAGGTCCCTCTTCATCTCTGTGTACTTCTTTCCTCCCTTCATCCCGTCAAAACCATTATATTTTAAATACACAAGGAACGTACCTACGGTCGTGAATCAATGTAAACAAAAAACCGAATGCCGAGACCGTAAACGTTAAAGTTTACGGTCTCGGCATTCTTTTGTTTCCATTACATTTTTTGTTTTCAATATATATCGAACATTGGTATGGGGAGCACTCCATTCTTCTCCGTGACCTTTCACCCATTATTTCCCCACCCCGAATTTCGTTATCTCCCTAGATCTTCTAGATAAGGATTTTGCAATGTTGTTAGCGAATACAATGTATCACGTTCAGTCTTCAAAACCTATGAGTATTATTTTCAATTCATTAGGCTTGTAAGAATTTTTGCCCAAGAATTAAGAATTTCAATCAAAATAACCGCCGATGTGTCGGGTCAAGCTTTACTGGAAATAACCCACGCCAAATGTAAGGCAATTAACAATCGATCCATCTTTAAAACTCACCCACTGTGCAACAATTTCAGAATGTGAAAATCATTCGCCTTCTCTGAAATTGTTGCTTTGAAATGCATATTAGCGGATGACTCCGTTAAAAGTTACTGTTGCGGCATCTCCCGCAGTTTCTTGAAATTCGCCCATTGTCATTCGCGTATACAAGTACAACTTATGGACTGTCATTTCCGGTCTTTGGAGATGACGGAAGCCATGAAATTACTTTTCAACCAAAGTAGCCGTGCTATAAATGTCATTATTTCTTTCAGACTTACCTTCTTTCTACCCACATCCTAAGCAGCCTGTATTATGAATTTTCAGGCCCTCCTTCCCCCTAAAATCACTTCCTTGCAACTTAGAAGCAAGTTAAAAATTATGGTGTAATTCCTCCGAAATAAAAAAAACCGTAAAATTGGTTGAATTCTAAGGTAAATTATTCCAAAATGTACTTCGATTAACAATTTAATGAGGCAATTGGGCGCCACGGGTCAAAGCATAATAATTCAATAGACTCAGGAAAGTGCAGCAATATGGTTGAAGTAATGAAATAAGTTTTGATCTAAATGTCATAAGAAGTGCTAAAAAAAACTCAAACCATGTTACAAAATTAAGTCATGAAGACTTCGTGCTTTGGAATCATGGTTAACTCTTGAAAATTGAAGGGAGCAGAGAGGATAAATAACAATAAGCTCTCAGTTGAAGAAGTTTTCTCGGATCATCCACCGGGTCAGGGGTTCCATGTTGGCATCGTCCTCACTCATCTGACCTGAAAATGATGCACGAGTCGAGCATCGAAACGTTGGATCATATGGAACTCCTTACCCGATGGAAAACCCGAGAAAACTTCATCCACCAGATACGCCGGGAAAACACTAGATCTTACCTCACGGTTGAAGTTTTCTTTTCTGGGGGTATACTTGTATTTCAACAAATATATATAAATATATATATATATATTCTATATATATATTCTATATATATATATATATTCTATATATATATTCTATATATATATATATATATTCTATATATATATATATTATATATATATATATATATATATATATATAGCAAAAGTATAGATGATTTCTTCGAAGTAACACGGAAGTGTTGAATAAAAAACTTAGACAGCAACACACAGCACGAGGACACATAAAAAGAACACTCACAATAATATCTTGATAATTTCGACGGACTCGAACTCCGTCTTCTTCGGAAGATAAGATAGGACTCTATTTAAATAAATAAATAAATATACATATACATATATATATACATACATATATATATATATATGGGAAACGCTTGGTGAGCTAACACTATACGCTATTAATTTATTATTTACAAGCAACCTTTGGATTGCTAGTGGTCACATCCACTTTCCCGTCACCTGATATTTACTCCCACCCCAAATCTTTGGGCGTTATAACACATTTAGCCGTAAACGCCTCTTGAAACGTGTGTAAAATGATTGCCTTCACATA
This sequence comes from Hetaerina titia, assembly GCA_037158775.1. Classification (NCBI taxonomy): domain Eukaryota; kingdom Metazoa; phylum Arthropoda; class Insecta; order Odonata; family Calopterygidae; genus Hetaerina; species Hetaerina titia. Next base: position 44,251,677 of record CM073772.1, on the reverse strand, counting down.
CAGTTAAATTATTAATTATCCTACAGCATATTTTGGCGTAGTTCATCGGCGTAGAGATCGCGAAAAATCGCGCGCTCGGAGAACGCCATTGTTCCTCGGAACAACGGTTGAGAAACACCATTAGGTGTTCTTAGCGTCAGGTTATGCGAGACCACTTAACGCGGAGTTAGCCACTTGTCACGCGAGCGTCCCATGCTTCGTCGAAACCGTGACCGAATCGAGTATTTAATCTTGTTTGTTTTGAGTAGTGGCCTCCGCAAAAGCAGCGAGAGAGCGAGGGGGTGGGAGATCTCTGATCATAATCGTCAATCTTAAGATTAAGCTTTCATTAAACCACAAAAGTCGGATTAAACAAAGGAGACTCAGAGAGGCGATCAAAACCCAGTGAAAATACGCCTACTCCGCGTCAGACAAGGAAGACTTGTACCCGACTGGATTGCGTCCTCCGTATCGCTAAATTAACTCACCCCCCCCCTTCGAGTCACGAGGCGGGAACGAAGCGTAATGTTTATATCAGCTGTTTTTAATGTTACGCCAGTCATTCACATAACCAGCAAGAAGAGATTGTGACTCGATTGCCTTTGAAGTCTTCCGCCGCTGATTTTTATTTTGCAAGGACGGATCACACTTACGGAGCAATATTGCTGATGGTACCGATGACGATGCGAATATCTGGAAGACTCGGATCAATTCCGCGTTATCCCTTCAGGGCAGATTTTACAGAAATATCCGCTCGTGTCACACCTACATACCATGAAGGTTTCATAGAGTTTAGAGGTAGTGAAGTCGTTTTTAAATCACATAGCTCATTGCCAAATAGTTGCAATTCCAAGTTTTATGTCCCTTCGAATTAATTCTCAGTGAAATTTAATACTAGATATTAAAATATTTCCAAGTGTACGGTTCACTATATCGTATAAGTGGTCTGAACGCTATGCTCACGCCAAGTTGGCGCTGTCACTCAAACAGTGTATCACAGCAATCACGCGATGCGAAACAAATCACAAAAGTCGCTGTAAAGGTTTCCATGATATTGAGATGAAGGATTTATGTCTTCCATTCTGCCGTAAATCGCAGGGAGCAATTTCAGATTCAAGCCATGTGAACGCGCGTTGCTTGTAAAATAATCAGTTTTGTTAGAGAGATAAAGTGCGGCGCGTTAGGGGGGAAGTTACAGAGATAATGACGCATCCATAACTTAATATATATATAGCTGATTTAATTTGATCGAAGACGTAAATACGCTAAAATAATTAATTACACTGAGAGAAAATTTCTGTGAGCATTGATGAATCAACGTCGTTAAATAATGAGCAAAATGATCTCATGTGACCAGCGTACTAATGGACATAACATCGTATAATTGCTAAGGAAAAGGGCAAGGAGTCCATTACTTTGCTTCACCGATTCTCTAAAAAGAGTGCTAAAGAAAAGAGTGTGAATTAACATATTTCAAAATGGAATAGATTTCAAAATCAATAGGGTTTTCTCTTATCTATTACTTATATCCTTCATAGTTTCATCTGATTTTTTGTCTTAATGATGTCCGAGAAAATCGAGGAAAAGCAACCATTGCATTAATTCTTACGGTACAAGATAGGTATGCCTCTTTCCTCTAATTGAAGAGGCTTGAACGATAACTCTCACTTGTTACATTAAATTACCGAATTTCTTACGGATGAAGCATCGATCGTTAGAACTATTTACTTAGAGTATCTAAAAATAAAAAGAATTCAAGTATTCGTTCTCTCCTCGTTCGGCCCCGCAATGATAACACAATCAAACCCATTCACCCCCGCTTATATTTGCCTAAAGACCAAAATATGACAATTCAGTAAAACACACCAATTGTTGGAATATGTATCTGCATAGTAGGGATGTATGTGTATATTTATACCATGTTTTGTGTACATGAACATATGAACCATTATTTGTGCATGCATGGCAGGCGCACTAACAACCCTCGCCACACCTCGGGATATTGTACAGATGAACACGGTCTCGTCAATGACCAGGAATTTAATTTCATCCAAAGAATTGGAAGTGTAAACAAGATAATTCTATCAGATTTTAACTGCCCCCAGCAGTAAATAATACTTTATTAATGGGCAAAATCCTAATTCAAATTCGGATTTTTAGACGCTAATCCCTTTCACGTGGCGCGAATTAAATGACCATAGGAAACCATTTCGCAATTTTACAGAAAGGTATTTTAAAGGTTCCCCCTTTAAGTATACTTTCTATTGCAACAGAATATTCTTCCTTTTATATATATATATATATATATATATATATATATATATATATATATATATATATATATATTTAATATTATGAAAACCCCTTTCTCGAAACCCTAGTAGTACATATAAGCTGTAATATCCTCTTTCGCAATCAAACGATCCCAAGAGAGGAAAACATAACAATTCAAAATGCAAGCGAACATCTTCCTCGTTCATTATCATCCACAAGGATTAACTCCCGGGGGATTGGTTTGTGGCAGCACCCCGTTATTATATCTTCTTCGCCTTCAACCTCCTCATTATGTCGTAATGTTGCGCGTTCAAGTCTTTCACCAGCTGTTTGGCTTACGTTCGTCCTTGGCCTTCCCCGCTATTTTAACCTTCTGCTTTTCCTTCTACTACGGTATTTGATTAATTGCCGTGTCTCGGAATGATTCCGATAGTCCGTCTTCGCTTTTACTATCAAGTTCTCAACAAGTTTCCATGTAAGGCTCTTATGAGAATCTTCCCAAATCTCCGGTCCTTGCCCTGTCTCCGAAGGAGGCACTTCAGTTAGCGATCACTACCCATTTCAATCATATAAATACTCGTTTGCAGTATCGAATAAGGTCATAACTTCGTCGAGTTTTTCTCGTTTATTCCATAAAACGCCACTCCTCTGCGCATAGTTTTTATCTGAATTAGCTACATTGAAGTGGTGTTTGGGATAATACACCAAACTCACTAATCAAATCAACTCGCGGATTTAATATTGTCGTTTTTTATGCGGACCAAGCCTCGAAAACGTATCATCTTCGCAACCACATAACGATCGATTTCATTAAAATATTCTCGTTAAAATTCATCTGCATGTAAATTGATTTCATAAAAATGCATGGTGCATGGTATCCTTCAAGCACATCACACCCAATCGCCACTTGGGCGCGTGGCAGGAAGTGATTCCATGAAGGAAGGGCATGCAATATCAAAATAGAATTATTTTTATAATGTTAGTTACCAATAGAATGCAGAATATTTCAAATAATGAAAGTAGTGTTAACTACAGCTACATACGTAGTGTTTAAGTGCCAAATGCTTCTCTACCAATACGAAACGAGATAGTAGTAACCAGAAGGACAATAAAATACGGGTTGTATAAAAAAATAGGAACTAGGATACTTATATTTTTTAATTATTTTTTCTAACTAGGTTGTTTGCATTTTTAATAATCCCTGATCGTTCGCGGGAAGAGCGACATCATAAATCTGTCAGGTCAAACACCTGATACACACGTCCCATTGGGTAGTGGATAAATTGTTCGGTCACTGATCTAAGGCATCCGGCATCCAATCCGGGCTCCCAAACCAAACCAAAGTAGAGAGAATTTGGTTCCTATATAATGAATTGTACATTTTACACGCAAAAGGGCCTGGAACAAAGAAACGTCTGCCCTCAATTATCAAGTACGTAATGTAAAACTATCGAATTATGATCGAAACGAATCAAGCTTATGATCTTCGTTCAATTAATATGCGTACGAGCTCATATTTTTGGGTTCATGGGAAAATTTAAATATGATGATGTTAAAGTGCGCATTAGTAATAAAGTAACCGTGACTTCGGACCTACGTCAGGGATCATTTGGAGAAGACGGAATTTGTATTTTTCATAAAATTAGCCGCGGGTCAATATCAGTCATTCTTAGAATAAATTTATAAGTGGGCCAAAAATTTAAAATTGTTGGAATGTATTAAAAAAAATGGGGACCTTTTCCCCTCAATCAATATTAGTGAAAAGCAATTTTCAAGTTGACCACACTTAATCTAATTTCTCTTCCCATTCCTCATCCCTTCGCATCCGAATCTACTTTCATTCTAGCCTTTTTCGTGGATGGCTAACGTACGTGTAATGTACATATTGATTCAGGACTAGATTCTTTTTTTATGAACTTCAATTTTAAACCATATATTTTTCTCTAATAGTTTCTATGAGGATTTGGCCATTTTCGATTTATACGTGAAACGATTTGCCTTTCATTTCTACTAATCGCGATGGCAAATGTTTTAATGGTTGTTTAAAGGATGAACTCAGTTGATGAGTAACAGTCTAGTTCAGCCAGAAAGTGTCCAAAGCATAATTTAATGCCTATGGGTAACCAACCGGCAGGTGCGATACTATTATATTCATGCAAAGATTTGTAAAATTGGGTTCCTGTAGAACTGTTGAAATGTTTAGGTAAATGTGGGAAGAAGGCCATATATGGACTGATTCGTAGTATCTATGAGGAAGGAATCTGGCCGGAAGATTTTGTGAGATCCGTGTTAGTTCCTATTCCAAAAAAGGCAAAGTCTATATCATGTGAGGATTACAGAACAATAAGTTTGATATCCCACGCAGCTAAAGTTACTCTCAGGATCATCAACAAAAGGATAGAGAGTAAGGAAAATGATTACTTAGGGGATGATCAGTTTGGATTTAGGAAAGGAAGAGATACGCGTGATGCCATTGCAGTAATGAGATCACTAATCGAGAGGAATATAGAATACAATCAGGACGTTTTTGCCTGTTTTGTAGATTTCGAAAAAGCGTTTGATAGAGTGAATTGGGGAAAATTAATGCGTGTTTTGCAGAAAATAGGAATGGATTGGAGGGACAGGAGACTGATCCGCAACCTGTAAATGTCTCAGACTGCTCAGGTGCGAGTGGGGAACGGAGTGTCCGGATGGGCAGTGTTAGGAAGAGGTGTAAGGCAGGGTTGCCCATTGCCACCGGTGCTGTTCAACGTATATGTGGAGGAAATGATTAAAGAGGCATGGGAAGAACTGGAGGTAGGAATGAAAGCCGGAGGGGAATTCGTAAAATCGGTTAGGTTTGCTGATGACCAAGCATTAGTTGCTCAAGCAGCCAAAGGGTTGCAAGCATTGTTGAGTGAATTGGATGTTTAGTGCCATAAATATGCGATGAGAATCAATATTAATAAAAAAAAAGGTTATGCGATTTTCCAGAAAGAAAAAGGCTAAGCTAAATATTAAAATAGGCGGGGAAAAAATAGAGCAGGTAGAACAGTTTACATATCTCGGAAGTGTTTTGGACCAATACGGTCAAAGTGGTATGGACGTAAGGAGAAGAATTGCGCTAGGGAAGGAGGCTTTCTCAAGGAGGAGGGAGTTGATGACGGGGACGTTGAGTAGGGATGTTAAGACAAGACTCGTAAAAACTCTGATATGGAGCGTGGCTATGTACGGCGCGGAAACGTGGTCGCTGAAGCAGGAGGATAGACGTAGATTGGAGGCTTTTGAAATGCGGGTGTGGAGAAGAATGGAAAAGGTGAAATGGACCGAAAGGAAAACAAATGAGGAAGTACTAGAAATGGTGGGGGAGGAGAGGTGTTTTTTGTGAGAAATGCTATGGATGCAGGAAAAATGGATTAAAGGCGTATTGAGCGGTAGTGGAATGTTAAAGAAGGTAATAGAGGGGAGAATGTTAGGCAAATGAGGAAAGGGCAGTAAGAGGATAGGGATGTTGGACGGGATGAAGGGAGGAAAGAAGTACACAGAGATGAAGAGGGACCTGATGTAGATTAGGTTGCTGGATGGGGTTTTGTTTGGAATTACAAAATGTTTATTTGATAGTTGTGTCCATCCAAAAACCTACCTTAACCGGTAGATTACCTAATAATAATAAAAAAAATATTTATTTATATGTAGTCGCGGTAGTCCAGGGGCAGAGCAGTGGACTACTGACCGGACGGTCCAGGTTCGATTCCTAGGCAAGCCTCTCCGTGCACATACAGCTCCATTCAAGCTATCTGTTTTTTCGGGTACCAGATCTTCCTGGGAAACCATAATCGGTACAGGGAAAGGAACTGGCCTTCCCTAATGTGTGAACCCCTACCCTGATGTGTGAATTTCACATGCCGTGGGGCTTGGTAATGGTTGAACCCTACCATCACCTATCAAACCGACCTTAGGATTGATTACTGTGTTGTTTATACATGCGTATGTGTGTGTGTATATATATATATATATATATATATATATATATATATATATATATATATATATATATATATATATATATATATACTTGTATGGCAATAGGAAGGAATGCCAAGGATACTCAAAACCTTTGTAACGTAATTGACGATTGACGTTTAAAGAACTGGCGTGTTCATTTTTGCTCATGAACACGGATACATATTCAGCTCTTTCGCTATAAATTAATATTTTATCTTCGCAATCACCCCCAAATAATGCCCCTGCATAGTCACTTATTTTTAATGGTGTCGATACTAAATTGATACGTGCAATGCCTCCCTCTTATGAACTTGCAGATTCGTTAAAATAGCCACATTTTGAAATAATGGACAGGCACCACTTTTCAATGACGCAAAGTGTTTCTGCATTTTTTTTAAGGGACCCCAGTATAGCCGAAAATAACAGACTGCGGCCACAGACTCAAGTCATAAAAATAAGTAGTAATAAATAAACCGACATAAACTACTTTACTTTAATATCTAAGCGGTGAAAAAACCTCGCGCCCAGAGGTTTCCACCAGTGTATTAACGGAGACAGCATTGCTGTTAATGTTGACAGGAATTGTCAACGAAAGAGCAAGCTTGAAAATTAGTCTCGCCGTCGAGTAAATGCCACGGCGGCCTCCCATTTAATAACTCCGGCAAGCATAATAATCGCCTTTGGGGGTTTGCCCATATGAACGTTTGAACTTCTGAGGAAAACGCAGTTAGGTGCGTGTTGGTGGTGGAAGGGCAAATCGCCCAAGGGACATCATTATATAAAAGGGACCATCGGCGCGACTAATTTAGGCTGAGGTGAACATGTTTTCGGCCATTTACACGCTCTTTGTTTCCTCACTTCACGGAATTCGGTATGCCGAAATCCTTATGAATGCCCACAAATTTTCACGACCAAATTGTTATATAATTCTCCATTCCGAAATTTTCCATCGGGGTCATCTAGATCGCGTTTCAAACCGGAGTGGTTAAATAATCCGGGCGACTCACTGAAAACTTATCTCCGAAAAATCTCGAGTATTATTTTTCAAAAAAAAACAAAGCCCACGTTTCAAAAACCATGCATTCAATTGAACGTGATAAGTTGTGTGCTTTCGTATTTCCTCGCTAGGCGGGTGGGACATGGAATTGTTTGCCGCGTACCATCGATCTTTTACTCAACTCTGTGAGAAGGCGAATGAATGAAGGTTTTCTAAATGTGTGAAAAGCGAAATACATTTTGAAACGCTAGACCACAAATAATTACGATGTTATTTTCACTGCATATCATAATGCCGGACACAGATCAAAATGCACGATTTTCACAAGTTTGTTGTGCCAGTAAATTGTTCATGTGATAAGTAAAGACTTTCAACTTAAATGATAATTAATTAGTGACACTCATTCGATAACATCGTCTTGAATCCTCCGTTTGTTTGTTCATTTAAATATTTATTGCGTGCATAATTTCGATACTTGGTAGTAGAATGGAGGTAAAGTAATACTCTAAGGCAATACTTTATTTGTAAAACTTAAAGAAATAGTATAAAAACATCGTGAAAACTTGAAAATTTATCCGGATTTCTAAAAAGCTATAAGGAAATCAAGTGATTACGACAAATTCTCAAAATATTCATTGTAATTATCGAATTGTTTTTCTTGGCGAATCGATAATAAGTACTTAAAGATTTTCATTATTTTAAGCTCCACCTCTAAATTTTTTCAATTATGTCATGAAGCACTTAGTAAAAAAGGACCGCACATCCACTTTTATACCGTCATTCATCGTGTACATTTATGGTCTGTTGCTTTAATATTTATGTAAAAGAAAAAATATTAAAATAAGTGTTATTGTAACATCCGTGTAATGTTTTCATGTAGCCAACAGAACCTGAAAACTTGTTTGGAGCATTCTGCCTAGAAACCCGAAGTATGACGTTCACACGCTGAGGACTTGCCGCTAGACTTTCCTTCAAGACGCCAGAAAAACGATCATAAGCAATAATTCATCATACTTTTAAATCTTCCTGTTAGAAAAAATATTGGCGAGTAGGAATCTGAAGAACGTCATGGCATTATGGCCGGATTACGAGAGAAAAACGATATGTATCTTTTAAAGTTATTTTTACTTCCTCTTTAACTCTTCGGCGACTGCCTATTATGGCAAAACTGTCAAGAAAAGTAAACCATCTCGATAAATAGCGGGATAAAATCTAACTCCTTCAAGAAACTTAAGAAGACGCTTTCTACTCTAACCGAAGAGATATCTCCTCCGATGTGACATCACTTGCATCGAAATGCGCGTAGAACAGTACCGAGAGAACTAATCTACCTGCATATCATCGTTCCTGGAGATAATAACCCCGATTTGTGGTATGCAGTCGTTACTACGGAAGGCGACTACAGCTGATCTCTCGTGCTGTTCAAAGTATCAAGTCCACTATTTTTAAGCATAGTTTTTTCCCTCGGAAATATTAACTTGGGGAGGGAATATTATTTCATGTTTATGTAAATACACATAAAAATATGAATAAATATATATTATTGTATGTATATACACGTGTAATATATTTATTGCAGAAACGAAGATCGAGATTTAATATAAAAAACCGTCGCTCCTCCCTAGAAAGTTAGGAAGCGTGTCACATTTTTCTCGTCCCATGCTTCCGCACCTCTTTGATCGAGGAAGTCTCTAATTTTGTGGCTTTTTTTAACGCTTTTCAAAATATCTTCATCTGCAACATCATTGAGCTGTCACGCAAAAAGATATACCTCTGTTTTTAATGGCAGGAAAATTTGGCTCAAAACAGCAATATTATCCGAGAATTCCCGTTTCGAAATGACGCTGAACATCGCATTGGATATATTTCCCGGGGCACTTTTAAATTAAATAGCGGCTACTGTGGTGATCTCGATAATCTATTAATCGCCGTCGAACGGAGTCTCTCTCCTTCCGTTAATCAAACGCCCCGAACTCTTGGGAGAGGAGATTCAACTCAATTGAGTTTGAGAATTGAGAATTCATCTTCAGAATAAAAAAGACGAGGAATGGTATTCCGTTGATAGATACGCAAGTAATTAATATTTTACAATACGGAATAAAAGTGGAAACATTTTGTCATCAGGCTTCTAGAAACTATGAAACTGTTTTAGACTGATGATGCCACACAGAGGTGAGAGAATAGTCGTTCGGATTAATATATTAATTGTGGAGATGCTGTGTTTCATTTTATCAGGATGGCAATACATGGAAAATAATACAGACTTAAAACAAGGTAGTCAATTTAATTGGAGGTAACTTTTTTTATTTATTAGGTAATCTACCGGTTAAGGTAGGTTTTTGGATGGACACAACTACCATATAAATATTTTGTGACTCCAAACAAAATCCAATCCAGCAACCTTCTCTACATCAGGTCCCTCTTCATCTCTGTGTACTTCTTTCCTCCCTTCATCCCGTCCAACATCCTTATCCTCTTCCTGCTCTTTCCTCGCTTGCCAAACATTCTCCCCTCTATTACCTTCTTCAACATTCCACTACCGCTCAAAACGCCTTTCATCCATTTTTCCTGCCTCCATAGGATTTCTCTCAACAAACCCCTCTCCTCACCCACCATCTCTAGTACTTCCTCATTTGTTTTCCTTAAGGTCCATTTCATCTTCTCCATCCTTCTCCACACCCACATTTCAAAAGCCTCCAATCTACGTCTATCCTCCTGCTTCAGCGACCACGTTTCCGCGCCGTACATAGCTACGCTCCATATCAGAGTTTTTACGAGTCTTGTCTTAACATCCCTACTCAACGTCCCCGTCATCAACTCCATCCTCTTTGAGAAAGCCTCCTTACCTGGCGCAATTCTTCTCCTGACGTCCCTACTACTTTGACCGTATTGGTCCAAAACACTTCCGAGATATGTAAATTGTTCCACCTGCTGGAGATAAATATGGGAATTAAAATGTTTTCCAGGAATCTCCATAATTTTCATTAACGTTTAATATAAAAATATTGTTCTGAAGTGAAACACGTGATTTGTACGTTATGAATCATTCGCACACGATACATCTTGCTGGAATTTTTGTAATCATAAAACCTCAGATTTACGTCTCTCTACTACGGATTGATATGAGTGAATACATATAATTGCATTAATTATTGTCAAAAGAAAATTAAAAAGATTAACCGAAACGAAAAATTCTTACTTCAATATTTCGGTGGTCCCAGCCACCGTCACGAGGGTACGAAGGTCACTCATATACATCAGTCAGTCATATATATATATATATATATATATATATATATATAAGTGGGTCGCGGTGGTCTAGTGGGTAGAGCATTGGACTACTGACCGGAGAATCCCGGGTTCGATATATATATATATATATATAAAAGTGCCTTGTCCGGGAATCGAACCCGGGACCCTCTGGTCAGCAGTCCAACGCTCTACCCGCTAGACCGGGTAGAGCGTTGGACCGGTTCGACCGTAATCCGGGTTCGATTCCCGGACATTATATTTATATATAGATATATGTGTGTACAGAGTTACAAAATTAAAATGCCTTTGTTCTATATTTTGTTCAAATGGCATATTTGATGTTCGATTGCCAATATTTAACTTTTGTATGCAGCAACGGATGAATTCATTTTCAAACATTTTCATAGGCAGAGTTATTGGCTATATTCTAGAGCGTGAAAAGCTCATGCGGTTAATAAATGGACCAGAATTTAATGAGAAATCGGTCGGTAAACCCATTTCTCCTGACAACTCTGGACTAAGAGCTTCACTCTTATAAACGGCCAATTTCATAACTTCACTGAGTTTTAATAAGATCTATAAGTACTCGATGAATCAGAGTAAAAGAACATTCCGAAAAAATTCAACGGTTTGAATTACTTAACTTCTCAACTATCCTGTAACCTGTTAATCCTACATAAAATGCACGTGCATATGAATATGCTATGGGGAGATGAAAATGTTCCCTTGATTAAACCTTGAATATAATGCGTTTTTTTGCGTTAATTGTGTAGTAACATCATCTCTGAGAATTCAAGTCTGGCTGAATTAATTTGATGTCAAAAAGATTTGTACCCCCTTCGTATGGAATCATCCGAGGGGAGACTTTGGTGGATAAAATGCAAAAATATAAAAGTACAAATATTGCGAGGGGCAGAAGGACCACTTGACTCGTCCAGGGCGACGCCAATACCGCAGATTTCAAAACGTTGTGGAAATAAACAGGTTTTTTGCTCGCATATGAATACAAGTATTTGCTATGAATGTGGCACCAAAGTGTAACGAAACGAGGAGACTTCTCTCAACGCATTAACACATACGAGTACTATGCATCGACATTAACATATAACATGCATTGTACCACAAATTTCAGTAACCTGTTGGCAGTCACTGGTAACCAGATGTAAATTTTCGTTTTGTTGAGTGGTAGGCAAATGACCTGTGACATTTTTACGTCTGTCTGAGACGTGTGAATGCATCCCAGTTTTGAATGTGAAATATGGGAAGGTTTGCCGCTTCTTCCTATTGTCAGCGCGCCGGCGACTGCCTACACACTTCGGAAATGACTGTAAATTCAGACACCAATCCACAGTTTTTGGATGAAACTGTTTAAATTGAATGACCACCATTACAGGATGGATTTCTCCCTTGAGGAATTGAGTTATCGAAGGAATCCAGTCTTTCACAGGACGCGTTCGGGCGAACCCTGGCCAGACCGCATCACTTCTCCAACAGCTCTTCCTTCCTCCAAAATTCTGCCTCCTCCCATCTCCAAAGTCTTTGCGATCGATTGGAAGCTCTTCTCCCTTCCTACTCCTGCTCGACCCTTGCCCATCCCACTCCCCCTTACTTGTTCCTATTGCAACTCCCCTCCACAGGGTCTTCCGTTTTTCAGGTATACACCGTGTGCTGTTGTGTGATGTTTTTTCCAATTTTCCCGCGCTTCGCTAATATACACGAAAACTGTCCAGAAAGTAACTTACGCTTCGGTCTAGCATGGCGGTAGGTAGGACTAGAGACACCACCTTGGTGTCTAAACCTCCCTACACTCAGCACGCATCCTGCTGTGGTATTTTGCAGACTATGGTCCTTATGCTTTGCTCACTGCGAACTGTTAAAATGCGCGTTGGAATAAAAAATCCCGCGAGTTGTGAAGTGCGATCTGTGATTAGGTTTTTACTGGCAAAAAACCAACACAAGTCAATTAAAATTCATAGGCAACTTTTCGAATTGTATGGAGACGAAATTAGGAGTGAAGGTGGAGTGAGAAATTGATGAATTCAGTTTAAAAATTGACGCAACAATGTTCACAACGAAGACCAGTGGTCGATATAACCTTGTGACAAATGAACTGAAAGGTAAAAAACTAAGAAAAAATTCGTGAAAATCGGCGATTTACGACGACTACGGATCCCTCGCTTCATTTTCCCCAAATTTCACGAAGTGTAATGCATGAAATTGTAGCGGGGAAGCTAGGGGAGTGGGGAAGCGGGGAAGCTAGGGAAGAAGATTGGGTGCCAAAAATGTTGACGGAAGACCACAAAAAACAGCGTCTTGCTGCATCGCTGACTTTCCTCAACGTCTATGGCAAAGATGGTAACGCACTCAAAGATCGTGTCGTTACTGGAGATGAGGCAGTAACACCTCTTTCCAGCGTTGGATTCGTGGCTTGCAAAACCACGCTTTGACAGTGGTGCAGAATTTGCATGCTGGTGTAAACAAGTAGTTCGAATGTAAGACGGCAGATTTCTTCAGAGATGAAATGGAAAGGCTTTGTGATAAATGCCTCAATTGAAATGCCAACTATGTATAAAATATTATAGTTTAAGAATGTGCCTTTCAAATATACATAATAAAACTTTGTCTTATCACTAATTTAATATTTTATTTCAAATCGTAAGTTCCTTTCTGAACAGCCTTCGTAAATAGTATCATTTTCGGAAGTTCGGTTAAAAGGCTAAAGATACTTTATCAATATTATTATTGATATACTACCACTTAGGGTATGTTGTGGACGGAAACAGCTTAATGATACATACAGATATACATCAGCTCTTCATATATATGACATATATATCAGCTCTTAAAATATATGTAAATGTCAAGTGCAGTATTTAGATGAATTTAGAAAAACTCCAATAGGCGGGGAGCCATTTTCAAACAAATATTTTTAAATTTATCTAAGTTTTGAAGATAATAGCACTGATTTAAATAATACAACTCAGAGTCGGGCAAATAAGTTTATGCTTGGAGGACAACAGGTATTCAAAAGTATCTTAGAAAATATAAGTAATATTCCTTTTCAATTTTGCCAAAACCGAAAATATTCCCAACTCTATGGTTACCAATCTTCCGCTTGGACCCGTCCCTAATCAACCTCTGAAATATTTAGAAAAACGAGATTTTGTTAAAACCAAACCATCCAACGCTTACAAAGTCATATTCAGCGTGAGCTTGAATGAATCTTTGAGGTCATCATTAGTACTTGGTTCACTACAGCCCTCCATTCTACTCTATTTTATGTAAATTCCCTCAATCCTTGTTACCTCCTCTGTTTTACATCCTTCCTAATTTGTCCTATGTACATGTCTCTTGGTCTTCCTCGTGGATTCTTCCCTTCTATTATATTCCTAATCAATCCATTGTGCCTCAATTTGTGTCCGATCCATCTGTTTCTTCTTTGCCATAGAGTTCTCCACATGGTCCTATGCTCTCCTGCTCTTCTATATACTTTCTCATTCCTTACTTTGTCTGTCCATTTAATTTTCATCATTCTCCTCCAGCACCATGTTTCAAAGGCTTTTACGAGGGAAAATCGATGAAATGTTAAAATATTTTTGATATTTAAACATGATTCAAATTTTTAAATTCAGTATTTCTAATTTATTTAATCAAATTTCGAAGATCCCCGTTGAAAATGAAATTAAAATTAAGACCGGATTAAAAGATGCGTCAATAAGAGAGATGTTCAGATCAGAAGCCTAATGTCTAAATACTTCTCACGGCAACCTATTAATTAATAATATATAAACATTTATGCATTATGTGAGTATATTTATTTATAAATATATTCTTCAAAAATGCATACACAGCACACGTACATGCGTGCATATGCTACTAGACACACACACACCCACAAATACATATATAATGCGTGTGTATACATTGTGCATTGTTATCCACTTAGTTATCAATATTGTTCTCATCCTTCGTCTTCTTTTGTTCGCCTTCCCTTCCTTTCTCTCTGGTCCAAAGCACCGTGAAGGAATAAGAAAATAAACAACCGGATCACCTTATTTACTCCCCTAATTATCGCCCTCGCTCGGTCGTCCGCGTCCCTAATTTTCCTTTTTTTTATCTGTCTCATTTTAGGTTCGAATATTTCCGGCGGGCTCGTGAAATTCCACGCATGCAATCTCGATCTCGATCTCCAAACTGAAAAATCTCGACTCTCTCATTTCCCGGGTCTCTCTCTTCCCTCGGAGTGAAAAATATTAAGGTAAAGCAGCGCGAAGATTACACGGAGCGATGGGGTTCGGTCGAAATGGTCGAAAGGCATTCCTCCTGTTTCATGGTTTTGAAAGGGCCATTAATTATCACCTTAAAGGATTGAAAGGAGTGGGAATAAACATTTTTTTTATGGTGATAGCTGTGTTATGGAATTGGCATCCGCGTCCCATTATGATTTTTTTGGATGAGGTAAATAGCAAACCTCTCTCACACCTCATATCAGTTCCGTATATTTTATAATGCATTTAAAACTATTAATATAGGATACACAATTTATTTTCACATAACTATGTATAGAAAATTCCGGAGACATTAAAAAATCCTGCTTTGAAATATTGACTGATTATCATAATGTGCAATTTAATAGCTTAAAAATTGAGCTGTTTAAGACGTTTTAATGTCAAAATAATTCCATTAACTATAGGTCTAAACGTAATCAAAAGTAAGCAATGGAATATATATTTCAATGTCAGAAGAATTTTCAAGAAATGGGATCCAATAGTTAAATTTTTGCTGCATTTCCTTCTGTAACTTTTTTGAAATTATCGCTAAAAGAATTCCAAGAATTCACACTACTTACACTTGATCATTATTTATAGCAAGGGTAGCAATAGTTTTTCAATTATAATATATCAATTAGTCACTAATGTCTCAATAATCTTGAGAAGGGACTTTTAATCAGCTGTGTTGTTACAAATTCATAGTTTTTTTTTAAGTTTATACAAATCAGATATTATTAATCATATCCTTATTACTTGTAATATTTAGTTCAATTAGGTTGAACATTAAATTGAACGAAAAATCTACAATGGTGGTCAAATTTTTAAAAGATAACACAAAACAATAATCCAAAGAGGCGAGTTTGAGGAAAAAACAAACTTTATTTTCACGGCCGTGGTAACATTCTGCATTTTACGTTAATAATGACTTCCTGGTTATCAGAAAAATGTATACCACCGAGCCAATATTGATGAAATAACCTTAAATACTAAATTTCTCCTCGGATAGTAAGATCAGCTTCCATTGCAAGGAGCCACTTTGCTATGAATCCATGATAAAGGTAAATATCTTGACTTCAGAAATGTATTTCTTATTTCCATGTAAGTTAAACTTAAAATAAACCCTTGAACTGACGAAAATCTACAGTCATTATGAACTTACTGTAATTTTAAAACACGAATTAAAAAAAGTCCACCAAGTGAACCAGTCCACCAGTAAACAGCAACATCAAAATTAATCAATTTCTTTCAAGGTAATTTTTTACTCTAATCCATATAATCAATCATAAGCCTCCAAAAACTCGATTCCATTTGTAAAAAAAAACCTCAATTCCCAGTTTTCTAATGAAAGGTTTTGGTTTCTTAACCATTGTACTCTAGATAATTCCTATTAGCGTGCCCGAAGAAGACCGCATTTCCCAAATAGGATGACTCATTGAAATTCTTAGATTTTGAAGCAGGAAATTAAATTCGGAAAAGTTCTCTTAAAAAGTCTTAAAGTTCTCGCCGTATTTACAACGAGAAAACTAACAGGTGCCCTCCTATCATTTGCTCTCACCGGAGCGAATATGCTTATAGTTGGAATCTGACAAAGGGAAAACTCTTGAGCTATATCCTTCATCAAGAAATCTAATGAAAAAAAATACATCTTTTATTGATTCTAGACCATATCGGTGCCAAGAGTTCCACAAAATAATACATTCTGATAGGAACCTGCTCGCGTGTGTCATTTTCGGAAGATGGTGGTGCTAAACTCAAGAAGTCCAGATTAGGAACACAAAGAAGTGGCAGATTAGGAAAAATGAGCAGTAGAGTAGTAGAAAATAGCATCCTGCAGCCTAGGATCTTTTTTAACTCGTGGGTTGGAAATCGGAATCCCCCTTCGACCCATAGTGACCGTGGAGCGGGAGGGATGTCTCGCCTGAAAGACAATCTTCGAACGGACCACGCGCGCTTTCACGAGAACCGTATCTCCCGTTGTAAATTCTTCACGAGCCATTTTGTCCGCCTAATCCCATTCGGACAGATGGATGAAATATATGCGTGTAACCGATTCCTTCCGGGGGGACAATATTTCACGAAATGTGTGCAGAATAAAAAAAAACTATGTGATGTGAAAGGAGGGGCGACCGCCGTAAGGTGCGTTTCTCTACCACAGAGCAAGTTATACGAGGATGAGTGACTTAATGATATGTATATCCCCAGAGTCGCTCGGAGTCACTCTGCGAATTATTCCGAGAGCACGTGCCGCATCCCCCCTCGCCCTCCGTCCCAGCTCGCTGCAGCACCTCCCCCCTCCTTTCTTCCCCCTCCCCAGGGGAACCAGCGTCCAAATCCTCCCCCCTGTGACCACCTCACTCCACCGCCGAAAAAATCCCATTTTCCCCTTTCCCGCCCTCCCTCCACGGACGAACCTCTCCCATTTCACTCTTCCATAGTTCCGTTTGCCTGATTCCTAAATATTCTTCCTTTTGCAGCACCGATTTCAACATCAGTACGTCTACTGTTTCCCAATGTATTACCTAACAGCTAGTTCACACTTGACGTCAGTTTGCCTGTCGGCGATATACGAGGTGTGTTCAAAAATTAAAGGGGAATTTTAACTTTTCGGACAATAATATTTATTTGTTCTTATACATTGATGTTGTCACCTTCAAAGTAGTCCCCATTGGAGAATATGCACTTGTGCCAGCGCTTCTTCCAATCCCCGAAACACTTCTCAAAATCGATCTTTGAGATAGTCTTTAGTTCTTTCAGCGATGCGCTTTTAATGTCATCTACGGCTGTAAAACGACGGCCCTTCAAGGTTCTCTTAATTTTTGGAAATAGGAAAAAGTCTCACGGAGCCATATCTCGCGAATATGGAGGCTGGGGCATCGTTACAGTATTGTTTTTGGCCAAAAATTCACGAACAAGCAATGGTGCAAAAGCCATTTTGGAACGAATTTTGCTGCCACGCGTTTCATGCCCAAAAAATTGAGGTGAGTTGTGTCTAGTGTAGTGGTAGTGTATGTCTTAGTATATATGTTATTGTTGGTTGAGAGGTTGTGTTTTGGTCTCTTTCATGGTTCCCACGAAAAACCAACACAGCAATTAGTCTGACGAGAGTTGCGACTGTTGATTACGGCTGTTTGGAGTTTCCCCCCCTTATTATTTTAACCTGAGGCCGTAGAGCGCTTGATTTCTTTCTGAGTTTTGTCGTCAATGAAATATTATTTCGAAAGGGTTAATTCAATATTTAATTTCTTTTGATGCATAAGAGAAAAGGATATTTTTGGGTAGATTATCTGCTAATCAGTCGTCCTCGGTCAGGTTTTTCATCACAATTATTGGAGTTTTTATTATAAATATATATACATATATCAATATTTATAATATATATATATATATAAATAGGTCTGACCTGAAGAAGGCCTCTGAGTAGGCCGAAAGCTCAAATCATCTACAGTGTGAGTGTCCTTTTACGTGTTATCTGTTTTATTCTGTGTTATATTGTGCCGTCCAAAAGTTATATTGCTCTCGTGAGTACTTCCGCATCATCGATATATATATATATATATATATATATATATATATATATATATATATATATTACGTGGACGTGAAATGTATGAGGGATCATTTAGTTCTTAAAAATCTAATCAGTCTTGAGGTGGATGTCTCCCATTTTATCCGAGTGGTCTAATTGCCGATGTGGAAAACATTCCCAATGATTTGTAATGGATTTTCATATGAGGGCACTTTTACTAGTCTTAGATACGTTTCCGGAGAGATGTTTCCAGCAGGGGTGCGTTCCCGTTCTGCTGTTTCACATCCGTCGTCTCCTGGCACTGCTATTCCTCCGTCGACCCCGTGCCTCCTCCACCCCTGTCCGTCCCCCCCACCATATTCGCAGTCCCCCTCCCGACCGAATCTTCCTTCCGGCTTTTTTAATCTGTCATAACAGAGCCATTGTTGGGCACATGTCTCTTACACGCTCGCCTGACCCGCAATCGAATTTAAATCGGATAATAATGCGAATCTCGCTAATTTATATTCCGCCCATCTAACCCCCAACCCTAAGAAGGAAAAAAAACCCACCCTTTCTTCCTCCACCACCCCTCCCCCCCCTCCAATCCCCCGTCACCAATTCGTCCTCCCCCAATCTACGGAACGACCCCCGTCCCCACGGATAAATAGTGCAAGATGACTTACCCACCCCTGTGCCCAAGTAGCAGAGAGCCCGCCCCTGGCTGATGCGTTTCCTTCCTTCCGCCCATCCTCTAGACCCCTCAGGCACGAGTGGCCCAGAGTGGCGAGGATTATATGAACCCCCTCTCTTACCCACCCTCCCCCTTTCATATTGGTTCCGCAGTTTACTAATCCCACCCTAAGACCGGTAACCGCCGAGGCAGGAGGGCGAAAAGGTGGGGGGGAGGAGGGGGCAACTGGTGAAGGCTCCGATGACGACGGTCAATGTTTCCTGTGTTTGTCATCCCCGCCAGAGGAGAGGAGGCGAAGCCACTTATTTTCTCTCCCTCTCGCTGCTACATAAATCAATCCTCGCCGCTTTTCTCTCGCTTTATTGATTCATACTCATTCAGGCTCATAACGCATAATCTCAAAGCGTTCAACGAGACCCAAATCAGTGGTCGATTAGAGAAGAAGTTCAAGTTTGAAGAGTGGCTGCTCGCAATCTGTGCGCCTCGACTGAACAAAGGGGCGTCAAAATAAATCTGAGAAGAAAATTAAAATGGACGATTTTAAATATTTCCAAATGTTTGTCATTACCACTTCGCGGAATTGATTTGCGTTCATCCATCGTTTATGTACGGCGCGGAAACTTGGTCACTGAAGCAATGAGGATGGACGTAGATTGGAGGCTTTTGAAATGTGGGTGTGGAGAAGAATGGAGAAGGTGAAATGGACCGAAAGGAAAACAAATGAAGAAGTACTGGAGATGGTGGGTGAGGAGAGATGTTTGTTGTGAGAAATGCTATGGAGGCAGGAAAAAAGGATGAAAGGCATATTAAGCGGAAGTGGAATGTTGAAGAAGGTAATAGAGGGGAGAATGTTGGGCAAGCGAGGAAAGGGCAGAAACAGGATAGGGATGTTGGACGGGATGAAGGGAGGAAAGAAGTGCACAGAGATGAAGAGGGACCTGACGTAGATTAGGTTGCTAAATTGTGTTTGTTTGGAGTCGCAAGTTATTTATGTGATAGTAGTGTCCATCCAAAACCTTCCTTAACCGGTAGATTACCTAATAATAACACTAATAATGACGAGCTAGAGATTTTTAAAAATTACTGCAGATATAATTTAATGTCAATCTTTTTATTCTACGATACATTGTTTTCTTCGTAACTCAATACAAGCAGTAACCAGGTTATATACGCATATACCTATCTGATTAAGTGCCAGAAGCACGTATAAAATTGATTTATATATATATATATATATATATATATATACAATATATATATACACACAATATATATATATACACAATATATATACACACAATATATATATATATATACACACAAAAAAAGGACCCTCACATACGTATTTGTAAACCGTAGTCTCACACCCCATCTCTTCCTTCGCCTACCGTCGCATTCCAATCCCAATTACTGTCAAAAATCTTGCACACATACATGCAAAACAAAAATCTTGAACACACGCGATTACCTCCTATATCTGATCGTATATTCTAACCTTCTTGTTAATGATTGCTTAGTGGTATGGCTTGGTGGTATTCTTGGACAATAACCAAGTTCGTCGGTTCTGCTTTTATCTCTACTAGTATTATTCTATCCGTTCCTGGTTCTGTGTTTCCTACGCCTTTTCCTGCCTCTTTATTCAATATCATGGCAACTCCTCGTTGGCTTACGTCCCCTCCGTTGCATATTACCCTAGTAATCCCCGGTATCCATGCACCTCACCTCATTAGATTCTGATGACGGTCGTGCTGTCGAAACGTCAAATCTACATATACGAGTGTACTTTCTTTTTGTGTTTCTATGTTTTAAAAAGCTATATCTGTGTTTATATACATAAAAATTTCAATCTTAAATCAACTCCATATACTTGTGGAAATTGGAGACAGTTGGAGGAACTTGTGGAGAAGCAAAAACGGAAGAATCAATCCTGAGAAACCTAAGGAGCATATTAAATTAAAAATAGCAAATTTTCCACAAAAATAAAAGTTAATGCGACCGATTTCAATTTCATCATCATCAGGTGTAGTGATGATGGTGTAGTAACATTGAAACCGGTCACATTAATTTTTTTTGTGGAGAATGGCTATTTTTAATTAATCATGATATTCCACCATATCACGCCTGAAACGTCCCTTTTTATTAGGAGCATAAGTTTGGATCCTTCAATTTGATGTTTAATTTGAACTTCTAGGATTTTTTAACGCCCGACAAATTCAATGCCGGTGGTCTTGTCTCCGTTTATCGCCTGCCGCGTTCTAATATAGTTAAATCACCAATCCATACTCCATCTACGAAATGATTTCTGATATCGAAAATTCCCATTAGAAAAGAAATTCAGTCGCAAGAAAATGGATTAAAAAATTTTCCTTACATTTATCTTCACGTGTACATGTTTGGCAAATATCTTCCCAGAAAACTGACTTCGAAACCATTTCTCTAGAATTAGGGAAAAAATGTGGACGTTTCTATTTTCAACCCTAAAACAAACGTTGAGGTGCCTCATTTCGTTTTTTCCAACCAATTTTACTTTTCCTCATTTTAACCTTTCCTCGTGGTTTCCAGACGTCGAAAGCCAAAGGGAGAAGAATCCATCGGTTGCAATTCATTCAGCCTCAAATTTTGCTCCAGTACTGTTGACTTCCATAGATAACAAATGTGTGGTACGGAGCTTGCTTTTCAACATCCCCTAAACGGACAGATGAGCTTCTAACAAGAGTTACTCATCCGCAAATGGTCTCCTGCTTGCACAGTGTCAATTCACTCAGGAGAAAATCCCCAGACAAAAGATGGTCCAAATAGAAAAAAAAACGACATCCGTCTCTAGCGAGAGGGGAAGGTTGGCAACCCTGTCCCGGATTTCCTTCAATCCTCTTTCACGGTGAAGGGAGCGAGATCCCACTCCAACGCCCCACCCCACAACTTCCCTATTCTCATCTCCTTCTTCATTCCTGCTTCCTCGCCACACCAACACGTTCCCCTAAGATATTCTCCTTTCCGCTCCAGCATTATGCCGCGTTCCCTCCCCTTCTACTTCTTCATCACCCTCGTCCCCTCTCCCCGGAGGGTCCAAACCCCTCCTCGGCCACCCCCGACCCCATGTAGTACCCTTGCCCAAACCCACCGAAACCCCGGCCACCGAGCAACCCAACCCGACCCTCCCCCATGGCCTCACACCGATCGAGGCGTCAAAACGATCTCATTTTTCTCACCCCACCCTCTCTCCCGACCATCAAAACTCCCCTCTTCCCGCCCCCGGGATAAAGCTGGCGTCCTCTATCCCCCGACCCCACCACCCCTCTCTCCCACGTACGTACGTACACACACACACACACGAACACCCCTCCCTACAACACCCCATGGGAACGGACAACGTTAAATATTCACCCCTCCATGAAAGGGGATGTTGAGGCGGGAAGGGACCTAGGGTTTTTCGGGGCAAGAGGGAATGGGGGGTGAGAGAGAATTTTTCAGGGACTGGATAGAGGGGGGGAGGAAGAAGAGGCAGGGCAGGGTGAGAGAAAGGGGGTGAGGTTGAGGGCGTTGGTCGCGGGAAGGCGGGGGAGGTGGAGGCGGGCCCCGTTCGTCGGAAGTGGCAACCGCCACTTGCAGCCCCCAAATTAAAGGCCAAACAGATCCAACAACCGGCAACCCATCAAACGGACACGGATACGTCCGGGTCTGGGGAGGGAAGTGGTGGGAGCGGACGGAGGAAGCCTTGCGGGAATGGCCTACACGGGTGGGAAGGTGGGGGAGAAACATGCTTTAACCCAGTGGGGGGGGGCGAGGATGGGTGGGGTAGAGGAGCAAGGGAGGTTGGGAGGGAGTCTGTCGATTTGTGTAAAGGGTAGGATGGCTCCAGGAGATGATAGGCAGGAAACAATGAGGGAGTGGGCGGTGAGATCGGGGTTGAAGGGGGTTGAAGTGGGGGTGGGGGGGAAAAGGGATGGTTTGCTGGATTTATACAGAAGTGCAATCGAACTGAAAACGGGAAGTGATACCATTTGATTGGGTGGGATGGGGTGAGGGAAAGGGAACCCAAGGGGTATCCGCCCGGTTGAGGGTGCGACACGGGTATCGAGCAGTGGGAAATCGTGCAGGTTTTTTCGTGGTTTCGACGCTGTAATGGAATGAAATATTAAAACGAGTGCTCTTCAAACATTCGCCCGTGAGAAATATTTTTATTGGAAGTTTTCCACGTGCGCTCTTCACCACTCACCGCTTGTACACTAAAACGTCAGATATGACATTTGAGATAACTTCGTAACATAGATAATTAGACATGATTTGGTGTAATTCGCATTTGTCGTGTCCTAGTGGCTGGGGATGAATAAAGCTTACCAATCAACGTGAGGACGGTGGTGGATATATATATTGTAGTGATACGATATGATAATTAGGATTTTTGACTAGTAATTAGCGAGAACATTTTGTGAAAATACGTTCATAATATATATTGCTTTTCATTTGTATAATATGCGTAGAAAGAATACGCATTGAGTTAGATTAATTTAGACAAAGAAAATCAGCTGAGTACATTTCGACAATTAGTAACCCTATTGGATTATCCCCCGGATCAAAGATATATTTCTAAATTTCCAAAATAATCATTTTTACTGCTTCCTATGATTTTTAATGTCATCATCATTTCAGGATATCAGTCCGATGATTTAGTTTCAGCCGCTCAACGTATTATTCTGTCCCCCACTAATCAGTTTATTCACTCATAGCTCCTTGCACGGACATCATTTTTCACCTGCTTCTCGTGGTTTATCCTATGCATTTCTCGTCATTCTTCCTCTCCCTTGTTTTCTTCAATGATGATGACCTTCATTAAACTTAAGCACTCTCGAATTGGTTCAATCCACTTTCCTCCTTTATCTAAATATCCTCCATAGCAATCTCTCTTCACACATTCTTCGAAATACTTTATCGTTTGTTATCCTGTCTATCCATTTTATTTTCAGACTTCTTTTGTCGAACCACATTTCCATTGCCCCCACTAATCTTTTCCCTGCTTCTCCTATTGTCCAACTCTCACATCCGTACAAAAGTAGACTCCCATTATCACTTTTAACGAATCGCTCTCTCATGTGTATCATACTACCATTTGCCATTAGTAGTAGTTTTTTCTGATTAGAAAGCCTTCTTTGCCATTCCCAGTCCGTTCGCTTTTTCCATTGCTAGTGATACTTCTGCAATTCTTCCATTTGTCCGTTTGTTTTTATTTAGTCTTATTTGGATATTACCTTCCCTCATATACTGGTGGTCATTACATTAAATTTGATCTAGTTTATTTTGAGATTGTCATTTTTAAACCCTTCTCCCTAGAGGCATAAATTCTTGTCAGATCTTCTTTCATCTCTGCAAGTCCATAAACCCCAGCATACATATCCTACCTCAGTTTATTCGTACGCCAAGTGTTATTACTTTTCCTGGATATCGTTTATAGCCTTTTCAATGCGCACATTGAATATCAAGGAATTCTCTCTACTCTTAACCTTTCTTTATTTTAGCTTCTTCCCTACTTCACCACATCTATCATCTATTCACTACCAGTTTCTCTCTACGTGGAGCGCGTGCCAATCTTCCGTAGTTGTAGTTAATGTACGAATTGAGTAGCTTCAGGCGTGATGTGGTGGAGGTCGAACGTAATGGATAATTGATCGTAGTACATTTCCACTTGATAGATTTTTATTTTCTTTGTTACCTGATGATGATGTAACACATAGGAATCCGGTCGTAAAATAAATTCTATCAAGTGGAAAAGTTCTACGATCAATTATTCAATCGTTAGTTCATGTATTCATTTATTTAATAATTCAAATTGAGTGACGGTATAAAGGAAGGTTGATATTTCTTTTGAGAAAATTCTTATTTTAATTTGAGTGAAGAACGGTCGCTTCAGTTCCTTTGTTAATCAGTTTCAAATGACATTGTATGTGTCAACATAATAGCTATGTTTTCGGCGTTTTAATTACCACTCCGGGTCAGTATCAAAAAGGTCAACCGAACAGAAGAGAGAAACCTGAAATTGGAGGGGACATAATGATATGCGTAAGAACAAAAGACTTAAGAAGTTCATTCGCATAAATAAAAAAAATGAGCGTTGTCAATTGTGTCCCCCACTTACTAATACGTCTAGTATCACGATTAAAATGTTAACAATAACATGCAATACTATATACGAAATGGCTTCTTCGCACAGAAAGCCTATTTTTTTTAGATTTTGAGGTGATGATTGCCCGAAATTACACAGTTGATCCTCGATTAAACCTCTTTAAATATAAATTTTATCTTTAGTAAAGTTTTACCATTTTCAATATTTATATTATAATTATGATATATTAATTGGTAAAAGAGGGAGATACATGCGTTAACTTCAGACGCTCACGATCAGTTAATGTAACGACGGAATTTGCAATCTGAGGTTTGATCGAGTGATTCCAAGAAATCGATCCAGCGGTCTTAGGCATCTCAAATAGCACCTCTCGAAACTCTCGTAAGTTAGTCGAAAGGGTTCAAGCCCTGAGAGGAATACATTTCTATATAGCTACCACCATCCAGCGTGAAACTACAGAAAACACGGCAGGAAATTAATAACGAATGCCCCGCAACAGATTCGGGCCATTCACCTTAAAAGGGCACCACCACCAACCACTCTAATGGAACGCGCAGCACAATGGGCCCTCTCGTACGCCTATCTGCTGAGGTTCCCCTTCCTCCCCCTCCTCACCCCGTACCTATTCCGCGAATGCTATCTGTTTTACGAGCCCCTCTCCCAGTTTCAATGGGACCCATTTCCCTCGTTCGAGCCATCACGAAGACTTATAAATTTCCGCGGATTTCAGCGCTAAATAGTAATAATACCCACGGCACTTCCTAGATCGGCGAACTCTCCAATTTTAAACGGATCAGCGCCTCTCCGTCGATCGGAGCAGACCATCGGTGAAATCGGGAGATCAAGCTGGAAAAATCGGCAGTCTTTTCCTTCCTTTCCGCCTTAAGACAATGGGCCGCAACCGGGTTAGGGCAAGGGAGGGGAGTGTGGGAGGATGAGTTAGGTAAGGAGGGGTGAAAAAATATAAATTTAGGGCAGAAGGAAATGAGAGTCAGGCAAGTGGAAAATGGAAGAAAGGGGGGCGGAGGCGGTGGTGCAGTGGAATGGCATTGAGTGAGAGATGGAGAGAAATGTAAAACGCTCTCTGCGTGCTGCGATGGAGATTTAGACGTCAGCAGCCCTTTAACGAATCCGCTCATGCTGACCCGTCCTCTCTTTATAGAGAATCTTTCCGTAATTTAGGAACGTTCCGTGGAGCAGGTTCTTTTGGAGAAACACAAACAGGCAGATCACCGATCGTGATTGCGCGTGATTATCCTGCGAGAGAGAGAGAGAACTTCGAGGAAGTTTAAACTTTTTCAGATAACCCTTGCCCACTTCGTGGTAATAAATGGTTCAGATTCTCATCTAGGTCTAATTCTTAGTCGTATGTGCTGTTTTGGCATATAATGAAATTATTTCTTTGCCCAGAAGTAGTGTGTTCGTCGCCGGTGTGTGATCCGCATAGAGAAGAGCCCATTAAAAAGCTGGATAAAGATCAGGAAAGCGGTGAGATAAGTAATTTCGTGGCGGAGGACCGACGGCGTGGGGGACGGAGTTGTATTTTGGAATGAGAAAACTTCTAGATATAAGTAAACGTGTGTATGTATATACACGGGGTATATATACAGGTATACTCTCTGCGCCGGTTATGGTTTCCCAGGAATATCTCGTACCCGGAAAATCTCATAGTTTGGGTGGAGCTGAGGGTGCCCAGAGAGGCTTGCCCGGGAATCGAACCCGGGCCCTCTGGTAAGTAGTCCAACGCTCTACCCCTGCACTACCGCGACCCACATATAATATATATACTCTACATGTGAACAAAATTACAATTTTGAAATTACTATCCTATTCAGCCACCTATAAATACTTTCATAGAAGAGGTCCATCAACACTTTTGTCAATAAAATACTTATTGTCGAGGTGTCTTAGAAGAACTGACTTTAGAAAATAATCTATTGTCTGACTTCAAACTCTGCAACCCAAAGGTTTAACGCAATGAAGTATAGAATGATAACATATAACCATCGATTTATTGAAATTAGGTTAGGGTTCAAAATGAATTCTAGGAAAATACGTTTGGTCAAATGATAAAACAGCATTCCGCAGGCGTGACTTGCAATTTATTCATTGAAAACTCTACCCAATGAGTCAGCCAGGAGGGCTTAAATAGGTTATTTGACGTCAGCTGCCGGTAAGTCTATTTAATTCCATTCAGTCATATGAAATGGCTTAATGTAGAATACATAAAGCTTTTTCATTCACTTTATTAAAATGTAATTAAGCTAATATTAATAGTGGTATTTTTTACTCATTTGTTTTATCAATCACTCCTATCTTATCCTGCTAATGAAATGGATGGCTGCCCATTTTGCTATTTTCATTCGGATATATTATGCCCATGACGTCAAATCCTATCATTCACTGTGGTGAAATTAAATGGCTTGAATTTAATAAGGGCAAGTAATACTAACTAATGGCAGCAGGTGTTCTTTTGGCATGAGTTAGAAAGGTATTGTCATTTCCGTCAGTCAATTTAGGTAGATGAGATAGGGAAGGAGGGTCTGGAGAAGAAGGCCCATGGAGGAGTGTAAGACGTAAACCTTTCAACCTAGTGCCGCTAAATACGCCAAGGTGACAATAAGGTTTAACGGTCCAACTGGCGAATCAGTAAGTATACCTTGTTTGCTTTTAATTATTGAAGTTACCCGTAGATAGTGCTCCATGATGTGGATTGAAATCAATAAAATAATTGCGACATGTTTGAAGGTTGACTCACAAAAATTAGTTTTGGAACCAATTTCATTGGCCACAGCTAAAAGTTAACTGAGTGATCAATTTCAATGGGCGGTTTAGGCACAACTACAACTAAATATCAAGAATTTCAATTAAAGCACGTCAATTCATTATGCAATGTAATTCTATTACGATGATTTATCTCTGAAAACCACTGGGAATAGAATCCTGCTTAAGGTTAAGAAATGTAGATATTTCGGTTCGATGTTAATATCCATACAAATAATTACATGACTAAACTCATGACAAAAAAATAAACCGTGATTTTAAAATAATCACTTGCATAATGCCCGAGATAAAAATTGGGAAACGCGAATTAAACCGAAATCCTAAACAAAAAAAAAGCAATAAAGTTTGATAATTACCTGCCGAGGGATGTTATAATATTTCTCTCCTCGAAAAATTCGGCATTTCGCTTTTTTTTAATATATTATGGCTGGAAATTCTGAGTTATTGAAATGTGTGGATGAATTTTTGCGGGGAAGGGGGTGTAATTGAGAGAGAGGAGCGAGGCGTTTTGGGAGGGAGAGAGGAACATTTGGCGATTGCAATACATTTGCATATCTCTCTCCACCGCCATAACATACACTTGTGTGTGTATATATATATATACATATATTCACACGGAGACACTCGAATAAACTTAGCGTCACGAGCAACGAAACATTGAAAATCGATCGTAAATGTTAATTGAAGCGAGGGAAAATGACAAAAAATAATTTCAACAATGTCATATTTTTCACCCCTTCGACAAAAACTGATGCGTCGTCCCATCCCCCTTCCTCCCGAAATATTTTCACGCGAGATTTCCAATAAAAGAAATTCATGCTTACAATTATACAAACGTATTGATGGATGGTGGTCGAGTGGTCAGCGAGAGAGGCGAATAACTAACTAACTAATTCCATGCCTCTCAACCGGGACTGAACATAATTTCGGCGGTCATGGCAACACCGCTTCCCACCCTGGAAGCTTTTGTTTTTTGGTTGCATGATTTTCAAATTGTGCTAGCATGCATTACGTAAGCGGTTTCATAATTATAAGAATCCTTCCTTCACCTCTTCGCCAGCTCTGTACGTAATCGGGACGTCATCATGACACGGGGTCACCCCCAATCTGTTCATAGTGCTTCGATTATGGTGAAGTGTTTCGACTATTGCAAGGCATTCTCTCAAAGGATGCATTATCACACTAACTGAATTCGCAAACGGACAAAATTCAAGCGACTACTCGTACTAAGTAAGCCATAAAAATTGATCCAAGACAGCTGCTGGGATCAACCAAACGGGAATATGCATGCATATTGCATTGCGGCGAACCATGGACGGCTCCCGGGGATTTGGGAGAGATAATATCGGAGTCGGTAGTGTCCCTGTGGAGTAGAAGCACACTTCCCCAAATTGGCACATTTTCGTCCATATTTTAATGCTCGACCGCTGTGCGAACCTCCAAAAGAGATCATATACTGTTTTCCAGTCTCGTCCGTTGCATGAAACAGCTAGATCACAAGAGGAAATATTTCATTGATAGATTATGTTTCCATTTTACATCCCTGTATATCACTCTCTTACATTTCTTTCTTACATTATTATCTTAGGAATCTTGACGAGAACCCCTCCTGGGCACCAAATTCTTATGTTATATCTACATCTACATCTACATAAGTACCCTGCGAGCCACCAAAAAGGTGTGTGGCAGGGGGTGTAGCACCATGAGGGAAGGGTAAGGGTTGAGGGGGTTGGGAGTTAGGTGAGGAAAGGTGGGGGGAACCTGTAGGAAAAAAAAAATATATATATACATATATATATGTATATATACACACATACATATACATACATACATACACACATGTATACACATCCTCGCGAAGTCCCTAACCTGTACGTTAATACTTATTGTAATGAACTAAGTCCTATATATATATGAGTGTGTGTGTATTCATATACCATACCATAATATATGAATATATATATATATATATATATATATATATATATATATATATATATATTATGGTATGGTATATGAAAAATGGTATATATATATATATATATATATATACCATTTTTCGGGCCGTATTCTCTTAGTCTTTCCGATTTTCATCCAAAAAAGCATAGCGCACCTAAAGATATTTCTTATCCCGATTGCTCTTGGAAAGAAGAATAGTGTACAAAAATGCCGAGGTTAAAAAAAAATCAGATTACTTGAAAGCAGTCATAATTATACGCAAAAAATCTTACCACAGGTAGTTTAATTTATTAACTAATTCATTAAGTGCCTCTTGAATGATCACCTAAATCCCTAAAAAATGCATTTACGTGTACCTATCTACACTGATTTGCTGGCAATGGCCAGAAATTGCTTAGTTTTTCCGCCAATACTGTTGTGTGGTGCCCGCCTGGTGCGACTGCTTGTACTCACTCCTTATGTGATCGAAATTATTTCTTTCTTCTCTAATCTGATTCACGCTTAATAGTCCGGGGTCCACTTATTTTTTTTCTGGCCGAATGCTTATCTAAAATTAGATAATAGATGCCAAAGACAATAGAATTAAGGACTCATTTTGCCGCGAAGAAACGTGATAATAGCGCATTAAAGAACTT
The DNA here is from genome assembly GCA_037158775.1 of Hetaerina titia. NCBI lineage: Eukaryota > Metazoa > Arthropoda > Insecta > Odonata > Calopterygidae > Hetaerina > Hetaerina titia. The sequence continues at coordinate 44,221,225 of CM073772.1, read as the reverse complement.
TGAAAAAAATAAGAGTGGACCCAAAACACACCAACCGCGAATCAAGTCATACAGAAGAGGACAATTATCCACTTTCGCAATCTTCATGTTCCCAGTACTGACGCACTTCAATAGGATCCTTAAATCCACGACACCATTCCATCCCTAACGTATTTTTTTTTTAATTCGGGACTCAGAAAAAAAATCTCCTGTCAAACAAGAATATGGCTCTCTTGAATGGTCCTAGTTACCGCATTCATCGAATGTGTCGAGCATAAGGCAAACGATGCGGGATGGATGGGTCGATTTGCAAATTAAATGTCGGCTTTCGTTAATTAAGAACCGAATTTTAAAATGTCCCGCAAATAGATTTGTCCCTCACGACTTAGCACATAATTAACCAGCCCCACGGTGAGTCGCCTTAGATTGTGACCCACCAAATCATTATGTATAGCTAAGTAGATCAGCAGATATCGCAGGGGCGTCCACAAACGGCGGCCATTGAGTGAGGCATCCCCGAGGAGGTCGGGCATGGCCGAGAGTCGATATTGAGAATGGGAGATGGGAATACTTGGAGTAAAAAGGAGAAGGGGGTTCATTAGGCGGATGGTTTTTCTATTGGATTACGCCCTGCATCCAATACCGTTCATTTTTTATTAAACGTCATGATGATTCGTGGGAATTATTTAATGCGTGATGGCGGATCTACAGGGAGAGTATTCGATGGGTGGGGGGATTCCAACCCCCCCTTAGATATAAGGCGAAGTTTATTATTCCATCCCTTGTGAAACTACAATAGAGATAGCCTCCTATCGACTAAAATGCCTCCGACCGACACAAACACAGAGTTAAAAGTGAAAATGATATGAAGAAGCCATGTTATGGTGGGCTAAAACCATTCTTGTATTCCTTAAGTTTCCTTTATTTTGCCACATTTCTGAGTGATATAATCACACGTGAGTGCCAAATGGTGCTTGAACTAATTCGCAGCGACACAAAAAGTCACCTGAATACTTATGTGGTTTTCATACCAACTGACCATAAATTTTACTTCAATGGTGAATATTAATTGAACATTTCACGAGCGGTCGTTCCTGCCATTTCCATTGATATTGGATTTTTGAGCGAAGTTTTTCGGTTCTACCCAGGACCTGGTTGAGAAAATGGAGTCAGAACATCAGACCTTCTCTACTCTTTAAGTTTTATTATATTGGCACATCTATTAGTAATAACAGGGTAATTATGTTTTGTGTAGGTACGTGTTTACATGCAGCTTCTATGAAAGATTTCTCATTGGAGAATCGAGGGAATGTGAGGAAAATATAAATGCCGATCGTTATACGCGATCTGATCGACTGGTCTTATCCTCGACCTCTTCGTCACCAAAGGTTATCTCGTTGAAAAATTTTGAGTCCCATTATGTTTTTCCGTGAAATACGCGCGCAATCAAAATTTGTAAAAATATTATGTGTAATAAAATAAGAAAGAAATCAAATACGATTCTGATGTTGTTATTGTCGCCGTTGCATGCATCTCCTCGCCAACGATATAATTATATTCAATTGAAATTAAGAACTAATAAGACAATCCAATTGTATTACTGGTGGAACTTGGGCGAGCAATATAAGTATTACGGCTGCAATGTGCCAGACGGTCGACTGGACGGAAATGGGCCATTCACCATTAGACAGCTTACTTCCACTTCGTATTTCCCCGATTTGCTATTACCAATTCACTCTAGGCAACGTCGTTCCTTGGGACAAATTAATCGCGTCGAGCGGGATAAATCGGCGCTGAAATGTAGGTAATCTTTTAACTTTGAAAACGTAACAGAACTTTCTACAATTCGCACGTCTCCTCAAACGGTGAGTTCCGACAGTATTTCCATTCGGCAGGTCGAGCCGCCGCCCTGTCCGCGAACAGGGAGAATAAAAAAATCTGCATGTGAAATCACGCGACCCGAAGATATCTTAGTCGCCAATTCATAGGAGGAGAGAGGAGGGGAAGGGTAAAGGTTCTTGAATGTTACACCGCCCGGCTGCTCGGGCGGAAATGGATGGTGGGATTTCGAGAGGGCTTTCCTTCCCGAGGAGTCGTCGGGTGTAGGAGAGGTTGAAGAGGGAGGGAATTTGATTAGGTCTTCGGGAAACGTGGAGGATGGGGAGAGGGGGATGTGGGAGGAAGGAAGTGCGATGGAGGGGGTTGAGAGGGAGAGGGAGGGTCGGGGAGGGCGTGGTGTATAACTTACATGTCTCTATCTCCGAATTGCCCCGCTCCACTTTCATCAGGACAGACGCGTGACCCCGGCAACCCCTAATTCCACGCCAGAGCGGAAGCAATTCTCCCCGAGGCGGGCCAACGCTCCCGACCCTCCCCCACACCCCTCCCTTCCCTTTCCCACCCCCGCGTAGCCCATCGCCCCCCTTTTTCCTTCCCCGCCCTCCAGTCCCCGATCCATCCGAAAACCCTCCTCCGCACCCTTCCCGTCGTCGTTTCCCCTCGCCCCGACGGCGCAGAGGCGAGGGAGAGGATGATGTGGGATGGGGCGGGGAGTTGGAGGGCGTCCCTGGGCGTCGGCGTCGTCTGTTGCACGTGCGTGAGGGCGACGGGAGGCGGCGGGTGCATCGTCGTCCCGTCCGCTCTCCCCGCCCACATCATTCCTCCTCCCCGTCCCTCTCCATTCCAGGAGGACCGTCTTCTCCTTCTCCCTTCTCTCCCCGGGCATCTTGATTGTACTTCTATTTTTATTGCCCACCGCTCCTCTCGAGAAATGCAGTCCGCTTGCATACATGGTGTGTGCGTGGCGTCCGTCTCCTCCGGGAGGGATCGTCCGCGGGTAGAGAGCGGACGGTTCGAGGGGGTTGGGGGTTTGGCGGCGGGATAGCGACGTTCTTTCCCAAAATGGCAATATTTCCAGGGATCCCTCTCGCCAGCACTCACACGTGCACTCATTCGGTCAAGTGACGTCGGTATTTCGTGTTAGGGCGTGCCCCAGGGAGTGTGTGCTGTTCCATCTTGATATTACGGTTCTCGATTTCGATTGCGGGTTTTAGAACGATGTGCTTCAAGCGTGCTACTTGACGAAGTTTACATTGAGGAATCACCTTAAGGAATGAGACAGAACCCTGTGGTTTAGTCATCACCACTCGAGGGTCATGAGTATGATGACTATGAACGGTTATTGGTGGGGACCAATTCGACGATGACCTTAACGAAAAGACATTGCAGTCTTCTCATTATATATATATATATATATATATATATACAAGCACACGGATACAAAATATTTAACACACAGAAACATAAAGGAAGGACACCCACAGCATGTATTGACACTTCGACGGCCCGGTCGTCGAAACGTCAATACATACTGTGAGTGTCCTTCCTTTATGTTTCTGTGTGTTAAATATTTTGTATCCGTGTGTTTGTGTGCTTGTGCGTCGCCGGTGAGCGTCAATTTTAAAGATATAGGATATATATACATATTTTTTTTTTAATAAGGACGTAACAAGCATTGGTACGGTATTTTTATCATGGTAGGTCAATTGTTTTGCAGAAATAATTTATAAATATGCCGTAAGTTAGTGACTCAAATGCTCTTTGTATTTTCACATAAATTATTAATATTGATGACCTAGATTTCAACGCGTAGCGTCATAAATCAGGCATCAGGAATCATCACAACTGATGATGACGCTACGCGTTGAAGCCTAGGTCGTCTAAATAAATCACTTATGTGGAAATACGAAGTATACGTATCCCTTTGAGGATGGATCGCTTCCACAAAGTAAATCTGGAAACTGCATCATATATCGAAAGTTGGTGATGCGGATGGATTTACATAAGATTTACAAATAACTGAATTCATTCCTGGTATAACATGTCCACTCATCAAATTATTCCTTTCCCCCTCTCTAGTTAGTTTTCTTGAAGTAATCGATGTAATCCGACCTAATGGTCCATTGACACATTTCTTAGTGAGACTTGTTTTTAATTGGGGGTAAATGATTCCATCTAATTGAAAATATATTTAGGTATTTAATATCAGGTAATTCTCTTTTTAAATTTCCAGTAAAAACAGTTAAAACTCAAAATTCGGTAGTCGTCATTAAATTACCCAATAAGTCTACTTTTGGCGTTGGAAATGTTTTTCACTTTTCATAAGACGTCAACGTTAATGTTTGGGGAAAATGTGCGTTTTTTTTGCTTTTTTCCGTTGGTGCTAAAATATAATTTAAGTCTTTTTAACAATATGTATATTTTATACCGTAGAGAGAGAGAGAGAGTAGCCATTGTAAAAATTCAAACTCGTTTACACTATATAGATGTAGGGAGCACTGATCGCTAGTGCACACGGGTTCAGCAGAGAAGTATCTTCACTAGCGAATGGGCCATCTCACGCCCACCGCGAACCAATACAGGGGAAAAAGTATCACAATCCGGAGTTAACATGCAAGTTATTTAACTACATAAAAGCCATCGTCACTTTTATTATTATGAATCTCTGAATGGGGCGGGGAGGATTCTAGGATAAAACTCTTTATATGCTTTCCTGAATTTATTTTACAACATTTCTTTATGAATATACCATTACATTACTAAAAATGCTGACTCTTTTTACATAGAGCTCCTTTCTTTTAACACTGAAACATTACATCCATCTTCTTCAATTTCATCGATACGAGTATTTGGAGAAAATTAGTCAAACGTAATCAAGAACCTCAACATATAACAACAGTGCAGAGTTATCGGTTAATGGTAATAAATATCGATTAATCGATTGTGAGCCGAAGTCTATACATAATTTCTTTTTTTTTTTTTTCAAAAAACCATTTCCTTGGAGTTGTGCATATTTCTAGGAGGCAATTCCTGAACCACTTCTGCAGTTTTTTTCCCCATCTCCATCGGAGCACGGAAATTAGAATTTTTCGCTCGCGACGCCTTCCTTTTGTAGAGCGACATCCGCATTCTTGCGAATAATGGAGAAAGGTGAACAATGAGAAATCAAGTTATTCGTGATCTTCTGGACGAAGGTTTTGATCACGTTTTGTATTCCTAATTAATGGAATGCCTCGACCCTTAGCTTTTGGGCCTGCGCCACTGCCACAAAATGCACGGTTAATTCTTGTGCTCGTGAAAGTGAATCGTCTACCCAGAAAAATCTCCCGTTAATCCGCCTTCAAAGAGGACATTCCTCATCATTGATGAAGTCCCCTAGGTTCATTCAAACTGTACTGTGTAACCTCGAGCTATCGCATTCGAAGGGACCGGGGATAAAAACGATGAATACCGGTGGACAGGAAAAATTTCGCATTAGTTCAATGATAATCATATTATTACTCTATTCTGTTACGTACGTGCATCCTTATTAAATCCAAATCGATACAATTAAGGATGCCTGTGGTTTGTTGAAACATTTAATGATAAAAAACAATATTTTAATGCACGAAAAATCTTAATCTCGTTCACTTCCAAAAAAATCTTCATTTGATATTTGTTTTAATTGGACATGAAATTTTAATTCCAATAGGTTACTGTCCGGTTTGTCATTGTTGTACTGGTCGATATTACCTATTAGATGCGCGTAAAAAAACGTCATTTTCTCGATAGTCACGAACACACTCGTGCACATAAGATACACACATTTCTATGTCCGTCATGATATAATTGGTGTGCTTCACTAAGTCATTAAATTTTTAATCTCCAAGTTTATACATGTATACATTCGGGAGGCCGGGTTCAATTTTGTCACTGTTTCAGTTCGTGTGGGGGAAAAACGAGTACTTGAATCTGTGTAATAATGCTCTCAGTGACTCAAGAAAACTTACGTGTCCTGTACCTTTATGAAAGGCCTTTTTGGACCTAAAAGTTTGAGCCCTACTTGCTATCCCCGAGAGACCAACGGTCCCTAATTCTATGAACTTACCCGTCACGATTACTCTCTACTCAAAGAAATTTTTTTATCAAACCTAACGGATTTATTAATTAAAATTGGCAATTTTCCACAAAATAAAATTTTAATACGACCAGTTTCGATGTAACTACATCATCCTCCGGAAGATGATGTAGTTACATCGAAACCGGTCGTATTAAAAATTTTATTTTGTGGAATATTGTCAATTTTAATTAATCATGATATTCCACCATATCACGCCTGATACGTCTCTTTTTATTCTAACGGATTTATTCTAAACTTTTGCTCCAAATGTTTGATTAACATTTTCTCCCATGGATCACAAAAGCTTCCTGCGTCATTCAAACGTGGAAATTAACTGAAGCCTCGTAATCATTCTAACTTACTTTTTCCATGCATTTTTTCAAGAACCATCCAATGAAACTTAGTTTCTTTAAGACTGATGATCTATGACCTCATCTATGTGAGCATCCCCCTCTCCTCGTCACGAAGGGATCAGTTAGTCCACCCTGTGCTATTAAATTAGTGGTTCTCCGACTTTCACGTTGAGAGGTTGGTGGCTTTTCTTCATTTCATCGTTGTTCATTTAGTTTTGACCCCTGTTCATTTTTCTTGTACCCTTACCCGTATCTTGTACCCCAAATTATCGGAAACGAATACCCTGACAAAAAGGAAAGGAGAAGACGAAGAAGTGGAAGATGGGAGGGGAGTCAATATGCAGTGAGATTTAAACCATATTCGTCATCTTGTGCGGGCTGTGAGCACCCCAAAAGATGGCAACAACATACGAGGGTCATCCGGAAAGTAGTACCCGTTCGTGAAATAAAGACACAAAAGTAAATATTAACAAACATAAAAAAATTTATTTGAAAGAGGATACTTTAAACTACTTCTCAACATAATCTTCAAGCAAATTAAGGCATTTGTCATAACGTGTGACAAGTTTCTGTATTCCTGCTGCATAGTCCTTCGCCGCCAGCTCATTGAGATACAGGGTCACTTCTTCTTTAAGTTCTTCATCGCTGTCAAATCTTTTTCCTGCCAAAAAGTCTTTAAGCTTTGTAAAGAGATGAAAATCTGAAGGGGCCAAGTCCGGGCTATACGGTGGATGGTCGAAAGTTTCCCATTTGAATTTCTGCAAAAGTTTTTGTGTTATCCCAGCTGCATGAGGCCTGGCATTGTCATGAACGAGAATGACACCAGTAGACAATAGACCTCGCCGCCGATTTTGTATTGCCCGCCGTAATTTCTTTAATGTTTCACAATACGCATTGGCATTAATAGTGTCTCCACGGGCCATAAAATCAATAAGCAATACACCTCGTCGATCCCAGAAAATGGTTGCCATGAGTTTCCTGGTGGACAGAACTGTCTTGAATTTTTTTGGTTTTTTTGGTGAATGAGCATGATGCCACTCCATTGACTGTCGTTTACTCTCAGGTGATGCATAACAAACCCATGTTTCGTCACCAGTAATTATGCGAGTCAAGAAAGAGTCTCCTTCATCAGAATAACGTCCCAAAAACGTCAGTGCTGCAGCCATACGCTTGGTTTTGTGCTCATCTGTAAGCATGCGAGGGACCCATCTTGCACAAATTTTTGCATAATGCAGATGGTGTTTAACAATTTCATGAACAATTGTTCGAGAAACATTGGGAAAATGCTCACAGATGTCATCAATTGTGACGCGCCGATCGTTCCTCACGAATTCGTCAACTGAGCTCACCAGTTGGTCTGTAATGACAGACGGTCTCCCCGAACGCTCATCGTCGTGTGTGTTCCCCCTCCCCATGTTGAAGTTGCGACACCACCGCCGAACAGACGACTCGTCCATTACATTGTCTCCATACACCTCCTTTAATTGGCGATGAATATCACATGGGCGAACGTTTCTTGCATTGAGGAATTTAATCACTGCCCTCACTTCACAACTGGCGGCGTTCTCAATTTTTTAAACATTGTAAACAATCACAGAAACAACACAGGCAATGCTAGCGTCACGCAACTTGGCTCAGAGAAGGCAGACAAGCCACTGAAGCTATCTGACCTCGTCCAGCGGCTACTCGCGTCGTCAGCACTTCATGCGGCACGAACGGGTACTACTTTCCGGATGACCCTCGTAATTAGGGAAAAAGCTAAGCAGTTTGCAGAGATAATTGGAATAGATAAACTCATTCTATCAAAATTTGACTCTCGCAATTCCAAGATCGTCATAGACTTGTGTACAAGGAATTTGCGAGAGAAAGTGCTGATTCTGATACAAAAGCGTCAAATCAGTGATTCGAACAGCCTCCCAAGTTGGAGGGGCACCTTGTGATGCCTATAAGCCGACGAAAGAGACTTATTTTACAGGTGCTTTCCAACTCACACTCTGACTTTAAACCCTACCATGTGGAAATTTTAATAGAGAGTATTTGATCTCAGTATATGTATGCACAAAGAGGTAGAAGAAACATTAAAACTCTAAAATATTTCAAGATAATTATAGTTACCCGTGAAATAGTGTTGCAAATAAGAAATCATGTATGAACACGAATATATTCTCGAAGATTTTGCAAAGTCATGACACGGATATGAGACCGTAATGTTGTGAAATATTATTATATTATTAGTTATTGATAATTTTCCTCCCATTCAGTGAGTAGACCATTTCTGTAGGAAGAGAAGGTGATTCTTACTCTTCTAATTGTACTAGTCCATTGCAGCGCCTTGATATATAGGTAACTAATTACCTCAAAGTATATTAACTGAAGTAGCTGGGTAGAAAGGCGGTTCACCAGATGTAAACAAACGAAAATTTAAGCAAAATTTCTATGAAAACAAATTTGCGCGTTAAATTATTAGTGGCATGTCAATAGGTGTGGCAAACGACATTTAAAAATGTATTTTCAAAATGCGGATAAAGCAATCACGATGTGTCATCACCGCCAGAAAATACCGCATAAATGGATACGCAGAATTTCAATGGCGTCTGGAAACAGCTGAAAGTACCCTGAGCTGACTTCGAATAATACGGTATTGTTAACCAGTACATTCTTACAGTATAGCACTTGGAGACAGTGTGACACTATGATCACAACAATAATTGTAGACGAAAAGCAGGACTTACCAAGAAAAAGCTATTCCTACGCTTGCATCAACTCATGAAGCTTTTGAGAAAATGAAGTCGTTTTTATACGCCTATACGATACCATAGGATGATAAATACATTTCACATTTGTACGTTAGAAAATAATTTGTTCGACGTGTGCCCCATAAAAACAAATATCAAACGGAAGAGTCGGCTGGAGACTTGATCACACTGAGTTGAATTCAAATGCCAAAGTTTCTTAGGCATACTATTAAATTTTCCCCAAATAGATGACGCGTTGCATGAGATTCATCAAAAATTGAAAATCCATGAAGGAGGCGATCTGTCATAAGTGACTTGTGGCAAGAGGCGATACTTGGATGCAAATGATGAATGAATGGAAGCTATAAGAAAGATGGTAGAGGGAGTATGCCTCAGTACCCAAATCGTTTAGAATACATTTCCATGACTTTTCCAGATACTGCCATAAAAAGGTTAATGGAGTCAGAGACCTACACTTAAATGATTCATATTCTTAAGCTGTCTCCATTTTTCGTCTTCTATCATTTCCACCCTCCGCCCCAGTTTTTTTCACACTGTGTATTGGACAATAAATTGGGCGGATAGTGTCTTACACCCTCCGTCACACGCCCTTGTGGAGGTTCGCAGAGTGTGGTGTAGATGAAGGTAAAAGGCTTAGTGCCCTCTGTCGCACATTTGAGTCGGTATGGCGTTCAAATTATCCGTTATCCATACTTTAGATTCGGATACAAGTGCTTCCCTTAGATTCTAGACCTTTTTGCTTTAGCCTATCTTCGTATACATTGCGTTTTCAATATTAATCCTCATTCATGAAGTTAGCATTTAGACACTACATACGTTTTACGCAGAAAAAAGTGAATGCCGAAGTCAAGTTTCTGTATACATTTTCCTCCAGCATTCTTTAACAAGCCTTTCCTTTATCAATGACCTCGTTAACACAGACACACAGTATACAACCCGAAGGTCGGTTGGGTAGGTGATAGCTCACCCAGTACTAAGCCCGACGGCATGTGAAATTCACACATCAGGGTAAGGGGGTCAGTTCCTTTCCCTGTGCCGGTTATGGTTTCCCAGGAAGATCTGGTACCCAAAAAATCGCTTAGCTTGGGCGGAGCTCTGCAGGTGCCCAGAGTGCCTTACCCGGGAATTGAACCCGGGACCCTCCGGTCAGTAGTCCAACGCTCTACCCCTGGACCACCGCAACCCACAATGCTCGTTATACTGACATTATTATTATCGATTATCGATATTATTTCGGCCGACATATGACTTCCATTATATGAATAATTGGTCAGGTTTTATTTTAAGAAGCCTCCCACCTGTAAGCGGGATTCTTAAAAGTTCAGGATTCTTGAAAGCAATTCAATTTCTAGTTGGATTCCATAAAGACATTCTTGCCGTCATAAACACTCTTTGCTCAACCTCGGTTCCTACTTCAGCTTTCCATAGATCCTTCTATAAACCGTTTTCGTTGTCCAATAGACCTACCCTTTCCCTCCCTTCCCCGTGCATATCTAACATTACCCTTTCTATCATAAACTTCAACATCCCTTATGTCTGACCATTAATTTCATTCACTTCTTCTTAATCTCCGAATTTCCTCCTCAATCCTTCGGTCCTCACCACTCATGGATATTAAATGGTGTTATCTTAAATTACACTGTGCGGGAGAGGAGCTTATCTGAATAAATTTTACCGCCCAACGTCACTTTAACGTTTTTCATTTGCGTTGCCTAAGCGAAGGTCTCGGTTATAAAATAACAGATCTATCCAAAATAAAATAATTGGAACAAAAACATGTGAACATCTTGATGAAAGGCAATCCATGAGACGTGAAAATGTTCAAGGAGAAAGTGAGTACAACTTAAATGCTTGGTTTAGTTTAATTAAATTTAAATTTGCCCTTAATAATATTTTTAATATCCCAAAAAAGGCAAAGGCTTCGTCATGTGAGGATTACAGAACAATAAGTTTGATATCCCACGCAGCTAAAGTTATTCTCAGGATCATCAACAAAAGGATAGAGAGTAAGGCAAATGATTACTTAGAGGATGATCAGTTTGGGTTCAGGAAAGGAAGAGGTACGCGTGATGTCATTGCAGTAATGAGATCACTAGTCGAGAGGAATATAGAATACAATAAGGACGTTTTTGCCTGTTTTGTAGATTTCGAAAAAGCGTTTGATAGAGTGAATTGGGAAAAATTAATGCGTGTATTGCAGAAAATAGGAATGGATTGGAGGGACAGGAGACTGATCCGCAACCTGTACATGACTCAGACTGCTCAGGTGCGAGTGGGGAACGGAGAGTCCGGATGGGCAGTGTTAGGAAGAGGTGTAAGGCAGGGTTGCCCATTGTCACCGGTACTATTCAACGTATATGTAGAGGAAATGATTAAAGAGGCATGGGAAGAACTGGAGGTAGGAATGAAAGTCGGAGGGGAATTCGTAAAATCGGTTAGGTTTGCTGATGACCAAGCATTAGTTGCTCAGTCAGCCAAGGGGTTGCAAGCATTGCTGAGTGAATTGGAGGTTCAGTGCGATAAATATGGGATGGGAATCAATATTAATAAAACAAAGGTTATGCGATTTTCCAGAAAGAAAAAGGCTAAGCTAAATATTAAAATAGGCGGGGAAAAAATAGAGCAGGTAGAACAGTTTACATATCTCGGAAGTGTTTTGGACCAACACGGTCAAAGTAGTTGGGACGTAAGGAGAAGAATTGCGCTAGGCAAGGAGGCTTTGTCAAGGAGGAGGGAGTTGATGACGGGGACGTTGAGTAGGGATGTTAAGACAAGACTCGTAAAAACTCTGATGTGGAGCGTAGCTATGTACGGCGCGGAAACGTGGTCGCTGAAGCAGGAGGATAGACGTAGATTGGAGGCTTTTGAAATGTGGGTGTGGAGAAGAATGGAGAAGGTGAAATGGACCGAAAGGAAAACAAATGAGGAAGTACTAGAAATGGTGGGGGAGGAGAGGGGTTTGTTGAGAGAAATCCTATGGAGGCAGGAAAAATGGATGAAATGCGTATTGAGCGGTAGTGGAATGTTGAAGAGGGTAATAGAGGGGAGAATGTTGGGCAAGCGAGGTAAGGGTAGGAACAGGATAGGGATGTTGGACGGGATGAAGGGAGGAAAGAAGTACACCGAGATGAAGAGGGACCTGATATAGATTAGTTTGATAGGTGGGGAGTCACAAAATGTTTATTTGATAGTTGTGTCCATCCAAAAACCTACCTTAACCGGTAGATTACCTAATAAAATAAATATTTTTATTGGATCTAAAGTGATAGACGTATATTATACGAAGTAGATATACGTATATTATTGGACATTCTTTGCACCATTACCTCCGTAAATTAAATTGTATTTTTCTGATACACTACTTTGTATGTTTATTGACTGAATTCCATTAGATTAACCGTCAAAGTCAACTGATAATGAGAATTTTTTTCCTCCACCTTTTTTTACTCAAATTTCCATCCTTTCTCTGGGCACCCTCATTTCCAGTACTAATCCTGCCGTTGCATGCTGGATTTATTTGCTATAGGAGGGATTAAAATATTCTGCGGATTAGGCGGGAAATGGAAAAAATGTGGTCACCTTTACGAGCGAAACGGATTTTTAGTCTGCATTTACATTAGCCACCTTTCTACTTTGTACGTTCCGTGCCGTTATATTCATTTTTCTTTCTTTGAAATTCATTTATTTTTCGACACTTGCTTATTTCTCCTTTCGCCCTCACTGGGGTGGGTGAGTGGGGGTACTTTCATTCGCAAATTAATATCCTTAAATATTTACCTGGTACAAGGCAGTGACGGAGTGAGTTGGAGATCAATTTTTATGGCGAACTCCGGCCGGCTATGATATTATCTAATAGAGTAATCTTTTCCAGTTTAACTTGATTAATAAATTGATTTCAATGAAAATTGTTATCAATGTCATTTTCAGTTCAAGGGAAGCCTATTTCATTCCAAAATACGTCAATTGAAAACGTTCAATTGTAAAGTAATACGTATATTTCCAGTCGAAAAGGTATTTTACAGAGAACAATATTTAAACTAGTGTGATTAGCAGTAATTGTGAATTGTGAAAAGATATTTCTTCCCTTTTCACAATTTATAAACGGTGTTTAACCTCTACATATTACCGTAATTGTGGAAATACATACATACATATATATATATATAAACACAGAAACTAAAACATATAAAAGAGTGACTCACTGGTTCTCGAATTTTCGGTGGTGCAACCACCTTTCTCAAGAGGAATTAGGAACAGAACTGAGAACTGAGTCCCTCTTTTATATGTTTTAGTTTCTGTGTTTGTGTCGACTAGTTAGTCAATTTACATGAATATATATATATATATATATATATATATATATATATATATATATATATATATATAATGTATAATTCACTAAATAGTCATAGCAAACACAGAAACTAAAACATATAAAAGAGGGACTCACTAGTTCTCGAATTTTCGGAGGTGCAACCACCTTTCTCAAGCGGAATTAGGAACAGTTCTGTTCCTAATTCCGCTTGAGAAAGGTGGTTGCACCTCCGAAAATTCGAGAACTAGTGAGTCCCTCTTTTATATGTTTTAGTTTCTGTGTTTGCTATGACTATTTAGTGAATTCACATTATTGTGCACGTTCGTGGGTTTTCCAAGATATTGACTATATATATATATATATATATATATATATATATATATATATATACAGGTATATATATTTATCATCATCACCAACAAAATCGACCTTCGGGTTGATTGCTGTGCTTTAAGTGATAGGATAGGATAATATACATATGTGGGTGGGGAGAAGAATGGAGAAGGTGAAATGGACCGTAAGGAAAACAATTGAGGAAGTACTAAGGATGGTGGGTGAGGAGAGGGGTTTGTTGGGAGATATCCTATGTAGGCAGGATATATGGATGAAAGGCGTATTGAGTGGCAGTGGGTTGTTGAAGAAGGCAATAGAGGGGAGAATTTTATAATGTTATATAGCCGCACCCTGTATGTAATGCAATAAAGTTTCCCTTTCTTTTGCCTGAGATGGCGTTAGAGAGCTATGCCACCTTCGAAAGGAGAAATGGAGATACAAGAGTAAAGGACAGCAGGTAAAGTAATCATACAACGTCAAAAAGGATAGAAACAGACTAGTGTATATATTATATATATATTGTATGATATGTATACATATATACTAGAACGAAAATATATAAATACGTATGCGTGAACACCCATATATAGAGAATATAGGTGAGAATATTTCTAAATTCATCATTTTACCTTATAGGCAATAAGCAGTCAGATGTTATTGTATGTGCTCATGTAAATTTTTATTATATCAAATACCTTGAAATTCCACCAGGAATTTAATAGGTAATATCTTTCAAGAGAATCTACCATTTCATTGGGGAAAGAGCCTTTTTTCTTCAATAAATGTGATTATTTGCAAACATTTACACGATCATTGCTGTCTCTGAGAGAGAGGGAGTAGAATCACCCCACGAAAAGAGAAAATATTTTGCCGGCATCTTATCCCACAGTGCTTTGTTTTATCTCGCTAAGACGTTGAGTAACATTGTGAGGCTAACGAAATTCGAAAGGATGCTGTCATTTTAATCCGGTTTTACCGAGAGCTACTCGACAAACTTCTTTTCTTCTGATATACAGGAAGCAGTATGAACAAGTGGTGTCGATTCATACCTCCGTGACGATACATTGCGCCTCACGTCATTCAACGCGACCCTGACGACGCGGCGGGAGCAACGCATGCAACGCGGCGGCTTCCATCTCACGGACACGATTCATCGTTCGCCTGAGAAGACAATGTGGGTAAGTGAGTACTCGTACATGTTCCATCGGCGGCGCTGGTTAATTCGTTAATATCACCTTCGGATGGCGCTTAATGATCATGAAAGTCTCGCGGATACTTTAACACCTTCCACCATCGGGTAACCACCATAGTCATGTGCTCAATTCTCCCCCTTCCATTCTTATTTCCTCTCCACACGTTTCGCTACTTCTCTTCGCCTCGACACCTTCTCCTTCCGCTGCATTCTCTCCCTCTGAGGTTCACCTTGAGCCGCCGCTGCATGTAAATGTAATTAGCGGAGGCATCAACCATTACCCACCAACCTTTGCATATTCCGTCCTGTGTGCTCGTGATTTCTTCTCGACCAGTCATTTTTCTTTTTTTTTTTTTCAAAATTTTAATTTCTGAATCTCTCCGTTCCCTCAAGGACTGAGGATGGATGACTTC
This sequence comes from Hetaerina titia, assembly GCA_037158775.1. NCBI lineage: Eukaryota > Metazoa > Arthropoda > Insecta > Odonata > Calopterygidae > Hetaerina > Hetaerina titia. The sequence continues at coordinate 44,205,946 of CM073772.1, read as the reverse complement.
ACGTATTTTGCGCCTGCGATGCAGGAAATGGTCGCGTTCCCACAGATAAAATTGCGTTATTGAAATTACTTATACATGGAAAAAAAGAGAGGAATTTTCGAACTTGCGACCGAAACCACACGTCCTTCTCCAACTGCGCATGTGGTGAACAATCAATGGTGTCGAAGCGAGGCAGTTGTTGATTGGGTGGGGAATGCCACGTGGTGCCGAGTCCTATTGTGACGTATCTCCCGTGCGCGCGAAAATGCTGCAAAAATGTAAGAAACTTCTTCAGGAAGGAAATTGAAATTGTTCAGCTTCCACAATGGCGAAATTGATGCATCGGAGGTTCAGTGAATGTCGGTTTCTTTTGTTGACTGGGTATCAACTTCTGAACTAGACATGGTTTGGTACAGTTTCTGGCCTATCCTGCTGATACAATTAGGGGTATTATTACTTCGGTGCCAAAATGAGACTCGAAAAGTATGAATTTTTACACTAAATAACTAACTACTAAGGCTAACTCCTGTATGTGAACAACGTGCTCCTATTCACTGTCGTACAAACGATCGCGTAGAGCTTTCCGTTCTGAGCAATGTTAACAATCAGAACACTTGTCTTCAATCACGACTTCAGAATGGTAGAAATGCATTCAAGATGATGTCTAAATAATGAGAAATATATTTTTTTAAATTTTCATCCCTGCCCATTGTTTTACGACACAATAATACGTTCCCAAAAAATATCTTCTCTCATGTTATTGATTATCCGGTTGTGTTTATTTGGTGACTAATCACCTTAAAAGAGATGAATGGGACGATTATATTATTAAAAAGACACTTCAAAAACCTCAAAATTAGATATTACTTTACGAAACCATATAACCTTTAATCCATTTTACAATAAACCGAATATCACTTAATAATATCGATGATTACAGAGTAGTTAATTAATAATCAAGTTGGTACACCTTTACTTTCACTCACTCAAAACCCATCCCCTTCCCATTGCCCACTAATCATTGTACCATCAAATCAAAATTTGATTCGCTAATGCGATAGAGAGTGAGAAATAATAATGGAGGGCATATACTTTAAATTTCAATCAGTCATTGCACAGCAAATAAACGTGAATAATTGAAATTTAATCTCAACGAACTGTTTTATACAATTATCTACATCATTTTACCGCAGTAGAAAACATCCGACAGATCTAATTCAACTGATTGCTTATTAATCTGCCTCATTATTCCTAATTTGCACGATCGAGTCAACTTTTCTTTGATGGTCGCTATCCTAACACTCCCTGCCCCACGCCTCTGTGTTAGCAAGTCATGTAATAATGGTGATATGACGGAATCGCTCCGGAAGTCCTCGAGAAATGTGACCACTGGTGCTAAATGAGGAACGAGCTGTATATATATATATATATATATATATATATATATATATATATATATATATGTATATATATATATATATATATATATATATATACGTGGTGGGTTGGTGCCGTGCTCACTGGTAGACCCCAACTGGACCCTCACGCATCGAAACCCCTCGTTGAACACGCAGTTGAAAACGCACCTTAGCTCTATGACTTGCACAAAAAAAATATCATCAAAAGACCATTAATTTTATATGGGGGTTCGACAACCTTATTTTTTTTCTACATCGCGTGCAACTGCACACGGCGCAGGGTGAGGACTTAATCCTACACGCGTGACATCTCCTCCCAACGATCCTCACTAGGTCCTTTTTTGTAGCCGTAAGAACACTATCAATTATAATCATTTAATTATTTTTAAACGATCCTCAAAAGTGTTCACTATTGTTTCTGGCGAGGGAGCGAATGACGGTCGGTTCCTGACGTTTTGATTGTTGTGTACATATCGCGATGCGCGCGTGTTTTTTTTCCGGTTAATTATTGTGCCACTCAAAATGCGCGTCCCCCGTCCCGAGTTCCATTCTTTCGGCTGTCGTGCGGTAGGTTGCCGACCCTTTGTCTTGCAGGATCCTAAAACCCATAAGCAGGCCCAAGGAGTAAAATCCCTACTTCCCGCCAATTGAAGAAGTCAGTATACCGGACAGACAAAGCGACCCCCCGAAAAGATCATTCCACCGTGGAAACAAAAACTCCAACATGTCGCACAGACTTTTCCAGACGAGACACTAATTTATATGGACCCTAGGAAAGCTCCAGGTAAAGGTAGCTAGCTTTATAATAAAAATTCCTAACTCGGGTTTCTCTCGTTCTCTCCTGATCCATCTCCCTTTCTCTTTTATCCGAAAGTTAATCGTCGTAAGTCTCAGAGTGGACGGACGAAACAGTTCATTTTAGCGTTGGCTTATATCGATTCATTTTTTTTCCTTGATGAAGGTACACTCAACGCCTTACGAAGGGGGCCGGATGGAACCAAGGGGAAACCGTTTTGTCCGGTTTAAGTCAGTGGTCTTCACTGACAGAAGGAATGCGAAGGGAAGGAGAAGTCGTGACGTCCATTAGCGTGATACAAATCCTTTCCATTTACTCACTGATATTTTCAACTAAAATGGAGAATTCAAGCACATTCTACCACTTAGTTTTAAACGCAAATATATCATTTTTTTCATACAACAGTTTTCATAATTCTTAATTCTTTACCTAGCATGAATACATGTATAATTACGTTCAGCTAATTTTTCCTAAACTTGTAATTATAATGTAATATACATACATGTATTATATTAGAGTATAATAAACTATCGAAGATATGTTTTTTTTAAGAATAAGGTAATGGTTTGAAACCCTTAGTATAATAACAAAATAACTGTTCGCATGTGATAATAATTTCCAATAATGGAAAAACGTCCAAAGGAGACGACAATGTAAACAGCGCAATGGAGTCGAGAGATTTTAAGGGATTTGTGACGATATACTCCGACCAACAAAACAAATGAAAAATGAATTCCGTGTCTCTTATTTTACTTTCAAACTTTATACTTAATCGTGTATTTGAAATATAGGGAAAGAGGTTTTAATCACTTTTCATTTTATCAACAATAGAGATTTCGCTACTCAATCCAATGAAACGAAAAATAAAGTAATATTTTTTTCCCTAATTATCATCCATTTCTTTACGTAAAACTTGAAATAACATTACCGGTCATTAAGCAGACGAAACTTAATAAAAATAACAATAAAATCTATACCAAAATTTCACCTATTTACAAAATCTCGGTTGAGTTGGTGAGCTGTGAGAAAGCACGCCTCTCAGACCAAGAGTTAGCCAAGTAACTGAGATTTGAATTGGGCTTAATTGAAATCAGATGAACGGTTCCCACCCTGCTGCGAAATTAATCAAATCCCCTCTTCGTTCCGAATTTTGATTGCGTGCGTGCGGAATTGCTTGTCATCGAAAGGATTTCAACATTCCATACCGTCCTCGCTCAGCATCGAGCTGACTGCGGATCCAGACCTGAGATTTGTGTGTCACGGAGAAGGCCGTCGACTTAACAACAGGAAAAAACTGTCGGCGAGCGCACCACCGCCACCACCACCACCCAACCCACCTCCTGTCCGTCATGCAACCGCACCGCACTTCCTCCCCTCCTCACTCCACCGTCCCCTTGCGCCACCCCTCACCGCCACCCTGCCCTCATTGCGCGTGTTTCATATCTCCGCAGAAGAAAGAGGAGGTTTAAAAAAATAAAATGGCAAGAGTGGTCATTTTCTTACGCCTCCTTGCTTTTGCCGACCCCGAAGATCTCCCTTCCACCCACCCCCCCTCTCCCCAATCCGAATCCCTCGATCCCCTCTTCCCCCCTCCTTTGGGCAAGCACGATACTCCCCGCCAAACACTAGAGAACTAACTTCTTCCTACAGTCTCTCTGCTGCGCAGATGGGAGAATGAGCTCAAGCCGCTGCCTTTTTGAGAAAAAATCCTCCCTTGCCCTTCGAAAGGAGCGATAGTGAGGGAGTGCAAGTCACGCCGGTGCCGGGTAGAACACGCGAGCACGCCCGGGCGCACTGTTGCACTCCCATTGCACAAGCGCAGTTGAACTAAGGGCAGCAGCTAAGACGTGAGAGGGGTCTCACAGCTTTCCTCAAATTTGAGAGGAGGAAAAGATTTTTCTTCGTGCCAAAAAAATAGTTAATTTTTTAAATTTAATTTTTTTTATGTTTTTTATATTTTATATTTTTTTAAGGATTCGCAGTTATCGTATGAGTCTGCATGATCTGTGCTTGTGTGTCGAATGTGTGCGAGCTCGAGTACGATAGTAAGTATTAAAATCATTGCAAACGGTTCACGAATTAAGTTGGTTTTGAAGGCGGGCGACTTCGAGAATATCTTACGACAATATTATTTCCTAATAATCCTCTCCCTCTCTCTTCTTCCCCATTCCTCTCTACCTCTCTCTCTCTCTGTTCCCTTCTCCCTTTCTTTTGCTCTATCTTTCTAATTCATCGGGGCATCAAACATTTCTGCCAAAATGGCGCGGAGTATCCGTTAAGTAACTCAGCAAGTGCAATTATTTTTCTTTCATTTGAATGAGTTTACTGCCCACGGTTTAATTTTTTTTGTCGACCGCAAGTTTCTTAAACGCTTTACATTATTTTCAATAGACGAGATTTAATTCATGGGTATGTATGCGTAAGTACCTTCTTCGACGGAAATTGCAAGGAATTGGAAAAAGGATGTGTTGACAGGGTATGTTGTGAGAGTAGCGTAAGGCAATGATAGGAGAAATGTATAAAAAAAACTATCGGTTCAATCTTTTGTAAAAAGACGAACAGATAAAATTTGTGAATGGCTGTGGAATTTTTTCCTTTTGAGCAGGTAGATTTTTAATATTTATTTTTTTTCTTCTTAAGTATAGTCATTTATCAAAGTACGTTGTATTCATTATATCGGTTATTAACACTAGTCCAATATGATGACGCATAAAGAATTCATAAGAAATAGATTACAATAAAAACGTCGAGCGAAATTGTATTCATGCTGAGAGCGTCCGTGTCAGAATCTTAAGACTTATTTTACCATTTGGGGAGAAAGTGTATTCAGATTAGGTCATGTCTCTCATTTCAACTGAGTCATCTAATCAGACGATATGTTGTGAGCTTCTAATGACTATATGCTGAATTATACTTCTAATTTATCCGGTGAAACTTTCTTTATCTCCATTACAAGATTGGGACAAAATGTCTCTCTGTGGGGTTCAAGTACATTAATAAAATAAATGAGAATCTCTTTGGAAACTTCATTTTGATATTCTACTATGCAGAAGTCCATGAGTGACTTAAAAATTTTACCATTCAGTTTCCAGTAAAATTTCTAAAATGGAGAACGTTCACGGATGCGGAGGTTACGAACCAAATACACTATTTTCGATGACAATTAAATTGGAAAGCGACGAAATATATTTGCAAATAAAAGGTACTGTAATGGGCACGCGTATGGCTCCTACGGCAATCTTTTTATGGGCAAACTTGAACATAACTTTCTCCACCAATAAAAACTCAAACCACTCTTCTGGGCCCGCAATATTGAAGACATTTTCCTCCTTTGGTCCCACGGACGCGAAACTTTATCATCCTTCATTTCCTCTCTTAACTCTTCCTCCTTGATATCATTCACTTCATTTATATCTGACTCGAATATCACTCTCCATGATATCAACATTCACCTCCAAAACAATAAGCTTAACACCTCAATCTACATTAAACCGAACAACAACCATCAATACCTCTATTTCAATAGTTTCCACCTATCAAACACAAAATGCCCCATCCCCTTTTCACTCTCAGTCCGTGGCCTCCGTCTCTGCAGCAACACCCCCTCCAAACAGAAATACATGGACCAGCTACATGACTCTCTCAGAAAATGTGGGTACCCTGAAAAACTACTGAATGGTAAAATTCTCAAACCGTCAACCCAATACACTCCTTTCCCCAAACCAAAAAACCCTAAACTTATCACCACTTTCTTCCCCGGAACCCACAAAATTAAACATATAATCCGTGAGTTCTTCCCAATCATTAACGACAGTCACTCCACATCACTTTTATTCCCACATTGTCCCTCCGATTCTTTTAAAAGCCCTTCGAACTTGCGAGACGTCTTCAAATCGATAAAACCACCTGCGAGCATCTCTGTTTCTTCCCCGGCCCTGTCCGCACCATGCAACCACCCACGCTGCAAATCCTACCATCTTCTACGACCCTCCATCTACCTTACTACCAACTCCCAACCCTACGCCACCTGCACCTCAAAAAACATTATATGTCGCCTCTGCTGTAACTTCTGCCTTGTCTTCTACGTGGACGAATGCACGACCACCCTTTCCCTCAACATGAATAACCACCGCTATTCTATCAAATATCCCACCCTCCTTAATTATCCCATCCCTACTCACACTGCTTCCCACAACCAGTCTTTTCATGACTGCTTCTCTGTTTCGTTGATTGAAACCTTTCCCAAATCTGCAAGTAACATAGAGATGAGAACCCGAGAGATGGCGCATATCTGGGTGCTCCAGTCATTTAAACCTCCCGGGATAAACCAAGCCCGCTGAATGCATCCAATCCTACCTACACACCCCCTCCCACCCCCTTATCCGTTTCCTATTGGTCCCTTACCTCTCCTTCCCTCACCCTTCCCCTGCACATGTCCTCTCCGCTCTTCCCCGAGAACATCATTCTGATGACGACGGTCGAGCCGTCGAAACGCCAAAACTACATACGATATGTGAGTGTCCTTTCTTTGTGTTTCTATGTTTTAAAAATCTACATCTACGTTTTTTAATATCAATATATTTCTATGTGTGTGTGTGTGTTATTCATTTATTTACTCAAACGTACAATGCTTTGGAGGAAGTGTCTGAGCGAGGCAAATGGCATATAATGAATATAATTTTAGCATATTCTACGGGGAGGCGGTTATATTTTATACTTAGGCATCGTGAATGAACTATAAGTCCTTTAAAATATTTCCTTTAATTTTCTCCCTGCAAAGGGCGCCCCTTCCGTTTGAAATATCTTCTCTCATCTGAAAGTGACCATTCATAATCCAGGGAGGAAATTGAGCCATTTATGACTGCTATCGGATTCAAATTCGTAATCTTATTTTATATTCTTTCTACGCACGCACTTGCATAAGCTCTTTGATGAAATCAAAATAAATCTTCCTCAAATTGTGGTAATTTTGAAATCAGATAGCTCATGGCACATATATCTTTAAAACCACTTCCGCCAAGTTTGCCGCGATATTCGTTTTGATTAAATTGTTTGCTTATCCTGGAGGCCAGATAAAATTTGACCGTAGACTCGATTTTTTCCAATGTATTTCCATTTTGCGCATTGAAACTAAGGAGTGAGTAATTTTGGGAATATCGAAAGGTCGCAGGTTGGAGCGATTGGTATATTCGATTCCCGCGAAATAGAAGGCATAAAATTCTCGGAGACTGGAAAATCTTCATATGCCTATAACGCTTTTCGGAAAATGCTCCAATTTAACGTAGTTTCGATACGAGCCTCTCCTTCTTGTGGAAAATTATTACCTAAATCGATCGTTTTGCTCACACTGATAACCTATTTTCCGAATAATCCTTAAATGTAGTGCACCGTCTTCTCCAACAGCAAAAATGACGAGGAATGACGGAAAGTCAGGTTAAGAGCATAGCACTTGAAGAAGGTATACCTTACTACTGCAAGCGATGACCTCACGTTATATTTTCGGGGATCTAAGAAGTTTCATTAGCACTAATTTGCCAATCCATCAACTGAGCATACCAAGTTTACGTCCATGAAGTAAAAGAAATTCCTGCAAAAAAATTGGGAATGTAAAATATCGTTTTTTTCCTTCTCCTTTATTTGTATTTCGTGATTCCAGAGTTACATGTAATACTTACGGGGCTGGTGTCAACGCATGATTATATCAAGGGAAGCAAAGAGGAATTAAATTGATAAAAAGATGTCATCATAAAAAACTTAGTTTCTTGAGTTAATTATCAGAGCTACGTGTAGGTTGGGAAAGAATTTCAACCAGAAGGAAAAATTATACTCATAGGATAATTTTTTTTCAAAACAACCGAGCCTCTTTCGCGAGGACACTGAAGATGTATTACTAACCCCATCCTACTAAGGTAGAAGATATAAAATGAGTAAACAGATTTTTTCTAACTGTACCGGTTTGAAAACATTTAAAAAACGACAGTTTTAATATGTACTTTTCCCTTGAACAGTAAGAGATCAGAGAACTGTCCATGAAGTAACTCTGGAAACAAATTTTCATGACATAAATACCTTACATAGCTGTCATTATTTTACCAAACTCATTCAATTATAAATGCTACCAGCAGAATATCACTCATTGTTTCAGCAGCAATTGAAACTTGTAATATTAAGCTTTTCATGAACATTTCGTTCTTCGATTGAATAATATAACATTTCTGCCAAACGTTCTAGTAACAGAAATATAATTTTGTTGGTATTCACCTGGAGTGAAATCACCCTATGCCACACACCCTGAAGGTGGATTGCTAGGCACCCCACATAAAACTTCCACAAAGTACAACTAGCGATGGAAAAATTTGCAATACGCCACAAATCAGAGATTGAAATGAGCTCAAGCCGAATATGTGTTAATTATGTTGTGAGTTTTCACTCAATATGTTTTCCTATATTATAATATTAAAAAAAATACCGTAATATTGGTAAATTCTTTCTCCGTATGTTGGTTCATTAAACGACCAACTTAGGGCTCTAATCAATAAAAAGAAGCCGTACTTCTACGACTGCAAGAGAAACTCAAGTGTGTTTCCTTATGCTAACGTACAATTAGCAGTAAAATACCCAGGATACGAGCAAAACACCAGGCAAAATCTATTAACTTATCAGAGAGGATAGCCTTATTAGAATTACAATTTCAATTAACCATACTGAGGGTACCTATTCCATTTAGCATTTGGTAGGATATTAAATTAAATCTGCTAAATAGACAGCGGAAATGCGAGATACATATATATATATATATATATATCGATGATGCGGAAGTACTCACGAGAGCAATATAACTTTTGGACGGCACAATAGAACACAGAATAAAACAGATAACACGTAAAAGGACACTCACACTGTAGATGATTTAAGCTTTCGGCCTACTCCGAGGCCTTCTTCAGGTCAGACTGCTGACAGTCTGACCTGAAGAAGGCCTCGGAGTAGGCCGAAAGCTTAAATCATCTACAGTGTGAGTGTCCTTTTACGTGTTATCTGTTTTATTCTGTGTTCTATTGTGCCGTCCAAAAGTTATATATATATATACACACACACACACATACATACCATTTGGACGGCTCCATGGAACACAAAATAAAATAGACAATCTTAAAAGGACACTAAAATTGTACACTGTTTAAGCTTTCGGCCTGTTCCGAGGCCTTCTTCAGGTCAGACCTGACCTCCACTAGGCCTCAGAGTAGGCCGAAACTTAATCTACAATTTGAGTGTCCTTTTACGTATTGTCTATTTTATTTTGTGTTCCATTGCGTCGTCCGAATGTTATATTGCTCTCGTGAGTACTTTCACATCATCTATATAGGTATATATGTGTTTGTGTGCATATATGTATGAGTGTATGTGTATATATATATATCGATGATGCGGAAGTACGAGGAGAATCCTTAAAGTAAGTACCGTTTGTTTATATTTAAATATTGGCGCTTCAGAACACAGTTTTGCTCCTGCAGCGCCACCTACTGATTCATTGAGAAGCTATAGCAGCATTTGTTTTGTTTCAGAAGTCGTTTGCTTGTCCGTGAATGCAAAACAACAATGTCTGCGACAATCGTTGATCCCGCCAGCTGTGAAGTGCGTTCTGTCAAACGATTCTTGTATGCAAAAGGATTGTCGGCTGCTGAAATTCATCGAGAATTATGCCTAGTTTATAAACCTACAGTTATGAGTGAAGGAAAGGTTAGACAATGGTGCTGTGATTTTAAAAATGGACGAACAAATGTCCATGACGAAGAGCGAAGTCGTAGGCCCAGTATTCTGACCGATGAAATCGTTTCGCAAGTGGAACAAAAACTGCGATGTGATCGTCGATTGACAATTAATGGCCTGGCTGAACAATTTCCTCAACTTGGACGCACTACTGTCTACAATATTGTTACGGAAAACCTCGGATACCACACATTGCGTGCAAGGTGGGTACCGAAAATGCTCACCGACCACCACAAAGAGCAAAGAATGTCCAGTGGACGCGAGTTTTTGGGTCGTTGGGAACTCTTTAAACCACCCACCGTACAGTCCTGACCTTACACCCAGCGACTACTTCCTCTTCTTGAACTTGAAACAGTGGTTCGGTGGACAACGTTTCGAAACCGAAGAGGAACTCAAGAATGGCGTTGTCGATTGGTTCAACCCTCAGGCGGCGAGTTTCTATGCAGAGGGGTTAAAGAAGCTGGTGCAGCGGTACGAAAAATGCTTAGAAGTGAACGGCGATTATGTAGATAAGTGAAGTAGGTTTGTAGCTAACTAAAAGTGACAATAAAATGTGTTTCATATGAGTATATTTTTTCCTGTGACCAAACGGGTCTTACTTTATGAACACGCCCCGTACTCACGAGAGCAATATAACTTTTGGATGGCACAATGGAACAAAGAATAAATCAGATAACACGTAAAAGGACACTCATACTGTAGATGATTTAAGCTTTCGGCCTACTCCGAGGCCTTCTTCAGGTCAGTCTGACCTGAAGAAGGCCGAACCAGGAGTAGGCCGAAAGCTTAAATCATCTACAGTGTGAGTGTCCTTTTACGTGTTATCTGTTTTATTCTGTGTTCTATTGTGCCGTCCAAAAGTTATGTATATATATACAACTCTCAGACACCTCTTCCTACCAGCAAATCCCCGAAGATCCAAATCCCGCACTTCAGGACCTAATTGAATTTCTTAGTGCCAACGGGCCGAATGAAGGTCTATCTCCTTCAGACTTAGCCCTCCTCTCCCCTCCCCACCCACGCACTCCTCATTTCTATATCCTTCCGAAGATTCACAAGCCGGGTAATCCTGGTCGACCGATTTTATCCTCCCGTCACTCCCCAACAGAAAGAATCTCGGCATTTGTAGACCACTATCTCCAGCCGATTGTCCAGGCCCTACCATCATTCACTAAAGATTCCTACCATTTTCTGGATAGGTTAAATTTTATCTCCCTCCCTCCAGATGCCGAGACCATTATGGCCACTATAGATGCCACATCCCTGTACACATCCATTCCCCACTTAGAAGGTCTCTCCGCCCTCCAAAACTACCTCTCCCAACGCCCTGAGCCACACATCCCCAGCACAGATTTTCTCCTCAGCCTTTCCGAGTTCATTCTTACCCGCAATTCCTTCTCCTTTAATGATAAATTCTACCTACAAATCAAGGGTTGTGCCATGGGTAGCAGGTTCAGCCCGTCCTATGCAAACCTCTTTCTTGGTCTCCCGGAGAATAAATTCCTGTCACAACAACCCCTGAAACCGCTATTGTGGCTCAGATATATTGACGATATTTTTCTTCTCTGGCCACATGGTCCTGATTCCCTGAAAACTTTCATTTCCAATCTTAATGCTTCGTCCTCTATCTCCTTCACGTCTACAGTTTCCTCCTCCCAAATCACCTTCCTAGATATAAACATATCATTTATAGACCATAAATTTCACACATCCGTACATATAAAACCCACAAATAAACAACAGTACTTACATTTCAACAGCTGTCACCCATACCACACCAAACGTTCCATTCCTTATTCCCTTTCCATAAGGGGACACAGAATTTGCAATGACCCTGACTCCCTAGACAATTTCCTCATAAATTTACACCATTCCCTCCTCAAACGAGGTTATCCTGAATCCCTCCTGAATAAGAGGATCCGTGGACATACTTACACTCCCAGACCTTCCACCACCGCGAAAAACCACCCTCTTTCAATTTGCACTACGTTTCTTCCTGGCCTAGAATCTCTGTGTTCTATCCTAAAGGACCTCTATCCTATCCTCAAAAACCACAATTCCACCACCAACCTTTTCCCCAAATGCCCCTCTGTCACTTTCAAACGCCCCGCCAATCTATCAGATCTTCTAAAATCTACCAATCCACTTCTTAAATCCTCGCCCCGTTCCAAAATCACTCCCAGACCCTGCAATAAACCTAGATGCAAAACATGTCCTATTTTCCTAACCAGAATCCCATCCCTCTCCCACCCGCTCTTTAACTCTCTCCCACCAATTCCCTACTCCTCGTGTACCTCCAGCAATGTTGTCTACCTACTCAAGTGCCAACTTTGCCCTGCCTTTTACATTGGACAGTGTACCACACCCCTTAATATTAGAATCAATAATCATCGAGCCTCATGCAACAATTCCTCCCTTATTGGTATGCTCCCAATCCCCAAACGTGCCTCCGAACACAACACTGCCTTTGACCAATGTTTTAAAGTATCCGTCTTAGCATCCCTCCCACACTCAGACCCTCCACTGAAACTCAAAACATTAGAGCTAGCTTTCATCTGGCTCTTGGATTCCTGGAATCACCCAGGTATTAATATTAGACATTAATTGCCCCCTTTATGCATATAATTTCATCCCCCTCCGCCCCCAACAACTTCCATATCATCCCCACCTTTTTTTAAAATTCCCGCGCCATACACTACCCCTCCAAACCCCTCACCTCGAATGCCTTTCCCCCCCTTTTTCCCCCTTTTCCTTTCTTCTCCCCTCTTTTTTCCCCCATTTTCCCCCTTCTCCTTCCTACCACTGCTTTCGGGCTCTCCTCTGCCTCAGTTCTGTTCCTAATTCCTCTTGAGAAAGGTGGTTGCACCACCGAAAATTCGAGAACTAGTGAGTCCCTCTTTTGTGTGTTTTGGTTTCTGTGTTTGCTGTGACTATTTAGTGAGTTTCATTGTGCACGTTCGTGGCTTTTCCGGGAAAGTGAATATATATATATATATATAACACTTTTTTAAAATCCCACGAATGTGCACAAAAATGTAAATGGACTATGCCACACAAACACAGAAACTGAAACACATAAAAGAGGGACTCATTGGGTCCCTCTTTTATGTGTTTCAGTTTCTGTGTTTGTGTCGACTAGTTAGTCCATTTACATTATATATATATGCATGTATGTATCTGTCTTCGAATTAGAACGCTCTTAGGCGATGCACAAATATATAAGACACTAATACAGACAGAACATGGAAACACAAAAAACCAAGTGTCCTTTCTTTGTCTCTATGTTTTAAAAATTGATATTTGTGTTTGTTTATTTTTATATATATGCACACAGATATACATGTATATATATTGGAATGATTTTCCGCATGAAAGCGCCAATGTGACTACATAGTATTTTTAAGTAATTTCAGAACTGTTATCTCAGGGGAAGGAAAGCCGATCCCGCAATCAGTCACAGTGCCCCGAGTTCAAATCCCGCCGGGAGGAAGCTTACGTTTCCGGGAATGTTCCAAGTTGCGTGCTGAGAAGAGAGCACGCAATGATTTGTGCTCTGTGCCCTGTGTTGAAGTTGACCCTTTGGGCGCATTACGTTTGAAAATGAGCTCTCCAACCGCCATGGCGCTTCGTGATTCCAATATCTTTTACTCCTATCTCGTCCATTCATTTCAAAGAGACTGAATACCACAGTGCGTACGAGAGTCACAGAGGCGCTCGGTGTCACACACCACAAGTCTTCAACCAGCGTTTGTCCGGTGAGCTGTTTGTCAGGTTGGGGGCCCACCTGATACTAAACGTTATGGCGTGCGGAATTCACACATGCATCGTGGAGGTAATTTTCTTTTCTATGTGCCGCGTGCGGTTCTCTGCAGAGTGCTGTCACTCGGGAATGCACACTGTTTGACTTCTAAGTTGGCGATGAGATCGAAACGCGGGATTAACCGAACTCTTCCCCCAACAACTTAACACGCCACAGATTTTGAATATCATTATGACTTATTAACAGTATTCTTTTTGTCAAAATAAGTTTTTAAGGAAGTCAGCCACTAAGGACTGTAAAAATTCAGTCCCTCCTAGCACGTCACTAAACACTGTAACACCCTACACTACAACAAACGGTTATTCAGCCTTCCTGCAGCACTTCCTGACTTCCTTTATTTCCTTCACAAATATCTATTATGTTCCTCCCTCCAATTCGTTTAACCAGAAGTCTCCCCTTTATCACAGTCTTCAGCATTCCATTACCACTCTATATGCCCTTCACCCAATTTTCCTGTCAACATCATCCCTTCTCCTACCAAAACCTACCAAATTTTATTTCTTATCCTCTGGTCTCGACAAATAAGTTTCCGAACCGTAAAACACCACGCTCCATTCAGAATATATGGTTGGAAAATCCGAGCTGTATTTTTCGTTGTCTTCAACACAACATACAGGTACGTACCGTGGCACCCTCTCGATTCAATACATATTTTTGTAATCCTGATAAATGCCCTCTCTAATAATTATTGGAAAAGAAAATCCAGTATCTATTGTCACGTTGACTTGAAGGTGTTATCTGAAATTTTCTAGTGGAAATAACGTTAATTCGAGGAAATTAAAAGTCTTTAACTATTTTATTTAGCTTTCGTGAAAAACCTTTAGTTATGGCAGGACGTCGGAAAACTAAATCCAATACTGGACCGCTCCAAAGCAGTGACGACCAAATTTTAAAAGGAATTAGGAAGCGATTCTGTATTTGTTTCTCGCATAGTATTTCCAATAGATATTTTCACATAAATCAAAGAACACGATTCAAGTTAATTACATCATACACAAAATTATTTCAGGTGTTACGTGATGCAATTTATCCGTTTTTTTATTTTACGTGATATGTTTATTTGATAGTTGTGTCCATCCAAAAACCTACCTTAACCGGTAGATTACCTAAAAAAAAATAATAATTTATTATAGTGAAAATAAAATTTCTAATTTCAATCACGCAATTGTATTTCACGAGCTCGTTTTCATTATCAGACTTCGACGTCATCACAATTCGATGTACAAGTCATCTGAATGCAGCCTTTAACATTAGGTATAACATTTAAATTCGTATCCTGCATAATGTAAAAATTCGTATGACAAACGCTGCAGCATTTATTACTGAATTAGAATTCTGTAAGACCAAATTAGAATGACTTTGTAAACGGACTCATAGCTTTGAGAAACGGTACCGTTGAGAACTTTCGCCACGATCATGAGGTATTACCTAGCTTGTGCAATAAAATTTTATTTGAGGAATTGCAAAGTTTATTCCATTATACTACATAATATGCACGTAGTTAAGAGCTAGAAAATCAATTGATAATGGCATGAAAATCTTTCCATACGTGATAGTGAATGCTTACAGAACTTGGTTAACAAATTTTATGCATTTTTAATTACAATTTTCCCCGTTTAGGAAACACAACTAAGTAGGAAAAGAATTGTATAAAAAATATTTCAGTCTTCTTAGTGATCCTCCATCCGCATGACTGGATGGTAAGTCAATGTAGAGTTCACAAAAGTAACTTAAAACTACTATAGAAAAACCATGAGTTTGCGTCAGTACGGTATTATCGCAGAACTTATGTAATAATATGGTATTATTTCTCCACTCTCCTTCAAACCCTAAGGCTTTGATTAAAGTAAATCTTCAGAAAAGCCGAACATCTCCAAAAAAACTTGACCCATACGTGGTAGATTAGTACACCAGACTGTTCGTCGCAAATGGAGACGGCAAATTATATACTTGATTGCTCCGTGGTGTCGAATTTCCTGTTTCTCTCTCTCTTCCCCTTTTGCATCCTCTCTCTACCTTCAACTTTGGCATTATTCCTCTCCTTCTTTCGTCTTATCACACACACGACCTCGGCGTACGAAATCCCAGAGGGGTGATAAAAGACAAGAATGGCATCGAGGCTCTCTCCTCGAACTCTCTATCGTTGGACGGAAGCCGTGAAGTCGCCACGGTTCTCCCAACTAACGGCGAACGATCATTAGCCGCCCCACAAATCCGATAAAATTGAAGCGTACACGAGACCCTTAAATTTCAGCATCAGCTCTCGCCTCATCGTCCGAAGATGATCCTTTCCTTGCCCGACTAAATGCACGCCGACCGACAGTCCCGCTACACATGCGCAATGCGAATGGAATACGGCCAGAATGCGTGTGCCCGTGGGTACCGTTTCATCGAAGACTGAGAAAAGGAAGAGAGAGGGGGGCGATAGTTGAAGGGGAAGAGAATTTGTGCATCAGGAGAGGGGAAAAGGGGTGTGGGGAGGCATGGGGAAGGAGGGAAGCCTTGGATATCCGAGACGGGGGCGACTGTGAGGGTTAAGAGAGAGAGAGGAGACCAGTGGGGTTGGGAAGTGGGAGGGGTGGGTTAGCGGAGGTAATAGTAATCTCGTTTGTAATCGCTGCTAGGGGATGGATTGGGAGCAGGGTCGGGATTGCAGGGGGAGGAGGAGCAAGGGGTGGAGGCCTTAGGGGGTGGGGGAGGAAGGAGGAGAATCTCCCAAGGGGTAAAGCCTCCAACGCCGCTCTGTTAGACGACCCGGCCAGGGCGAGGGGGTTCGGGGGTACGAGGGAGTGGAAGAGGGGGAGAGAGAGGGAGAGAGAGAGACCGGCTTGGGGCTGCAGCAGCTATGAGGTTAACCGATGGAATAAAAGGCGGAGGCAATTTCATTGGCTAGAAGGGGGAAGGGGATGGGGGAGAGAAGCGGAATCTGGGAATCGGAGAAGGGGGTGGAAAGTCCCCTTGCATTTGTTCCGGGAGGGGTTTTAGTGGATGGAGTGCATGATGGGAATAGGGGGGCGGGGAAAAGTTGCGGGGGTGCTGCCCCCCCCTCACGTGATGGATGCCTTAAAGAATGGAAGGGGAGGTGTCCTGGAGGGAACGAAAGGGGGGAGGGAGTGCTGGGGAATTAGGGATTGGAGAGGGGGAGGACCCTACCCCACGTAGTTGGGGATGGGGGGGGGGGGTTGAATGTGGGGAAGAAGTCGATCTGAGGCCCGACAACCCCTCGCCATTGCACGCACCCCTCCCACACGAAAACCCTTATCCCCCTTAATAAACCCAATTTGGCGCCCCTTACCCCCGGATTATGATGATCCTTTATTTACTTTTTAGTGCATGTCATTTGTAGAGGAGAGAATGCGTCGCTTGCCCTCACCCCGGGCCCCCATTTCCTTTCCCTCTGACCCCCCAACCTCCACGTCCTCCCTTTTACGCCTTGTGATGGAAACGTTCCCCACCCCCCCGGCCCGCAAACCTCCGCCCGAAGATAATTGATATGCGCGTATAAGCGCGGCAGTAAGGACGGGGGTGTTTTGTGCAAACTCCCCTCTCACCCGCTGACGCCGGGATCCCTAGTGGTGTGCGGGGGCGCGTATAGTGTATACACTAGTAGTACGTACATCCTACAGGGTGGGAGGGGTACGACAGAAGGATTCCCATTCCTTTAAAAATGACACCAAGTCTCTCGCGGGCGGGCACACACCCGCGATTATGCAAACCATTATGCTAATAATCTCGCGCGGTGCTTAAAGAGCGGGGAAGACGGAGCACGTTTTTAAGTAGTAGACAAGGGAAAGGGACGGTCGGAAAAAAAATAAAAAAAATATGCGTACCCACTGCGCGCAGTCGACGACTTGAGTAACGCAAACACTCTTAAAAACGAATGCCCTCTCCACTCCCCTTCCCCGTTCAAGGGAAAGCGTAAGAGGGATGTTGTCGTTTGGGGGTGTGGGATGACGTGGGTTTTGTGCCGAAAATTGCCCAAGTAGCTCCTAATTCAGCCGTGCGGGGAGGAAAGCCGTAGGGCCGGCAGGATGGGGTATGTTGGAGATGGGGAATTTTTGAGTTGTGGAAGAGGATCCTGTCGGTTTAAATCGCCTTCTTGTAGAAATTGGACTTTTTTTTCCACCTCCGCCACCCCCCCCACTCCCGTCGCCCTCCTTAAAGGCTTTCGAAGGGACTTCGTCATCCTTCCGATCCCTTGTAATAAGAATCCGGTGTGTGTCTCTCTCTCCTTGCGTTTATCCCATGCTCCTAATTCTCAGATAGGTACTTCTGAGTGGATATTCATGAACGTTGGCGTTTTTTCGTTCAAGAAAGAAAGCGGTTCATCTTTTTAATAAAGGCTCTCGGAGATTCATAAATAAATATTGTGACGCTCTGGGTTTCTTGCAAGTTGCGAATGAAAAACCGACCCAAACGCCTAAATCCACCTTAACACCAGTTGCAAAAGGAGAGCGGACGCTCCATTAAATGGAAGCCAATGGCACACCACCAACTAAGTCAGTTAAGTTGTGCTGTGATTTTTTTCATTAAAACCTCTTTGGAAGAATATAACGAGAAAAAACCACGAGTCTAGTAAGAGTTTTAGCATAAATTTTGTATAATACTATAGAGTCATTGCGATAACTGAAAACTTGAGGTTTATTTGTAGGTATCTATAATTACACCACGAAATTTGAAGTCATGTGCCGATATAAATACACAAACACACATACCGCAGTACACTTGTCAGTATGCATTTCAGAGTTGGCACAATATTTTTCGTACAAACGTACAAATTGAACATAAAAAATGATGAATTCAAAATCGCAGTTAAAAAAAGATATTCCTTTACTAAAAAACTAATTATTCAAATAAAATTCATTTTTTTAGATCATGAGATTAAATAATACTCTAAACCTTCAAACTGCACTCATGCATTCTTGAACCAGAGAAAGTTAAGTAAGATTTTAATGTTGTAAAATTTGATATTTAGACTAAAAATTTCGCTGAATTTTCACAGTCGTCCGCCTCACTTTATACATCAGTCGGTGGTGATAGAACTCTTTCATGTTATTTACTAACCGGAGAATCTCAACCGAAATTATTAATGAATAATGAATGACAGTACTTAATGTGCGAGGACTCCATTCTCGGGCCTGGGACTGGCCAATGTTAGTGAACCTATATAATTATTTACAAAGAGCTGAACATAATGGAAATTGTAAAAGATCGAGTAACTTGAATTGTTTTTTTTTAATATCCATGAGACTTGGTCTCCAACTGAGAAACGGGCCAGAAAAAGGAAGTTTATAAGAGCGTATTATCTAGAGAAATGGGAACGGGAATGGGAAACATTAGAAAAGGGGAAAACAACCAGACAGTTTTTTATCTAGTATGAAGGAAGAAATGAAGATCAACTTTAAAACTTACAAGGAAACTACGCAAATGATAACAGGAGACGGGGGGTTTAGATCATGCCTCAAGAAAATAGGGAAAAATAGGAGGGGACGTGTGAATGCATGATGGAAGAAGATACGGCACTACACAAAGTCCTTTATTGGCCAAAATATGCCGAGAAAAGACGCGAACTGGAAGCAATCCTTGGATATTTGCATAACGTCCAACAAAGTGGGAAATATCTGCACAAGGAACCGATTAGGAAAATATTGGATAGATTTATCAACAAAAGATAAAGTAAGCACGGGGGAGCGACGGAAAGGAATGACATGTAACTTATATTTTGTATTTTGTAAAAAATTAACGAAATCGCATAACAATAAAATAAATAATAAAAGAGTAATCTACCGATTTAGGTAAGTTCCAACCCGTCCAACATCCCTATCCTGTTCCTGCCCTTTCCTTGCTTGCCCAACATTCTCCCCTCTATTACCTTCTTCAACATTCCACTGTCGCTCAATGCGCCTTTCATCCATTTTTCCTGCCTCCATAGGATTTATCTCAACAAACCCCTCTCCTCCCCCACCATTTCTAGTACTTCCTCATTTGTTTTCCTTTCGGTCCATTTCACCTTCCCCATTCTTCTCCACACCCACATTTCACAAGCCTCGGATCTATCTCTCGGTCTATCCTCGCGCCGTACGCTCCATATCAGAATCTTTTCTTAACCTCCCTAGGGGGGTTTGAAAATAAGGCACCCCAAAATTTGAAATTGAAACAATAAATTGCCCGATTCTAATCGAACGGGCCAAATTATTAATACTATTATTATTTTAATATCCATGCCCAGATTTCACATACGTACATACCTAGCGATACATACCAGCTGATATTCATGGATGAGTTTATAAGTATACGTGTACCTGAAGGAGAAGACGAAAACTTATAAAAGTTGTTAATTCGTTATTCCAAATCATCGCTCAAACGCAAAACTAAACATTATTACCGCTTATAAATTAAAACAATTATAAAAGCTCGGAACACGAAATTCTCATCTTCCGTCAGAAGATATAGCTTTGTTTCTTATGGTAAAATGAAGGCCACGTTCACGTCAGCCGGTGCAATTCTTAATAAAAGATAATTAAATCTCTATTGAATGGACACAGAACCATACTGGCTCATGTGTTTTGCTGTATTTTGTAATAATAAAATTCTAGTGTTTCAGCACTATTCCTACCAGATACGATGTATTCAGGAAATCAGATCGTTCTGTGGAGGATTTAAATTTTTAACTCTGGAGACTCAATTCAATAGGGCTAAATTTCTAACGACAGCGTCCCATATCCACCCCACTCCCAGGTCGTTTCATTAGGGGTGCGAGGATAAATCTTCATCATACCTGTACATAAAAGCATCAATGATACGACTGATTAACATGTGACCTTAATGTTTTTATGCTCTCCGGATGTATATACACGCTTTTCCATTGAATTCGACACATTTCTAGATAAAATTCCAAGAAACTGCGGGAGATGCCGCAACGGTAACTTTTAACGGAGTCATCCGCTAAAAAAAATTGAAATTGTTGTAATGTATTCCTAGATACTGACTTTTAATAATCAAACCACTTTACTTTTCCACGTAAACTTTTTAATTTTTTTTACAACCCAGGTTTCGTTATAGCATAACATCATCAGGTCTTAAAAGTCAGATCATTAAAAGTCAGTATGAAGATTTTCCGCCTAGTTACGCCAGAAACTGTTTTATTAATTCCTAGATAATTTGATTTTTACTCCTTTTACAGTCAAAACGGCGACTAAGTATTTCAGTGCCATACGAAAAGGTGAGCGATGGCGTTATTATGCTTACGATTGAATCGGCTCGTTTTAAAAAAATATTGACGTGACTTAAAGGAGAAAAAAAAACAAATTTGATTGAAATTAGTTCAGGCAAATCTCCATCAAAACTCCCATTAGAGTTCATTTAATACAAGGTCAAACGGCACAGTATCGGAAATGCTTAGCGTTCTCCACAAACCACATTAAACGTGATTCCCTCTGCTCTACGTAGGGTATCGTGAATCTCATAAAATTTGGAGGGGAATGTATGATATTTAGCTGAACTTAACTCTTTATTATTTACGAACACAACTATAACTCGTTAGGGAAAGTCAGCTTCCTTTTTTCAGTCAAAAAATAATGGCAGTGGCAGTAAACCCGATTTCATATGTCACTGCCCGAATTCAGTGCACACCTTATTCGTTAAAGTCCATGGAATCAATTCAGAAATTGTTATTTTGGAGTTATACATAACCGTCGTTCACCCATAAGAAGAGAAACATTTCATTTTACTTTGAAATGATTTGAAAGTGGAGTTTACCATCATTACCTAATCGCCACACATTAATCCGGATCGCGCATTTTTTTTCCGAGCGCTCGTAAAACTCATTCAGGACAAAGTGCACATAAACACAATGACCACTCGTCGAAATGAAATCCCAGTAAACGTCTTCCTTTGAGAGTGAGGTCGAAATGGTGATGTCGTGGGCAATTTAAAATAAATTGCCTGGCGAGTAATCGACAACGAATGAATTTGTGATTTCGAGGCGGGTCGTAAATGATTTATTTTTCAATTTCAAATACGAACTCATAATTATATCACTGAGCATTTAACTCTTCCGTAATTGCTACTCTCAATTCCGGTGAATAAGCCGGCCATAGTCGAGAAAAGGAGCATAAATTTATATTTGTATAGATAAATATGCATATTGTATTTGTATCACTGAATTACGACCGCGCCATTAAATCGGATGCCCTCTCACTTCTCTCTCTCTCTCTCTCTCTCTCCTCCTACCACCCTAATCCCTCTCTTCCTCCCCCACCTCCCCTCCTCACTCACGCCCCCAAAAGGCTAGATTCGTTAAGAGAGGATCGATCAAAATAACTTTTCATTTCCACAAATAGTGTCCATCGAAAAAATTTATCAGGTTTTGCATGTCATTTTTTATGCATTAAACTGCCGGGTTCCTCCAGTTTATTCGGGGAGAGAATTAAATACATCCCGGAGATGACGAATGCCAAATCACGCATTTTTGCCGATCACAAAAATTGGTTGAAATTCCGAGAGCATTTTCGGAATGCCAATGTGTGCGCCAATGATGCATGGCGGACGCGATAAAAAGCAGGACATCAGTCGGTAATTTAAAAAAATATATATTTCCTGTGCCCTCTTTATTTAAAAAATAAAATAAATGACGCTCACGTGGCTTATGAATCATCCCATGAAGCAAGCAGCTCCCGTGGGCTACGTAAGCATCAATAATCGCCCATGAAGGCTATAAACGAAAATGCTTGGTCGGCAGAAAAACCATAGATATTTCACTGAAAATGTCTAGATAAAACCAAATTACCTTCACCCTAGTTAGAACCATTGATAATCATGTAATTAATGGCTGATTGTAAACAGAGAGCTCAGTTGAAAGTAGTTTAAAATCCCGCCTTGAACTTCGACTCGGCCATCGACTTCGGGGTCACCTCATTGGCACGCCTTATTTTCAAATTTAGCTTGCTCATTTCGACGGTTGCGGCAGCGAGGGAAGAATGGTTCTCGTTAGTACATCACCATTTTGACTAATACGAATCACCCTAATTCCGTATTTCCGAAGTATCCTCCTCTTAGGGTGCATTATGAATACTTGTAGTTTGGTTGTGTCCCTGGCGATCCCTGAGCTACAAAATGGGATATGGGATTTCCATGGGAGAATCTTGTTTGATTTATATCTTATTCAGACAATACACAAGTGTAGAAATAAAGAGAAACAAAGATCGCGTGCATTTAATATTAAGCTCGGCCGAACGTGGAGAAAATTAGAAACGGGTTTCTGAAAGAAAGATTACGGTAGTTTAATAAGCGGTTTAAAAACATATATGCGGCATATTTTCAAGATAAAACTTGAATGGAGACATTAAATCGGAACGGTAAAGTCATGGTGATAAATGAATGCATTTCATTTGCAAATCAATAAACAGAATATGTGATAATTTATCATATAATTCAACTCCATCTCGAAGTATGGTTTAAAGTATCCTGGGCATTCAAAAATCGTGAAGAATGGATTGATTGCTCCGTTCATCCCCGTTTGAATCCGACGGCGTGACGTATTCTTTGAATGACAGAACCAGCCCATCTCACGGATTTCTACAGTCTTCTATTATTTCTCCGCTTCCTTATCGTGGCGACACGTAAATACGTATTCCAATAGGTGGCGCAACCCAAAATCGCACGCATGACTACGCGAAAGCTAACCTTCACGTACCTCGTCAATTCCGTGATGTAACGCAGGCGCGTCAAATACGACGCGCACATTCAGCAGCAACCCCCCTATCCTCCGTCTCCTTCCCATTCTCCCTCTCTCTCTCTCTCCTCTCTGTCTCCTTCCCCCGTGCCTCGGTCGAATGCCCTTCCCCGTCTCCTCGGGACGGAAGTGTCAATCGGTCGTTAGGCGTCGCGTGGCATACGTCGCTCGCACCGCCGACGCCAAGGCACCTCCGTCCGGATTCAACCGGCGATGCATCTCCTCTCAGCCCAGCGTTCCGTCTCGCCTGCTCCCGCTCGCACTCTCCACGTGGAGAGGTTGTCCCCCTTCTCCGACGAGAAGAGGGAAAAATAAAAGCATTCAGTCGCGCGAGGCAGACACGCGTGCCGATTTCATTTAATATTTTCAAAAAGAAATAAAAAGTAAAGCAGTTCGAATCCAACTGCAAGGTCAAAGGGGGAAATGATGAATGCTCAACTTATGATTACGGAAACTAGCGATCAGTCGTGGTGGGAGTAGGGAAGGACCATGAATATAATGTTGAACTAATGACCACATACGTGCTGGTAAGGACTTGTGAGAGGAATGGTACCTCGTAGGTAAGAGAGATAGTACAGATATGATTAATAATCGCCAACTAAGATGGCCGGAGAAAGGTTTTTGATGCCAAGTAGCGTAGCCATTATTCTTCCAAATTTTTCTTTTTACTTGCTAGCAGTACATCTGTCACGTGGAGAAAAATACTTTCGAGCTACGAGATGAAAACACGAAGTAAATATCGTAAAACTTGCAAAGCCCTTTGTAAAAATTATTGCAGCCCTATTCTTTTTATCATAGCGATGGCTTACAGTGCAACTTGTAGACGAAATATTGGGAAGTAGACGTGGAGTTGGTTTCCAACATTCACCTGATGAAGCTTACTGATTTACGAAATTGTACCAAACCGGAAAACGGCTTACTCCGCTTAGAATGTTCTTCTTTTGGTCAGTAAGAAATGGAATAACTCATTTCTCAATGCTAAAAATATATACGTAATCACTTATTATCTTTTAAACATAAAATACGATGACAAAAATACATTTTTGTCGCTCATCACACATATATATTTCGCAGGATGTGATTTAAAATATTTTTTTTTACTCTCAATTTTTTCTAAGTTGTAAATTAAGCTGTGTTATGAGGACCGGGCACCTCATAATCACTTGAAAACTCTGCCACGGGTACTCATGGGCATGAGGCCTAGGACAATAGCTATAATTACCGACCTTACCTCATGGAGTAATGATTAAAATAGGTATCCGTATCGAAAAGATACGGAAATTAATGATACCTGAATTTACTGAAATAATAAATATAAAATTTGGCTACAGCTTAGGAGTGAACACGATTCGAAATAATTATTTTCTTGATGCTTCATTGGAAACAATTCATGCGTAAATGTAGTATCGTTACTTTCTTACGTAGTGTTGCAAGCTGCCGTTATTTTTCGAGCCTCTATACCCCAGTGATACGTAATGCTATGTCAGGATCACAACCTCAAATTATACTGTCAGTAAGACAACCGTAAGAAAATAAAGAGAGAAAGACACGGTCGCCGACCATTCATGAAGCTGTTCTGACCTCGCACGGTGGGTTACTGAAAGCTGATGAAGTAACACCCCCTGCCTTACTCCTCCTGGGCGATTTTCAGGGTACGCGTTAGATATAGATATATACCAATTCGAACTGATGCATCCGAATTCATTTACTTCAAGAGCAAAATCTAATGACTTAGTCAAATACAGCAATTATCGCATGATGTAAATAAGCATGCATGTGTGTACGACCGTTTTGTATATTAGCTAATATATATTCAAGTGCGTGCATGAACTAATATTTGTACATGCATGACTGGTACCCAGACAACCCCCAATACACGACCTTGTGGTGGTTTACGGAATATTATGTAAATGTAGATGAATGCTACCCAAGCGTTGGATCTACGCCAATTATTTTGCAAATGAAAGCAAAAGAGTTGCTGTTGCATGCCTCATGTTCACTCACCCCCTACCATACCCCAGCGGTGGCTTGAGGGATACTACGTATGTAGATGTAGATGAAAAATAACATCACTGCGACCTTTGAGAGAGAGAAGTTCGTCGAATAACGTAAAGAGGATTATCAGAAATTTAAATAATTTCATTGGATGTCATCCACACGTTAACACTGACACAAAATACACACGATACGTGTTGGTGCGCAGTGGGTTCCATCTTATTCAGAAAAATATAGTATTGTGTTGTCTCGCGAAAATCCATGTGAAATGTGTTCCTTATCCACTCACACATATGCATATATTATTATGCATTATTATTAAGTAATCTACTGGTTAAGGCAGGTTTTAGATGGACGCAGCTACCAAATAAATATTTTGTGACTCCTAACAAAACACAATCCAGCAACCTACTCGAGATTACGTCCCTCGTCATCTCTGTGTACTTATTTCCTCCCTTCATCCCGTCCCACACCCCTATCCTGTTCCTGCCCTTTCTTCGTTTGCCTAACGTTCTCCCCTCTATTACAGTCTTCAACATCCCACTGCCGCTCAATAAGCCTTTCATCCATTTTTCCTACCTCCATAGGATTACTCTCAACAAACCCCTCTCCTCACCCACCATCTCCAGTACTTCCTCATTTGTTTTCCTTTCGGTCCATTTCACCTTCTCCATTCTTCTCCACACCCACATTTCAAAAGCCTCCAATCTACGTCTATCCTTCTGCTTCAGCGACCACGTTTCCGCGCCGTGCGCAGCTACACTCTATATCAAAGTTTTAACGAACCTTTTCGAAACATCCTCAACTTTCATGTCATCAACTCCCTCCTCCTTGTGACAGCCTCCTTGCCTAGCGCAATTCTTCTCCTTACGTCCCTACTACTTTGACCGTGTTGGTCACTTCTGAGATATGTAAATTTGTTCAACCTGTTCTAGTTATACATATATAATTTATTTATATGTATACTATCTTGATCCGACTTAAAAAAAAAATATATATATATATATATAATTTATTTATATGTGTACTATCTTGATGGATCTCTGATTATTCATTGTCAATACTAAATTATTACTAGATGTCATTTTACTAATGTCGATCTCTTTAATAACGTTTGAAATATCACGGTCGGTACACTTATTTCCTTCCCGCAGCTTGGTGTGACGATCGATGCTCAATCACCAGAAGGCACCGATAAAGCCATGACGCAGGGAGGAGCGAAAGTGAGAGAGCGTCGTGATATAAATCAGTGATAGAATCCCATGCGGGTGACGAACCCAACGGAATGAAGGGACTTAATTACGCACGCCAACCACAAACCCCCCAGCAGCAGATAAAAATGCCCAAGGCGCGCGATATGAAACACCTCGGAACATCGTTAAATCCCCCGAAACGCGTTATAGTTTCGAGTTCTCAGAAGGAATTCGATGCAAGGCAGTAAAGCATTCTTCCTCATCTGCCCCGAAGTCACTGAAATAGAAACACTCGAGGTGAAAAAAGAGGCACACCCCGAATAGCTCGAGGGACCTCAAATATAGCGAAGGGGTCGCCATATTGAAAAGGTAGAACGGCCCCCGTTAGGCAAAAAAAAGGGGGGATGAAAAAACAAAGAAACGAAAAAAAAGCGCAAATAAATGAATAAACGAACGGCGGCTCGAAAATAAAAAAAATAACCGCCTCACGCCATTGGCCAGAGCGAAAATTGTAAATTACCCGAGGTTAAAACGAATGATGCTGTCCTTATATTGCCGTGGATTTACGTGTTGGCGTGAAAGATTTAATCGTTTTTAGGGAGGCCCGGAGATTTTTTGGCAATGTAAACGACGTGGTGCGAGGAAACATTTTTTCCGGGGGGATGGGTCGAGGGAAGGTTTGGATTGTTTGGAACGGGGCGAAGTGTGAAAGCATGGGACGGAGGAGGGCGATGGGGAAGAGTATGGAAATGGGCGGGCGGGGGTAGTTAGCGGCGGTTGGCTGAAATGAGGGGCTCAGGGGTTGGGGGGCTGAGGTTAGGGGAGGAAGAAGGGAGGCAGACAGGAACGGGGGGGGGGAGGTGTCAGATGTATGTACGTATGAGGGAGTGGGAGATTCGGGGGTGAAATGTATGCGGAGGGGTGCCGGAGGATGTACAGAGGGTGGGGACTGTCATTTTGAGCGATGAATGCGCCAAATGAAAAAAAGGGAAAGGAGTGAGGGAAACCATTCGGGCGAAATTGGGGCCATTGTCGGTGTTTCAAAATCATTGCCCTGCTCTGGGTACAGTAATTTTGCAGTTGTACACGTGTGTATGCATCTGCATCTATACAATGTCAGGGAAGCCGTCGAAAAGACGTGTGGTGAAGGGTTTATAAGGGTACCAGTCGCTTATGGATGATCATACATTCATACATAAATATACATTATATACATATATATACATAAAAATATAAATGTACAATTATACGCCTGAAAAATGCCTCAGGGATGGTCGAAAGCTCAAACAATCTACAAAGTGAGTGTTCTTTTAGGTGTTATCTATTTTATTCTGCTTTCTATTGTGCCGTCCAAATGTTATGTACACAAATATATATATATATATATATATCCGAGATGAAGAGGGACCTGATATAGATTAGTTTGCTAGGTGGGGAGTCACAAAATGTTTATTTGATAGTTGTGTCCATCCAAAAACCTACCTTAAACGGTAGATTACCTAATAATAATATATATATATATTTTTTTTAGGTAATCTACCGGTTAAGGTAGGTTTTTGGATGGACACAACTATCAAATAAACATTTTGTGACTCCCCACCTAGCAAACTAATCTATATCAGGTCCCTCTTCATCTCGGTGTACTTCTTTCCTCCCTTCATCCCGTCCAACAACCCTATCCTGTTCCTACCCTTACCTCGCTTGCCCAACATTCTCCCCTCTATTACCCTCTTCAACATTCCACTACCGCTCAATACGCCTTTCATCCATTTTTCCTGCCTCCATAGGATTTCTCTCCACAAACCCCTCTCCTCCCCCACCATTTCTAGTACTTCCTCATTTGTTTTCCTTTCGGTCCATTTCACCTTCTCCATTCTTCTCCACACCCACATTTCAAAAGCCTCCAATCTACGTCTATCCTCCTGCTTCAGCGACCACGTTTCCGCGCCGTACATAGCTACGCTCCATATCAGAGTTTTTACGAGTCTTGTCTTAACATCCCTACTCAACGTCCCCGTCATCAACTCCCTCCTCCTTGAGAAAGCCTCCTTGCCTAGCGCAATTCTTCTCCTTACGTCCCTACCACTTTGACCGTATTGGTCCAATATATATATATATATATATATATATATATATATATATATATATATATATATATATATATATATATATATATATATATATATATATACATATATATACACGTCATTACACGCACACTAGTAGTACACTTACACTCGTTTCTTCATCATTCAAAATTGGGTGTGTTGGAGTAAAGTGTCAAATTTTAAATTAAATTTCACTTCATGAATTAAATATGAATGGGTGGTCAAATTTGATATGGTTATTGAGGAAAGATTTAATCGGATACATTCCAAATATTTTTTGGTCCCCACGACGGGGATCACAACACGAAATGTCCGAACACGAATATTAAAGAACAACGAAAAGGTCAATATCATATTTCATAACCAACTAACACTTGAAGAAAAAAATGGGAAAATAATGGTGGGCGGGTACTATAGGGTCATCGAGAAAGAAGTGTTAGCGCATGGTTTATATACTTAATACAAGGAAAACCTGGAAATGATTGCGTGATATCTATTCCGCGAGACCAAGACCTTTGTTTACCTCCTTCTCTCACTATTGCGGTCGGGAATTGCGTGGGGAAAAACGATCCTTCGTGCTTATTCATTCGGTCGTCGATCTCCCCTAATTTATCGGTGTGGTCAGCGGTGGGACCACGAACAAATATTTGGCGGGGCAAAAGCCCTCCCCAAAAATTATTAGGGGGGCTAAATCCTTCGCTTTGAATGTGAACAACGGCTAGCATAAATTCTCATCGAATATATTGGGACAAGGGGTTGGTCCCGGACCCAACAGTGATCTTGCTAACGTTTCTCGACCCCCACGTTCCACGACACGTTCAGAAAGTTTAGTGGAATATAAAAGCTTTTATACTACACCAAATTGATCTCCGGTGAAGCGTCCCGCAGCAGATAATAGTTTCTGATGAAATAAATCCCGAGTAATTCGATCGTGAAAGTCATCAAAACCCTTCATCGCGGAGAAACGTCAATTGGCTGGGCCGGGAAAGCAGGAAGAGAGTCTCACGGCGCTTTACTTTATTGAGGACAATATAAAAACCTAAATACAGTACAAGGTCTTTTATGAATTGGTTAATATTCTGACGTGATTAAAGACGAAAGCGTTCATGGGAAGTAGGCACTACTGGGCAGTACTCGTCACATGACCTACTGCTAAAATTCAAATGTCTTTATCACACTCTATCAGCAATTTAAATGACCATGTTCCTAAACGCTCATCAGTCCTGGACACAAGGATACAAAACACATGAAATTGCATATAAAATAATTGTCTCTTAAGAGCTTTGGATTTATATACGCATTCTTCCATTCAGTTCTTTACGATCAAAATTAAATCAAATTCACCCCAAAAATTCTGAAAACATGTAACTTTCTTCTGCCTCTCATTGACAAACACTCGACATCTATGAACAATTAAAAATTATTACCTTCAGTTTTAACATCCACTGCCATAAAACTTCCGGTTGGCTTGAATGAACTGTGTATTAGAATCTACTTCTACATAATATCCAGCGAGCCGTCTTGAGGGCGTGTGGGAGGGAGTTTTAGGGCATGACGCAAGAGTATGATTTAAATTAAATTAATTGCATTGATCTCAATTGTCAGATTTTGTTCCCACAGTTTAGGAAATAGTCAAAGTCTTAACCTTCATTAACAGGAAGTGACAAATTTAGTAATAAACTTTGGGCAGGATATACAAAATAATACGTTTTACCTTTTTTCCCCAACAAACATTTCCTACCACACGCTCTCGTGGATTGGTGCATCATATAAACGATACTTCTGGTGCATGGCGTAGGTGCAAAAAATCCTCAAATTGGCACCTTGCCACTATAATTACACTCAATTACCTTATTGGCTGATTTCTTCACTTCAATTTTCTTCATTTTAGAGCTAGTCGTTAATTGTTCATTATGACATACAAACTGTTTTCACTCTGACAATAGGGAAAAATATACTCCCACTCTTGCAGGATATAAAGTAATTTAAAACTTCGAAGGATGTGTCTGCAATCCAAAATTATCACTGTACTAACTTATAGAGTACTTTGAATCCTCATTATCGTCATAATAGTGTACCTAAATATCCACCATGTTAACTAAAGTTTGAAATTTATCCTTTCGAGAACTCTGCCCTAGCCCTTGGAAACGTTTTCTCACAACATCCACTTGCCCAAATCATCCACTCAGCACTTATCACGTAATTTGTTCTGCGTTATTATATTTTTTTCCTAACACGCAGCGCAGAGCAGTGAATCGAGTGTTTTAGATACTGACCGGAGGGTCCCAGTTAAAATCCCCGACCGATATACTATATTTGAACAATCTCACACAGAAAAAATCCCATACAATCTTCTCGTTAGTGGAACTTTGTGGGAAACCGAATCGTGGCCTTTGGCATGAATGTGTGGATTTTGAAGCACCTCAAAACTTCAATGTGACAATTTCAGAGTATAAAAATCATTCGCCTTGACCGGGATTCGAACCCGGATCCCTCGATGTCAGCTCGAGTGCTTTAACCAGTTAAGCTACCTATCTTCTAAAAATCAAAAAAATTCAGAGTTTAAGAAGACTCCATAGCTTAATTGGCTAATTCACTCGGCCGAATATCGAGGGGAATATCCAGGGTATACTATATGATTTTTACGCTCCAAAATTGTTGCAATGAAATGCATGTTAGTGGTTGGCTCCGTTAAAAGTTACTGTTGCGACATCTCCCGCAGTTTTTTTGGGAATATCCAAACTTCTTTCTTGTGCTGAGTTCTAACTGCACCGGTCCAAACCAACATTTTGGCTAATTACTGTGACGGTGATGATTCGATTTTCCCTCGCACTCGCGGCAAAAGCAATGTCGATCGATACCCATCCATCTTCGCCAAAAATATCTTGTGTTATGCCGTCTTTTTAAGCGCGGGCGCTTCATTAAATCGATGAAACGCCCGAGCTTCAATGATGAATACACCCTGGGAGATGATGGGAGAAAGATGAAGCTGGTTTCCTAGCGCCAACTTCAAAGCGTTGTGTATGAACTTTTAGTTTAGAAGCTTGTAAATCAAAAAGGAGCTAGAGAGGCCTATGAGGGATTTGTCTATAATATTAAGAGTAGTCTGCTGGAAGATATGTTTTTAATGGATATATTACCTAAGCGCTGCAAAATTTCTTAGGTCCACCTAGCACGGTCTTAAATAAATAGACAAAACCTGAATAATAATAAACCATTCTTCATCTCCATAAATATTAATTCCTTAAATATTTCTGTCTCCCTTGATTCCGCCTAAAGAAATCTCTATTATTTTTCCTTAACTCCTCCTCGCTTACCCAAATCCCTCTTCCGTCCTTTAAGATTCCATAGCAACTTAATGAACTCAGCATCAACTTTTTCTGTCTCCTTTTAATTTCCGATAACAACCCCTTCCTCCTTTCCTACCAAGGACAGAATTTTCTTGATTATTTTTCGTTTCCAACCATTTCATCGTCTACCCCTCCTCCGTCACACTTCGTCTTTATCTAATAGTTTTTTATAAATGCAATTAAAGAGTAAAATGGAACTCAAAAACTAACACAGAGCCAAACGAAAATTAGTTTAGTAATCCACTATTTAAATGTATTTATTAAATATTCCAGCGACAGTTAACAGAGTGAGTACACTAGAAATTATTCAATAAAGTAAGACGGTAGAGGATGCTTGCTTTATTTTTGCAACGGTAGTGAGAAATTGAGTATCACTCTTGACCCCCTTGTGAAGGTAGTTATATATCCTGTAACTTGGCACATTTGTAATTTATTCAAATATAATGCAGGCGTGACTACAAGGAATACACACACAAATCACAAAGATATTACATGGAATAAATTTCAGTCAAGGGTCGCGTTTCCAGGTGCATCAATGTTTAATTCTTGGCAAGAAAGAAGTTTTTTTTTGAACGAGAGAAAAAACACCATCCAGCAATAAATAGTGTAAATAGATAGCGAATTTATACAGCTGAATGAAATTACGGAATGCTTTCAAACGCGATCAAAAGAAAGATATCTACCTACGTCCTGTTTTGCCCTAGATGTCACCACAACAGCATGTGAGAGGTGCACGCGTACTTATGAACTTGTGAAAAAAATTATTTGAATTCGTACTTAATCTTTACAAAAAGCTGCAACGCAGAAATAAATGTAAGAAAGGGAGAACTAACTGGTCAAGGAGACTGAGCGACGCCAAAACTTAAAGAGAGTAGGAGACCTAGAACAGTCGTGTGAATTGGAAAACGTGAGGTGTACGCGGCAGAGTAGAAAGTGAGGTAGGTACAAGGGGGCCTGAAAATGGCTTAGTACGAAAACTAAATTAAGTTAAGAAGAAATGAAAATGAGCAGAAGAAATTTTACGAATGAGATAACCGTCGCAGGAGGCTCCATAGTAGGTCAAAACTTATATGACTGTGAAATATAAACTATCCATACATGTCTCTCTGTCTCTCTCTCCACTCTTTACAATATTCACAAATGTCATTGTCAAAATTCACGTAAAATAAATAAAAATAGAATGTAGTGTTATAACTAAATAATAAATAAATGATATGGCTGCGTAGATTTTCGCGGCGGTGGCTTGAAGAATTCTGCATATTCGGGTTTTTCACCACGTTGTTGTTTGAAGCCGAAAGGCTTTTCGCGGCTTCAAAGGTCGGCTTCAAACAACAACGCGGTGAGAATCCGAATATGCATAATTCTTCAATAAATAAATGAATAGCCAAAATGCACTGCGTGTGAAAATGAATTTGTTCGCGTATGCCTCGCGACACCTCTGGGCCACAGTCTCATGTGCCAAGCACGTCGTTAAGTTAGGCTCAAACAAAAGTTCACTCTCCTTCGAAACAACTCTACGAGGTGCCCCATAAGAACGTATCACTTAAAAAAGGAAGAATGCTGGATATGCTGTTGGTTGCCCTAACGGTAATAGATATTTCATTGATGAATAAAGAGGGAAACGTACTGTTGTCAGAGAGGCAAAACATTAAGCAACAGTGCCAAAAAACTGGGTTGGAATAAACCATTGTAAAAATTGAATTTTCCGCCAGCGTGCAACTTGTCCGATAATTTCGATGGAATAAAGGATCTAAGGAAAATATCGAGCGGCATAAAAGAGAATGTAAGAAGAGTGGGTAGATTGTTTATTTTTTTAATGGAGTCCACTGCGGTCTCAATTATCGAAGCTCATCCTTCGCAAGGCTCAGCAAATTGAAGAGTAAAAAACGAGCGGTCCAACAGCTCGAAAGGAATTCCATTGAAGTTGAGAAGAAAACTTATTATGTTGTGCCAGGGAACGGATTCAAATGACTTTTTTAAATTATTCAGATTGGCTCTATTGTAACTTATTTCAGATTATCGCGAGTATCCTAAAAAAAATGACGGAACCATACCTGATTGGCCCATCTCAGCACCCCAAGTTTCAACCAGTTGGTGTGATATTTCGGGTGGCATCTGATGGCTCTACCTGTACTGCCTAAGAAACCTCGGAGCCACTTAAATGGGAACTGCCCATCCTCCTAACGTAAACGTATGAATTTGACGACTGTTGAGTTTTTAAATGAATGGTGGACTTAAACCTCACAATACGGGAGCAACCTTGGGAGTGATTACTGTGGTTGGTAAAACACACGCTTTTAATGTTTTCAGAATATTATTCCTTAAGCCAAATACCATATTTATGATACAAAGCATTGTTCAACATGACTCAATGTTTAAATTATTAAAAAAATATATTTTAAAACTCCATAATATTAAATCAATCAACAAAGTCATGTAATTTCACAACTTAGCATGCTGAAATATGTTGATTTGTGTTATAGAAGTACGGATATATATAACTTATACAGCAACACACAATATGAGAACACATAAAAGGAACACTCACACGTTATTTCTTGATAATTTCAACGGAATTGTACTCCGTCTTCCTCGGAAGATTAGTCAGGACTGAGTTAGAGAAGTCCTAACTAATCTTCCGAGGAAGACGGAGTACAATTCCGTCGAAATTATCAATAAATAACGTGTGAGTTTTCCTTTTATGTGTTCTCATATTGTGTGTTGCTGTCTAAGTTTTTTATTTAACACTTGTGCGTTACTTCGAAGAAATCATATATATATATATATATATATATATATATATATATATATATATATATATATATATTGATAATCATAATTAATGACAATACATGAGTAGATGGGTAGTGGGCTACTATTTAGGAAAGATAACGTATCTTTATCACGTTCTTCGACTAAATACACCAACGCGGAAACACTTATCAAAGAAGAGCGCGCAATATTCACTTAGTCCAAAGGATAAGACATAATTTTCAAAATTTCGAGTGATTTTTATCTAACGAGCTTAAATGGTAATACATTACTTAGGAGCCATGAGGTTATATCACACGACTTACCGTGGAACCGTAAAATAAAGCTTTTAAGAAAAAAATGTTTATGGTTCGAGCGGAAGAGGAGAGAATCATAAATACGACTTAATGCAGTATCAACATGGGCGGTGGGTGGGAGGAGGGGAAAACGTGGCGGAAGGGGAACACACGAGGGGATGGAAGGTGAAGACGAAATAAGGGATGAAGGTCTCGGAGAGAAGCGAGAGAGGAGAACCGTAAAAACGAGATGAGAGGAGAAGGAGAAGGAGAAGAGGGAGAGGAGGAGGAAGAGGGAAGGCCAAAGCAGTGTGGGACGAGTCTTAATTGAGTTTGGAGAGAGGAGTGGGAGGCGTAGCCGAGGTGGAGGAGAAAGAGAGGGGAGTGTGTAAGTGGGATGGGAGGTGGGCTTGAAGTGGGTGAGTTAGGAGGCAGCGGAGAGGGGTGAGGTGGGATGGGGGGGAGTAAGTCAGAGCGGAGGCAGAGAGGGAAAATAGATTAACTGCTGTCACAAGGCGGTTCGTGTGCTGGTTGGCGGTGGGATCGGGGAGGGGTGTGGGAGGGATGGAAGGGGGAGAGTTTTTGGTGCCACGAGGTGGTGGGAGGGAGGGGGTTGAGGGTGTGAGGGCTTCGCTTTGGCTTTCGGGGTGTAGGGAGGAGGAGGAGGGTGGGAAGAGGAGAAGGGGTGCAGTAATGTTGGGGAATGGTGTTTTTGTGGAGGGGGGTGGAAGGGAGAAAGAGAGTGAGAGAAGAGGGATGGGGAAACGGGAGGTTTGGAGAGGTTGCAGGAAGGCCGGGAAACACGTGGAAACAACTAAATAAGTGCCGTGTCCATTACGGCCGAGTTGGGCCCCCCAGGGTGAGCCGAGAGGGAGGGAAAGGGGGGAGGGGGAGGGGGGGAGGGATGGTGCGAAAAAAGGGCAAGGGGGTTGAGGGAGGGTTTTGTGGAGCGGAGCGAGGGGGGACCAATGCCCCGTGTGCATTTCGGCTCCAGTTATCTCCGAGAGTGCTGGAGTGAATAGTTGGCGAGAAGAGGGATCGCCTTGCCCGACCCCTTCCTTCCTTCCTTCCTCTTCCTTCCCGTCCGGCCCCACGCCGTTCCCACTTCTACGTCAACCTCCCCCTTTCCGCCGCGCCACCACACGCCCGACGTCCCCGCTTTCCCTCTGTCACCTCCCCCGCCCTCTTCCCTTTTCACGTTTCAAACCCGCTACTTTTAAGACCAGGCTTTGGTTGCCAACCTCGTCGGCGGGATGGGAATAAAACAAAAGTTTCCCGTGTGAAAAATTCAAAACATAAAAAAATAACTGATGGAACACAAAAAACAAAAAGAACTACAAAAGAGGGAGAGAGAGAGAGAGAGAGGGAGAAACTGCGAAGCCCATACACGGACGGACATAAATTAATATTGCCGGTTTATCCGAAATATTTATCACCCTACTTTTTGCGACACCGAACCGATTAGTATTTATTCCCGACTACGATTTGTTTCCATCCTCTGTTCTGTTTCGCAAGAGTCATACTTTATACATCAGTCGTCGTTTGAAGGAATCAGACTGCCTCAATAGGCTCCGAAATTTAAGAATCCTTGTAAGAATTATGCATATTCCTGCATATCTTCATTATTTTGCAAACCTGAAGTCCGGGCCAGTCAACATAATAATCCATCTAATTCATTTTCAAGCACCAATAACGATAATACTTATGATTATTGGATATTTTTTACTGAAGATAAATTTTTATTTAGTCATTTTCCAATATTGATAGCAATTGAT
Organism: Hetaerina titia; assembly: GCA_037158775.1. NCBI lineage: Eukaryota > Metazoa > Arthropoda > Insecta > Odonata > Calopterygidae > Hetaerina > Hetaerina titia. Next base: position 44,168,965 of record CM073772.1, on the reverse strand, counting down.
TATACTTTTGGTCATTCGGTATTTATTTACCGGATATTCTCCCTAGCATACTATACATTCCAATATATACGTTATTGAATCTACTCAGTCTGTGTTCAAATTCGCTATATTAGTTTGTTTGATAATCACTCATTGTCACTCAAATTTGTATTTCACAAGTGCATCCCCAAAGAAATATCTATACTTTTTTCTTCAAAATTATTCCTTCTTGAAATTACTCAAGGGAGAGCAACAGTAGTCAATGACTATTTACATACAGATAGAGGGAATATTTTAGTGCTGGGAATTCCCTCATTATCAACCCTAATTTTTTTTAAATGGTCCGCCATAAAAGATTTCGCTATATCAGACTCTAATCGTGCCCGTAAAAAATGAAATAAGAAATGGCGATCGCTTTTTGTTCATAGAGTCTCTTCAGCTTAAATGTGATTAATTTCTTCACTGATACACATACATTACAATAACTAACTCATGCTACTTGATAACATATATACCTTTTTTTAATAACAAAAAATATTCGTGCGCTGCAGAATTATAGTTCAAATACAGAAGTTATGATCAATTCAGCCGGAGACGGGTTTTCCTTTGTATCTTAGTAATCATTAAATCTGGACTCTGTGAATAAAAAAATTCGTTAGCCAAGTTGTGGATTCGAATACCTATCACTGCGTCGACAAAGTGGTCATCGATCGTAACAGTTTAATGCGCTTTATCCGATGGTACTGCTTTATCGTAATTTCTATCATCACGGTTATTTCACGCGTTAGATAAGCGACCTTACAAAATGTCGCAAATCGCCACTTTTGGTAATTATGATTATTTTAATATTCTAATGAGAAAGGTTTTTTTCAATTCTGAAAGGTAAATTCTGTCCCGCGATGGAAATGACACAGTTTCGGGCGTAACGTGGTGTAAACCCTTCATGTTGAAAGAAGACACTTTGCTTTTCCACATTTTTTTTATAATTACGACCTAAGTTTCGTTACAAAGTAAAATCTTCAGGCTAACCTGAAGATCCAAAAAAAGCAAAGTGTCTTCTATCCCAAGATAGAAATTTTTATAGCGATTCACGGAGAAATACCAGGAAGATTTATTTTTTAAATACACTCTTTTGTTACTCGAAATGTACCTAATCCTCGTGTATTTTTAAGTGTAGTAAAAGACCATCACCACTGATTTTGGACTGTAAATAACCACGGGGAGAGAGAAAGAGACTTCCCGACCTTTGGCAAACATGATCCACATCCTTTCCACACCCTGAGCCACTCCGCGCCCCCCGCTCTCACCAATTCCCAGTCCTCCAACCCCGACTCCTCCCCGTAACTCAACTCCTTCCTCCCTCGCGCCAAAAGCGTAATGTTCTCTCCATCCGTCTCGAGCCGCTTCTCACTTCGCACCCGCCTTGCCTTCTCCGATGCTCCGTCTCCTCCTCAGCTCCTTAAAACACGCGTTCTTCATGACTGCAACGTCCGTGGCTCCGCCCAGAGATGACGATCGAGTTCGCCGATACTCTCGGGATTTTTTTATTTACGTCCACACAGTCTTGCCATTCTTGATATGCCTCACTACCTTGATGTTTGGTCGCTCTCGTTCTCATGACACATTATGGAAAGATACGGTATCTTTATGACGAATTAAGTCGACATCTACGATACATCATACCTCGCAAAGACGCCGTAAAGGTGTGTGGCGGAGGGTGTAAGGTCACCCAACTCATAAACCTACGCACAAATATTAGTTTTATCATGCACTCGAAAAATTTCGTTCGCGCGAAAGAAATTAATTAACATACATACAACAATATTCTATAACAAGGGACGTATATTCAAACCATACTGTAGAACTGTTAAAAAGATGGGTCTTTATAATAAAAAACATTACATGCAGGAAAGAACATGTAAAATATTGAAAAGATGCATACACTACCAATTTTAATTATCCCCTACGCGAATGCTGTCATATCTATTTGGATATATAATGGTAAGAGGAAATAGCCACGAAAAAAACTAATCTACCATAGTAAATCGGGGCAGATATTATGTCTCTTACATCCTGCCTTGTGACCTGTCTTGTATTTAAACCTACGGTCCACTAGTGCCTCTCACCCTAATTCTTCCTATAGTCCCTTGTCACTGCTACCTTGTTCATAACAACTTTTCACCAACCTAGCAACTCCATCAAACCTAATGAATGATCTCAGATTTTCCCGGCATATGGTATTCAAGAATTTTTCTCGGGTTTCCCACCGGGTCAGGTTGATGAAGTGCACCGACGTTTCGAAGGCTGACTCTGCCATCGTCTTCAGGGTGAAGTGACGATGGCAGAGTCAGCCTTCGAAACGTCGGTGCACTTCATCAACCTGACCCGGTGGGAAACCCGAGAAAAATTCTTGAATACCATCAAACCTAGTCCTTATCACTTACCCTTCCCATCTGGTGCTTTCACCCCCTACCACACACCTTTTTGATGTATCGAGTGGTTTTTTAGGTCGATGCCGAACATTACACTACACTTAATCAAATAATCAAGCACTTAGTTGCTTTGGTCAAAGTGAGCAGCGGAAGTCCCATACATGTCCAGAGATTGGTGAGAACTTTTTGTGCCCGATGAATTTTTACACTTAGTCACCGTAGTATATAGCTGTAGTTATCATTATCTTTAGTGTTTGAAATATTTTGCACTTTTTTTGGCACCTGATATCTTTGCAAAACTTAATTTTGATGTTGCATGCGTCGTGTTTAATCACCACCTGCCACACACACTATTGGTGGCTTTTTGGGCACCATGCAGATGTAGAGGTGTTGGGAGTTTACGACGAGGTATCATGTTCATGCTGAGGTGGTCTGGTTACGCAGCGAAATGCACTGCCGCTCTTTTTACCCAGAGGCGCCAGGCAACGATATTTTTCATGCCCATAATCCTTCTAACAAAAAGTCTTGTTACAAACTGAACTCAAATCGAGGATCATTGATTAAAGGAATTTGGACGCAGGGAAACCTGGCCTCGGAATTTTTTTTCCGGCTGTTACGAAAGTCGCAAAAGTCCAGTGGCAGTTTACGCCAAATCGGACGGTCGACGGAGACAACTTAAAATGCTGTCTATGAGTAAATCACCACGGGGCTAGAGCGCCAATTAAATATTCGTCACCTCCGCACTGCTGTTTGAATTGGGCTCCGAAACTATGTGATAAAGGAGTGTCTGAACGAGTAACCACAATTTAAGAAGGGGTACAAGTCAATCTAGTCAAGCTTTGATGATATCAAGGATTAATCCTTTCACAGCTACGAGGAACTGGAACGATTTTAGTCGAGACAAAAAACAAACGAGCCAAAATTTTCATCAATGCATGGGATAGGAACATCATTCTATTCCTAATCCATGAGATACTATTCGGAATTTGGTGTTATTTTAAACGAATGTAAAGTAAGAATAAATGGAAACGGAAGGAATAGTTTCGCCAATGGCAAACTGGCAGTAGTAATAACATCAATACGAGATTTACACGTACATGATACCTGCATAATGTGGAATGATCTCCTACTTTACACCTTAGTGATGGCTTGCAGGCAACAATGTGTATGTAGAATAGACGTCGGTTCTAAATGCTCCTACGGACATAGTGGTGTCAAATAGTCTGGAATACTATATACCTAACTGATTCAAGGGCAGGAGAAACATCGATGTCAACTGGGATTCAAGCTCTCGTAACGTTCAGAGATGCAGAGAATGGTAATTTTGAAACTCCATTGAAGTCCGGAAGACATAAGGTTAAAGACCACATGCATAATCAACTACATGAAATGTGAAATACTGCGATTTTAACATGGTTGAGGAATTAATTACGCGGGAGAGAAATGGATTAGTGCAAAAGCAACCTGAGAAGCGAAAAACAGTTAACTGTTGCGAAATATTTTCAAGCGAAAAAATCGGGAGAAACTAAAGCATACACATAGTTATCGGAGGGACAAAAATAAAAGAGTAAAGAAGGCTTTCCAGAAGAGGTAACATTTAATAACAGCAAGACCACACTCGTGTCCTCAATTTCGTCTGAACCCGGTCGTTTGTCTGTCTGTCCGTCTCGTCTCCTTCCTTTTAATCTATCCTTCTTCCTCCCGAGACACACTTCTTCCTCCATCAACCCCTCTCTTTCTTCACTCATCACTTCTCCCCTCACCCTGCCCACTCCTTCACACTTGCCTTCATTATCCCTCTCCCCAATCCGTTTGGCTTTTTGCAGCACTCACTCCTTCCCTCCCCCCCTCTCTCTCTCTCGCTTCCTTCCCCATCTTTTCCTCTCTCTCCTTCTCCACCTCTCACCCATATTACCCTTTCGCGGGCACGTCGCTTCCTTCCTCGCCCTCTTCGCTCCTCTCCCGAGCCTTTTTTCTGCCAAATGAAACCTTCCACCAGGACAGAGGACAACCTCGCTACACTCCGAGAGAGCTATAGAAAGAAACCTGCGGTTTTCCCCTTGACCATAGCAATCATTTTAAAGCTTCCCCATCGCCGGTGGAGACCAGAAAGTGTACCGCTCCGTCTCAAGGAGGTTGTATCGAGATATCTGGTAAATGACATTTTGATAAAATTTTCTGAATTCGTGGTCTTAAATCCGCTCTATAAATTTATGAAGATAAAACTATTGGCATCCCATATTAGTTTACATAAAAATTTATGTTAAAATCCAAAATTTTTTATCGTAATCTACTGGTATTGCAGGACTAACACCCGAAGTAAAAGATACGATTTGAGGAAAAATACATTCAGTTCTCACGAAAAAACAGTTACAATTTACGCAATTATATCAGTAGTAATAGTCTTAACACAAAGGCAGCTACCATCCGTTGTTTATATAATATTAAATAATTTGTGGGAAGACCGCCGAAATTGCATAATTGTAAAGTCGACACCTCGAAACCAGTCCAAAATAAGTTTTAAAACACACATTAAAAATGAATAAGAACCTTAGACTACTTAACAACTGCATGTTCACAACATATATATTTATGAAGCATGCATAAATGGGTGTTACACAGGGTTTCATGCTAAACCATTAACATAATATATTAGGTCATTATTATCTTACTTTTAATTTTTATGCAGTCTCCATTTTAATATATGATTTCAGATAAATAAGCCATAAATATAAAGGTCATTAATATATGACACGAGGTGAAATATTACTCGTGAAAGCACGATCTCCTGACAACTGAGTTCTTCCTCCTTCAAGACAAAATATTTAATCTAGTCTAATCAATGACCAATTGGCTCTTTCGATACTTTCTCGCAACAGAAGTTCATTTCTTATAACGTATTACCTTTTTTCCCGATCTGCTGTTCTTCGAGATTCTCAAAGACACATAAAAAGCCAATCATTCAGTTTTAGTTTTAATGGCATTTTTTTCCGTGCGCTCCTGACCCGAGAAGATGAACACGGCAATGAGCTTGCGACGATCTGACGAAACTTCCTAGATCGGCTAAAATCTAACATGTTCTAAATGAATTTTATTCGATTTTAATAATAGATTTGGTTGAAAATGCTGAGTGTGTGTTGAGAGAGTTTTTCCTGGGCGTGATCTCGCATTTCGGCAGAAAAATGAACACTGAAAGAAGGTACGTACGTATCTACAAGAGGACATACGTACCAGAGTTGCCTGAGAACTTTACTGGTGGACAGGAACGGTTAAAATAATCAACAAAATCCAAGATTGAATCACTCACGAAAACCCGAATAGGTTCAACTGCAAACACAACCGATTTGCTAAGGGGACCTTGGAACCGAAAACATTCCTTTTTTTATAAATTATATGTTTAAATTTGATTGATACAAATTTCCTTCAATTAATTCTCTCACCCGCATGTCTTTTTCATGTTATCATTTTCTTCCGTTTTATTGGCGAGCACTACAGTTATACTGCTTGTATAGTTATACATATCGACTTCCTTCCGTATTTTTCCTTAAACACATTGGGTTCTTCTTGGTTCAGTTTCTTCGAGCTACCATTACTATGACTAGAAGGATCTGGGATCCCAATCGTTGGGATGAATTTAAAGAATTTGGAATAATGTTTACCGTTAATCACTGGAGAGATTTAACCTTGCGAGGTTTTCTTAATGTTTCTATTTTACTCATGGCTTATTTTTCATTGATAATTTGTGAAAAAAAAGGTCAGATTAAAGAAGACATTATTTCATGACCTCCAAAATGAATTTAGCTCATGTTATATATGCCGAAACGTAATAAATAGCCTCATGATCTAATCCCTACATTGTAGCGAGTCCAAAATTCCTGGCCGAACCCTGACGATTAAATAAAGTTCAAGTGGAGTGGCAACAATACTCCTAAAATCTTTTTTCTGTCGCCTTAAGGGATTGGCTGTTACACTACTGATTTACGAGCGAAAACGTAAAATTAGTTGGTTTGAATCCTACAGGTCCTATTACAATATTTAAGAATGACTTTCTTCTCTTCCGATTCCATAAATTCCTCAACGATATTTCCTAATAAATGACGAAGAGGCGTTCATTATTCTAAGTCGTGACATAATTCTCTTGTTTAATCGCTTTAATTGGGTCGTTTGCTTGTATTGTTCAATTGTCCGATTTGGCGCAAAAGGATAAATCGTCCCGATTTTTTTTGTCTAATTAGTTTTGAAATAAGAGAAGTGGGCTACGGGTCAGATGGTCTCGGATGATGCCTTTCGACAAGCCAAACTGAATATTCAAGTGGTTCGATTTCTTAGGCACTAGAACTTCGTGGGAAACCGAATCTTAGCACAGGGAAACCAAATGGTCCCTCCACTCTTAAAATTTTCATGTAACCAACTCATTAAGACCTATCCTTCATCTCCTCATTTCTTTCTTTATTAGAAAAACTTCTTTCTGATCTTGTTACACATACTCGTCTTCCCTCTTGAGTGAAATCCTTTACTTTTTTGTCCTCTGCATCTCTTCTTTGGTCAATATTCTTCTCTATTCCACCGGAGCAAATTGCCAATAAAGTTTTTACAATGATAATGGATCGTAAAACGTAACCATTAACATCGGTATCCATTGACACTTTTATTTTCCATTAAGTAGAGTTTAGGGCTATCGACCAATACAGCGACGCAATGTCCATCGTACGATGCTGTACTACCGTCCCGATGGTATATCAGATGCGGATACTTAAAGCCGGTACTTTGGCTCTAACCATCAACATTTTTATAAAATTAGAATATTGAGAGATGGAAAATGAAATCTTCCGGAATGTTGCCTGAGAACTGGATATTTTTTGCACTTTACTCACGAAGTAATTTACGTCCTCTCGCCTCTTTCTCGTTTAGCAGCTGAAATTATCAGGAGGCCCTCATACCGTTAAGTGCACACTACCGCTTCCAAACAGCCCAGCGATTCACGCCACGCACACTCCCTCCCCCCAAAACGTACGCACCCCTTAACCCTTTGCTATGCAAGTTGATCACTCCGAAAATGGGATGCTGAAGTTGGTAGGTGAGGGGGGGGGAGCAAATGCCAGGGGTCCCTCTTCCCAACAAACGAAAGGCGTCGCGAATGACAGCGCTCCCGGAGGACGAAAGGGCACGGTGAAAATTATGCGCGGTATAATGATCCAGGCAGAGCCAGCTAGTGTAACCAACCCGGCTTCATTTATTAATTCATTTTGGCGTATATGTATTTTTTTAACACAGAGAACCCTCTCTCTCTCTCTCTCCATCCTACTACCCCTGCGGGAGATTCTACAAATCTCCTTTAATGAAAGTAACATGTTCGCGCGAAGGACGGTGGACGAGAAGGTGGCGAGTAAAAGTGGACGGAGTGGAAAGGGTAAAAGTGGAGAGAGAACGTAGGAGAGAGAGAGAGAGAAAAGCACTGCGGGATTTGAGCCGAGAGGACGGAAAGAAGCGTAGGAAGCGAATAGGAAGAGAAAGAAATAAGGCGAAACAAAAAAAAATGAGCCGAGAAGGAGCAAAAAAGAGGGTGATAAATGGGAACGGGGGAAGAGGAGGGAGGTGGGATTCTTGCGGCTGGGGGAGAAGGAGAGGAGGAGGAGCAGGAGGAAAGAGGCGAGAGACTTGGAATCCTGAGGAGGGCGGGGGGAGAGGAGGGTGGTTGGATGGTGACGGAGAGGTTTGGGGAAAGGGGGCGAAGGGACGATAGTTTTACGAGTGACGGTGGTTGAAGGAGCACGGTGAAGTGTGAAGGAGCACGGAATAGGGCGGCAAAAAGGAGTTAAAGGGGGAGATGGGGGGGAGGGGGGGAGTTAGGGGAAGAAGAGGAGAGGAGGTGGGGGAGAGAGATGGAGATGCGAAGCGGCGTGAAGCGGAAAAGAGTGGAAGAGGGCGTACGTGTGTGAGTGCGTGCGTGTGTGTGTGTTCGTGTATCTGTGGGGGAAGGAAGGATGGGGGGGGGTTGAGTTGAGTCGTAGGGCGGAGCATAGGAGGACAAACATAAATAATAGTTTTTAAATGAGGGAAGAAGAGAAAGAGAGAGAGAGAGGAGTAGAAAAGGAGGCGGAGAGGAGGGATGGTGGAATAAGAACGTCAAAGGGATGAAAATGGGGGAAGGGGAGCCGGATGGGTGGAAGATGTGTGTGAGAAAGAGAGAGAAAAGGAGTAGGAGGAGGAGGCGAGAAGAAGGCGTTTAGGAGGGGAATGAGGCGGGGAGAGTGTTTGAGAGAGGTGACGGGGGGGGGGGGAGTAGTGAAGAGAAGGGGAAGGAAGGTGGTTTCGTCAATGGCGCGGGGTTGATGGGGGATGTGGGAAGGCGGTGGAGAGGACAGATGGATGACTGGGTAGGAGGGGATGGGAAGGAAGTGGGAACTGAGGTAAGGGAGAGGGGGATGCCTCGGTTGGCTGGGGGGGGGAATGGGATGGGGACGGTGTGGAGGATCGCAGGCTGGGAAACCCGTGTTTTGGAAGCGTGGGTATTTAGCAGAATGAGGGGCGTTTCGGATGAAGGGCCCTCCCTCCCTCCACCTCTCCCATCGCTCTTCCATCCTATACATGCGTATATTCCCAGACGGCATTCGTCCGGGATCGCTCCGGGGAGACGACGGTGATGCGACACTCAACTCTCTTCCCAGAAGGTGAACTTTTCGTGGCCGGACCGGTTTCGTTCCCCCATCAGCGTGAATAGCAACGCGGGGAGAACGAGAGCTACCGCGTTTTTTTCCTGGAAAAGGAAAGGTGGCGCAGTGAAACCCCCCCCCCCGCTCACCCTATCCTGCGGTTGGCCCGATGAAGGTGCAACTCGCGAATGGGTCCAACCAATGGTGGGCCGCTCGCTCTCCTCGAGCGCCCCTCGAGGAACGGTCCCGGGTCTATTGTAAGGGGAGGTGCGTAAGTACGAGTATCACCGGGCAGGGATGTTTCCCTAGAATGCGCCGTGATCATTGCGCAGGCTCCAAGCTATCTAAATTCTCTATTCCATATGAATTCTAATTAGCTTATAATAAATTCATGGATAACCCCAATCTCCTAGAATATAATCTACGTCTGCATCTACATCATACCCCGCAAGGGCGTGTGGCGGGGGGTGTTAGGTCACCACCCGTAAAAGGGAGCAAAACCACATTCAAAACCAACACATACATTCAAATCCAAACTCATAGTGGGTCACACATTCATGGAAAAATCCTATCATTTTACACATATGGAAATACATATCTACCTCCTTTCATTCTACACGCATGCAATTACATATGCTATCATCTAACAAATAATTGCACCTTAGGATGCAGTAAGAAATTTAAGCAATATCGCGAAAGCTAGAATTTGGAAAGTAGAAAGGCGAAATTTCACCACCACAAGAGCATGTAACATAAAACGCTCTCCACTCCAAGGGGACAGGTGAAGAATTTGACCCTACGCGGCGGCGGGTAGAAGGAGGGTTCCCTCACGGAGAGGGACAAGGGATGGAAGAGAAAATTATTAAAAAAACAAAAGCAGAGCAAACAATACCGTAAAGAGCACTACATTATTTCATGGCATTCTAATGCGATCATGCGGGAAGTGTTGTGACAACAACACTCTAGAGATTAGTGTTGTAATAATACATTAAATCTTCAATAAACAGATAAGAGAAACACTTCTAAACTGACAAAAGAAACAGACACTAGGGATTCGGTACATTGGCAATCATAGTAACAGCAACGTGATGGTCGGAAACATTGGAAAAGTGGTGGCACGGGAGTCTGAATGGTTAAGGATCAATCAGATGGACTCAGAGAAAAACTACTGAAGACGTGGTTCCAAGAAGAGTAACAGAAGAAAGAAGTGTAGTGAAAACTCCCAGATAACCGTACCGGACACATTTTGAGACCCAATGGGTTGATGAAGACAACAATCGAGAATTAAACGTGAAGAAGGTGCATAGGAAGTCCCAAGGTATCAGTTACAAGCAACAAACAATGACAAGACGTGGAGGAGCGGAGAATGAAGACATGTAGAGATTATCCGATAGAAGAATTGAGTAGCAGAGTGAAGACTCAAATCAATCTTCGGATTGACGACCGGTGAGGATGAAATAAATTTATGATTGATAAAAAACTCACGCAATCTTCCGGAAATTATTTATTTTTAATGTGATTGACGGCAAAATCGTTGACATTGAGCGTTCAGCCGCGAAAAAATGGTCTACAAACGTGGCATAAAATGTACTGAAAATAATAATTAATTTTGTTGGCGTGGCTGCGCGGGACATTTATTCCTGGAATAAAGAGATGCGATACGATAACCAACGAAGTGAAAAACGAAAATTTAAAGCGAGAGCGAAAGCTATGGTGCTGGACTCCCATTTATTTGTTGATGTGACGTCAGAGGCTTGTCTCGTTCAAATGTTTTATGCGATGTAAAAATTCATAGACTGGCTGACATAAGGTTAGTAAAATTGAAAGAAAAAAAATCACTTTTGTCAATTTTAATTATTGACGCTGTGTTAAAATGGTTATCTACCGGACGTGGTTATTAAAATTCCCTACACTATTCATTCATCAATTCCATCCGGGAATTTATTAAGCGTAACTTGTACTACAAGTAGTTTTCTCACTTGTGGAATTGGAAAGACATACTGCATGTAATGGGGATCAAGTATCACCACCTTACTGCCTTGTGGATTTCGTGCATGGATACTTCCAGTTTAACTTCAGCTTGCTCTAACCCTGCTGTACTTCTAGGCACAAATATTAGCCACGTATTATTCGGTGAGAATTATAAGTGGCTGGCGACACACAAATTTCACACAAAGAATCGCTATATTTGTATCCCAATTAAAATTAGAAGGATAGGATGTTTTTGTTGTGAAAGGAATGAGACATTGAGATCTCATTCAGTGCGAAGTTTCAAACCCCAAAAACGCATGTTTTCGGGAAGGACAGATCCTGATTCTTATCTTGAATATTCCGCTAGAATAAACAATCTCTCCATGACTTTCCGAAGAATTAAAACTCATAAATGGTGCTTTCTTCTTCTGCTAAAAATTTACTTACCTAAATATTTTGAGTCAAATAAATTTTGGCTGCATTTCGACCGATGTTATTAATACTAGGCCTAATACAGCGGAGATTTTACTGGTACCAAGAGGTAATCAGTATTCCATGAGATATGATGGAAATTCTTCACCTTGTTAATGAAATTTTTAATTAAGTTTTAATTAATTTATTTTTGAAAAGAATGCTTATCTTCCTTTCCTAAGCTGTGTCCTCAATTTTACAAAAAGCAAATATACAGCCTTTCGCATTTCGCTGTACACTGAATTGGTATTAGACCAAATGAATACCCTGGGAAGGTATTCATAAATCATTAAACATTTTAAAACCATCCTGTTAAAATCATCGCATTTACGATTTCAATTGAAATCGTAAATTGAATCTAAGTAAAACTTTTATAAAATATCGAAACTTACTAAACAACTCAACGTTACTAATAACTCAACTATATCCAATGAATGGGTCGTGAATGATGTTATCAACATTTGACATAATTTGAATTTTTACTTTAAAAATAGTACGAGTACTCGTACTTAACACTTATATTGACTTAATTCACCAAATAAAATTGAACTATTGGTTGCAACAATTTCAGGGTGTAAAAATCATTCGTCTTGTTGCGGCATCTCCCGCAGTTTCTTGAAATTTGAAATATTGGCTTAATACCGACTCAACTGGAAAAGCGGAGTCAGGAAAGTATTATACGAACGATCGATGGAGTCATAATGGACCTTAATATTTATGACACAGCTTTTTCCGACGTCTTTCCTGAGAGATCTACCATTTTACCCCCGTACCCTCCTGCGTGCATACTATAGTTCGAAATTCGCGTGATAGGCAAAAAAATACACGATTCGTGACATAAAAAAAGACCTTACGCCGAAGCGGATTGTCTCTTAAAAAGAAATGGCATTTTTCAGTTTGGCAAAGCACTTCACGTCAAGTGTTTTTCCTTTACGAAATATTTTTTGTAACTTTAGGGACAGGGAATAGCCCATTCCCGCTGGCCCACCTCATTTATGTATGCACCGTCATTATGTCTGCTGGATCCTTGCTCGGCTTTTAAAAATGCTTGTTGCCCTTGAGGAAAGGAGGAAGGGGTACTGGAGCTGGCTCAGGAATGCTCCATGGGATCTCGAAAATTGGGTTATGATTTCACGGAGCTGGGCCAACAGCATTTCCGAGCGCGCGACTTGAAGGATCCTCTTGTCTTCCGTCACCTTCCCTAACGACACCCTCACTAACCCCCTCTTTCCCCCCGCCCCTTCATCCCCACTCCTCTCCCTAACGTACCCGACACTACCTCACCGCCCCCCCTCCTGGAATCTCTCTCTCTCTTTTATATCTTCCTATTCTCTCCTTGCCTCATCGCCGCTCAATTCCTCCCCTCCCTCCGAACATCCCCAAAACGCCTCCAATCCCAGGAGCCGCTGTAAAAACCCATCTCCTTTTAAAACTACCCTTCCCCCACCCTCCTCTTAAAAACCATTCTTCCTCTTCAAACCGCTCCATTCATAAAAACCCGCACGGTCACTTTTGTTGCTGTTGTCATTATTATTATTGCAGCGAAAAAGTCGTTAATAAAGTCCTCAAAAGACTTGGGCATGTGCAGATGGTGGTATTATGTCGGGGAGGGAGGCGTCTCACCTCCACTTCCTCCATCATGGGTCAGCGTGCATCTCCGATGTCCTCTCTCCCTCACGTATCCGGGGAGAGGGGGAGATGGTCCCCGTTCGGGGTCCGTCAAGCGTCGAGAGGGCCCAGGCGAGAGGGAGTTGGCCTCGTCGAAGGTGGTCGGCGGCGATATTTATTGCGGGAGGCGCGTCGGTAATCGAGTGAGAACTTCTCGGGTAGAACAAGACACGAGCTCGGTGTTTTTTTTCCCCCACCCCGCACACATTGGAGAGCCGACGCCGCGGTGATTCGCGACACGGCACGTCGCCCTGCTAAAATACATGTGACATTCGTTATAAATCGCGAGACCGGCTCTGCAGGGAAAACTATTATTATTACAGCGCCGCGTTCAAAAGAATCGGGGCGGTTGCTCTCCGCGCTCCAGTGGACTACGTTCTCACGCCGTTTTTAGCCCAAATGGAGCTCGTCATCGACGTGAAAAAAAAAAATTCTAGCGACTCCGGGTGAACATGAACCGGCATGTTAAAAAGGTCCATAGTGTTTCGACAAAAGGTGAGTGGTTGCTTCATGCAAGTGCTTACCCACCAGCGGAACCGAAAAACGTTGACATGAGGTTGGATAAATCTTGATAATCACTTACATCTACAAAATCGAATCGCCGTCGAAAGAGCGTTTGGTTGGGGGCGGGTGTTTAGCCACCAGCTAGATATGCATAAACGGGTAAATGTACATCCTCGTACGAACGAGAAACACATGTCTTAGTGTAAAATACTTCTTTGGGCATGTGGGACGAGATACTAGTTAAGAGAGTAATGAAATAAGGGATGAGTTGTTAAAATGATGACCGCACTCTGGTCTACTTAGCATTTCAAAAATGTTCCTTCGAGATATCGTTCATAGTTATTCAGATCCATGATCATTTGTGAAACATGTTAAATTTTAAACCTCGAGATGTTTTTAAAATTCGGCTATTTAAATTCACGAGACACACATTCCCTTAATGTTAGAGTATACTATACCTACATTGTAAGATACTAGTTGCAATCGAAATGTTGTGATAACTTTCTTTATCTCCTTCAGAGAGTTCTAAATTTCGTCCATGTTTTAGAAAAATTATTCCCACCACAAAATAGATCGCCATATTCCCGACAGATATCGCGGTCCTGCGCCAGAGACCACATACTGTTTAAATTCGGTCTTTATTGAAAACAGCGCGAGTAGGAATTATATTGAACAATGCGCTGACATTCACAAGGAATTTACATGATGATTTTATGGGTTGTTCTAATAAAACAGGGTATTACAATTTAACCTTTACAATCTTATATAAGTTATCTAAATTACCAATATTATCTGAAAGTTTTCGCCGCCTTCACAAACAAAATTAACCAAAACTTCGTCCACTAAAAAATGCACACAGCTTCAAGTACTTAAGATAAAACTGACATTGACAAATAGTTCTCTTGCCTCATTTCCTTTTTTATATGGACAACCACGTTGATTGACTGCAATTTTAATCGCCTTGTCACTTGCTAATTTTTTAAGGACCTAATTCCTGAAAATGAAAATAACAAACAGTACTTCGATACAAACTGAGGGGTTGTGCCCGTAAGATTTTATGGATAAGATCCTCTACTTTATTTGTACTTAACAAATACTTAAATCCATATGAGACAATAATATATACATATTAGAAAACGAGTAACCAATTTACATAGGAGAAATATTTTGAACAATGTTTGACGCCTACTACAATGCCTCAAAATTCTTCAAAGTACTTCCCTTGAGCGTCGACACAATTTTGCCAGCCGCTTTTCCACGACTCGAAGGTTCCCAGATCGGCGAATTCGTGAAGGTCCTTAAGGTTGCTCCTCTTGACCTCTCCCCTTGCTTGACGGCACTTTGGGTCGGTAACTATGGCGATCCTCTCTCATCCTCCTCGATTTCACTTTTGGGAATAAGAAATAGTCTACTAGTGTCATTTCTCGGACTGTAAGGAGGTTGGCGAATCGTCGCGATGTCGTTGCAGAACTCTCTTCACACTCTATCTAGCAAACGACTTTTCTCTTGGCCATCCGTCAATATTTTCGGGACGATTTTAGCACACATCTTTCACATCCCGAAATTTTCAGTGATAATGGTGTGCACTGACACCTTATCAATATCAATACGATCTGCGATCATGCACTCACTTGACCGTCGGCCTGAATTCAACACTTCACGCACACGTCACGAAAATTTGTTACCGATAGTTTTTATACAAACCTTGTATAGAGTGATATAGGATACTTTTCTCTTGTACAGCGCCACAGGATATATTTTTGCGACCACGTTAGCAAGTGACCATTTTTATTATTTCAAGGCACTCCTTCCATCCTTAAAAGGATGAGAAAATGAAACATTTTGATTTTTGGCAATTAGTCACACATTTATGAAGTACCGTTCAATGAAGTACAAGAATTCCTTCCAATAAAATTCTTTGAGCAATAAATCGCTTCTCTAATTATCGTGATAACTCATAGACACACCTCATTTTTTATGTTCGGGCCTTGTGGTGGGTACATATTTTCATTGTTTTGATGTGCATGCAGTCTTGTAATCTATAGAATGAAGGCAGGAACTTTTATGATGACACCACTTATTTCCAATAGGAGGGTAGATTCGAAAACAAGAGACTCAATCACAAAATTTCCTCTCCGATCTCAATGACTCCGAACAAAGAACGAGAGAGAGAGAGAATGAGGCACGGATTAAAAGTGAAAAAGCTCCGGAAAAGGGAGGTTAAGGAAATCCGAAAATATAACGAAAAATCCAGTGAACCCTATCTGTACCTAATACCCCGTACAACGGAATTGACGATAGTTCGCCTTAGGAACAAGAGGGTGATTCTTACGTGCTCCCTCGACATCTCAAAAGGAGTCTCAAGTTTGCATTGTTTGAAAACATCAGCATAAAACTGAGGAGGAAATATTATGCCGACGGTATGGCGGCAGAAGCCAAATTTCGTCACAGTTCACACCAGATTCTCTCAAGCACCGATGGGATATATATCTTTATGGCCCGAGAAGAATGGACCGCATTTTCCTAATGCAAATACTCGACGAGAGGAGACTGAAGTGAAAACAGTTATGTTTTTATGTTCTCCGCTCCTGATTCCTTTCCACACGATCCAAAAATACACCATATCTACGGATTCATTTCTGCCAACCACTTTTGAGAGCCGGTTTGAGATTTACACTTACTTTAAAATAGTCCATTCCAACGACCAGACTTCCTTCGCTCCCGTTTCTTCCCGAGACGAGTCCTCGGCTGTAAATAATTCCTTCTTCTCCCGGATGATAAATTCCTTTGATGCGCGTCTTCTTCAACAACCTTTGCTTTCATCAAGCGTTTATTAGTTGTGAAGCTTCATCCAATACGGTTTCAAAATTAAAACAAAGCGAGGCTACCTACGATGAGTGTTCTTCTCATTGTTTCTTTCTGTCCAAGGTTTAAATAATAGGCCGTGGCTATTGAACCAAACTTCTGCATTTAACGATACACTGGTCCACTTAATTCCTGGTTAAGACTTGTCAACACGAATTTCTGGGGATTATACCACTCAATACTGGACTACACGTGGTGTAAACAATTGATCTTATCATTGTGTCGCTTTCCTACTATTTTCTTGGTCAATTTTTATTGCTTTTCCCTCGATATTTAATTTAAATAGACTTTTATTGCGTGTATATCGCTCTCAAATTCTTTAAATGTAAAAATTCCCTATGCGCGTTTGTTTTTTATTTCATTTGTTCTAGTTACGCTTGATTATTTTGTAACATTCAGAATAATAATATCCCCTTTAATTTTTCTTCTGGTGTAAAAGTGATAAAATGTTCTTTTATCAAACCCCATTTCCTTCATACTAATTTGTACGCATCCTATTAAGAATCAAGTATCTTATTTGTAAGCCTTGGTAATCGAACGAATCGAATCATTGTTTTGCTTCAATAATAAAATATTTCGACAGTCTTTGAGCCTCAACGATGAAGGGTTAAGCCTGTCAGGTACAGAATATCGGAAAAGAAATTCTTTGGAAGTGCATACAATTCCACCAATCATATTATCAAAGCATAATTAGTAAACCATGGGAATCAAGTTGAATCTCATTTTAACTTTAACAATATTAGTCTCAATATTAATCGCAAAGTAAAACTGTAGATTTGATTTCCCTGTTTCTATGATTCTCCTTACTTTATTCTCTGGTGCAGATTTTGCCTTTTATAGAAATTTCGTGGCGACGCATTAGAATGAAGCAACGTTTGCCAACCACAAAAAAGAAAAAAGTAAGTACTGACATTGTCAATTTTCGTCAACATTTATTTTTTTTTAACTTTTATTTCGTTTGATATTAGCCACCTATGAAAATAAAAAATCGTTAATTTGATGAGGATAACATCATTGCTTGAGGCATGCAAACAAATTTGAATGTTTCTATCGAAATTGCGGATATCTAGATAATCTATTGGGCTTCCTCATTTTATTACGTTTAAACACCATAAAATGAACATGGAAATAATATCCTCTGTAGTACATTTCAGCTCAAACCATGAATTGGCAAGAGGTGGTCTACGAAGGCGGAAGTACTGGCCTGCCGACTTCGCAGTCTTTCAAAGCCAAACTTATAGGACAAGGGTCATTGATCAAAGGCACTCTAGTCACATCCTGTCAACTAAGGGTTTCAGTTAGGTCTGCGGGATGTTGGAGAATTTTTACTTCGCCAACATTTCTTGTCAAACCTGCCAGTCCAGAAGCCTTCGACGGAAAACGCTGACGAATCTAAACGGTTGTTATAGGGGAAAAAGAGGATTTTTTTTAAATTTCCATCATGGAATATATATGTACAGCATTACTTGAAGATCTAATGATATTCTTTCCGTTTTTACACACTTTTTTGATGCACGAAAGAACAATAAATTTATTCGCAGTCGTAGCAGAAGCGGACCAATGGTTGATTTTTCGAGTGAATACCCGTGATGTTAAAAGCAACCCATTTTTAAGCATAATTTGTTCCCCCCTCACAACCCTTCGCCCTTTCTTCCATCATTGGCGGAAATCTCACTCGCTCGATTCCGGCCGTCGAGTTTGATTCCCTACAAAAATTCCTTCGAGAGGGTCGTTAGGGAAATCTATTTCTCTCTTTCGCGCTAAACGAACTCTTACTTACTCTCATCACTCGTCCCGGACAACGGAGGGAGAGGAAAGGAAAAAAAAATTCCTGGACCAGGCAATGCATCTCCGTAGAGGAGTGCTGGGGAGTGAGTGAGTGGGTGTGGGATGGAGAGAAGGGAGGGAGAAAGAAGGGAAGGGTGGGTGAGACACGACTCCTCAAAACGAAAAACCCATCGAACAAATCCCCGCTCATTCTTCAAACCGCGCCTTCTCTCACTATTTCCCTCCTCCTTGCTTTTTTCTCCGGTGCCTCTCTCCCCTCCTCCTGTCCGCCACTCCCACAATACACTCCCCCGGCTTCCTCGTCCCCCGTCTGGGCGTTCTTCGGGAAGGCGAGAAGAAGCAGGCGATGTTAGGATCCGATGCTACCCATCCGAGAGACAGGGGAGACATTTCCGAGGGGGTAGGCGTGGTGTGGGGTCCGGGAGAAGGATGCTTAAGGGTGACTGTGTGTGTGTGTTGCAGGGGTGGAGGGAAATGAGGGGCGAGCGCCGGAACGGAGACGAAAGTGAGCGAGGAGGGAAGGGTAGTGTGAAGAGGGGAAAGGGATGACTGGGGAGGGATGGGAAGGGTGGGGGTTGATCACTGTGGAACCACTTTATTGGGCGAAATTCGGAACAGGTTTTATTTTGGTGGGTTTGTTTTTAGGGATGAAATATATTTCGTTTGTATTTTAAATGAATTTAGAAGATGCACCGTGACCGACCTAACATACGATTCGTGCATGATTACCAAATTAAAATGATCTTAAGAGGTTTCCGTTTGGGTACTAGGTAAGACCAATAGTGGTTATTAAGAATGGGAAAATATCCACACTCGGTAATGACGGATACCATTTATATTTTACTCCGGAAGCCGGGCAGTATATACAGTGGTGATACAATCGAAGGAAATAAATTAAATAGGAGATAAGTTGCAGAGATATATAACATGCAAACTTGAAACAACACAAATCAAGAAAATCGAGCGGAGATGATAAAGCGTGCTCTCTTAGCATCACAAGAGCATTCGAAACGCAGGATGCAACGTCACAAAAAAAACTTGCAAGTGTAACTTATTTAGACAGTGGAAATTAAAATATTTAAAAACATCCAACATTTTATGCGTGAACAGAATTTTTAACAATTAAAGAGATATCAGTTTTACATCAAGCATATGCCTGACATAACTGAACGACTCATCGGATTTGCCATATTTTTTATTTGACATATTTGTACGTATTTTTAATATCATCATCAACCGACTCAAGAGTATAAGTAATGCCGGTAAAATTCAATAATATTTCCGATATGCTGGGTGTATATTTTTGCAAATAGTTATAGGAGTATGCTAATTTTCATAAAAATGTACAATGTATACATAAATATCAACCTACTCGACATATACGAGTCGTCACCGATATTTCGACATTCGAAATGCGCGTAATAGAACAGGCTCCGGAAAATTTGACAGATTTTGAACAAAATTATTGAAGTGCATACACTAGGATTTACTATGATCAGAAATTGAAGAAATAAAGCTTAGTGTGAGTGTTCGAGAGTTGTTCTTCTACCCTATCGTTATGGCCTAATTTTTTGCATAAAGTCATTAGCTACATACTTATCTATTAATTGCTGGTGCCCTAATATTCCCCGCCACACACCCTTGTGGAAGCTTGCAGTGCGTTTTATAAATATAACCTTCCACTCCTTTGTAGAATTATTATAATGCTCTCAAGTCACTGATAGCATATAGAGTCCTGCAACTTTATCAAACACTTAGTTGGGCTTGGTTTCTTTGTGTTTTCAGGAGCGAATCGTCTTTCAACTTATCTGATTTACTGAACAAACGAAGAGGGGCTATGTATGGTGGGCGATAAGAGAGCATTGTTGGGAGGAATCTAATGGAGGCAGGAAAGGCGGATGCAGAGCATTGATAGGCGATGGAATGTTGAAGATTGTGATAGAGGGGAGAGTGTTAGGCAAACGATGAAGGGGAAGAAAGAAGATAGGAATGTTGGACGGGATAATGGGTGGTAGATTCTATGAGGATTTAATGCAATATGGGAAGGAAGGTTGTGTCTTGTTAAATAAGGTTAATGCAAGTAGCGATGTTAAGTCGGTATCCGTCCAAAACCTACCTTAAACGGTAGACTACCAGTATAATAAAAGCTGATTAATACCGGCCGTCTCCGATGCAACCAAAACGTTCTTACTGCATCTTCTAAATGTGACCTAGCCAGCGCAGAACAACACCAATCTTTGTCTTTGCATATGACTGTC
Source organism: Hetaerina titia (assembly GCA_037158775.1). Lineage (NCBI taxonomy): Eukaryota > Metazoa > Arthropoda > Insecta > Odonata > Calopterygidae > Hetaerina > Hetaerina titia. The sequence continues at coordinate 44,148,376 of CM073772.1, read as the reverse complement.
CCTTATATCCGCGTAGTCACATATTCGATCGTGTTAAAATAGCTATATTTTAAGATATTTTTCAGCCAAGAAATTGCCAGAGAAATTTAGATATTTCCTTAGATAATATTCCAGTTCTGGTTCTATCAGTTAAAGATAAAAATTCGTCATTGGCATGTACTCAGAAATCACATCATCATACCGCACCGTTCCTGGTGAAATTATTAAGCATCTCCCATCTTATCCTCACTCTTTGGGGTAATATACAAGTCCATTTTTTATCATTTCATATTTTTAAATTCAGAATTCAATGGAAAAAACGTACTTTTATAAACATACTTGTAACGAAGTAAATTATATGACAAGAAATACACGACCGTTACTTACAAAAATCTAGCTTTCACGTTCCTGATGAATTTCTTGCTGCATCCTGGGGTACAATTATTTGTTGTAGTTAAGCGTATGTACTTGCATGCTTGTGGAGTGAAGGGAGGTAGATGTGTGTTTGAATGCGCGTGGAATGGTGGGATGTTTCTATGAATTTGTGCACTGCTGTGGATTGGGGTTTGCATGTGTGTGTTGGTTTTAAATGCGGTATTTCTTTTTTCTTTTTGGGTGGTGACCTAACACCCCCCGCCACACGCCCTTGCGGCGGCTTGCGGGGTATTATGTAGATGTAGATGTGAACGTTTGGACAGATTTTATTGTGTGGAGAGGTTGAGATAACAAAAAACGAGGTCCCATCTCATAGATGGTGCAGTTATAAGTATTAAGTTGTCACGCGCTTAAATTTAATTATTCCTAAGTAACATTAACTCATCTTATGTAAATCAGAAATAAATTCATAACTTGGTGTATGGTTTCATTAATATCATCCTGGCTATTTTATTAAAAAAATAATTTGAGTGATTATTGCTGAAAACATCAAACCTGGGTCTTGCCATTCCCATCGAATATTGAAAAAAATAACCTTTTTCGTCTTTCGTTATAATTTATCTTATCTTGTGAGTTTTTCTAATTGCTACGAATTGTTTTGGAGATAAATATACTAACATTTAGGACGTCCCACTGTTATTAATGCGGCTCTGCAAGTTACTAGCGAAATAGCCGAACATGGGTAAAAATTGATGTTTCATGCGAGAGATGTCACATGGATTCCTCAGATTTCCCAAACACATGGGAAGGATAAAGATTTACAAAATTGGAGGAATGGATTTTGGAAACAGGAGAATGATGAAACGGAAAACTGATGATGAAATTTGTACTTCAAAGCTGTGCAGCGTCCCAAACTTTTCATCTCTTCCTAGTCATCGAATATTTTGATCTCAACATATATTTAGATCTCTATATAAAGCATGCACACATTTTTTATGTTTTCATTTTTGTCACGAGAAGACTTTTACGAGGTTTAAAACCTGAAGGGTTTATAAATTTTCGCCGGTTAAGGGAACTAATAATTTAAAATTGTGACTCAACAAAACTTTTCGTAATATATTATTAGTAAGTTAAATTTATTAATATTTAAGGACATGCCATAATATGAACTGTGACCTACTTTTGTTAAGTGCTAAGCAAATAGAATTCTGATCTGAACTCTATAAACGTGATGCATGACAAGAGCCTTAAGTATCCGATACTACCGCGAAGGGCTGAAGGCACGGTTTATAAAAAGGTGGCGTTCTACAGAATATTGAAATAATAACATTTCCTAAAATAACATTCAAAATACATGTATTTATTGATCAAGCAAGTGCTTGATCCCATTTTATAATTTTAATTTTGACATGCATAACATTGACTCATCCTCAGCTGAAGACTGATCGTTATCCATTTCACGTCATTAAACATTCTTTTACGAAGAGTTTTATTAGTGCACGATACTCAAAAATTTCCATTGAAAACAACAAACGCACCGCAACTTATTCAAACGACTTCTAACAGCGAACTGCTGGATGGGATGGCTTGCAATTTCAAGCGGCTTCTACTCACAGTTTTGCCAACATGATGATGAAAAGAAAATCATGCGAGTAGCAATGCCATCTATGGACGAGAATCAGAACTTTTCAGAATACCCTCGCGTATTTCCATTAATAATATGATAATTTCATTTCTCGAGAAAATTAACAGTCGAATGGAAATCTTAAAAAAATGTTCAGAGAAATCACGTGAGTAATTCTAAATTAATAGTTTATTTTCAATTAAATCCCCTCCCTTCGCCAGACCTAATCTTTCAACATTTACGACCCTGATGACGGTGGGAATCGAGAAACCACCTCATAGTGGAGAGTAAGGGATAGGCAGAATCCCACTCGCGCTTTCCTCGGCCCCCGAAAACTCGCAAGACGGCCGATGCAGCGGGAATGTCGGCATCTGCGTGCAGAGAGGTGATGGGTGGGGGGGAGGTGAGGAGAGAAAAAGAGCATTGCTGAAGCTGTAAATCCCCCGCAGGAGGATCTAGAAGGAGTGGGATGGTTTGGAGTAAGTTTCGTAGGAGAAAAGAAGGCACGGGGAAACGGGCGGAAAGGGAGGAAGGGAGGCGCGAGGACACGAGAGGGGTATAATGAAGGATGGAGCGGGGATGAAGAACGGATGAGGCGATGGGAAACTCTCTTTGATGAGAGGATGCGCGGGGGCCGGGGGGGCCGAGGGGAAAGAGTGGGGTTCTCTAATGAGCGTGGTGTGGGAGTCTCGGAGTATATGGGGTTCGTTAGGATAGGACCTCCCACGCGGAGAGGGCCGCAGCCACGAGGGCAGGGGCACTAAAGAGCGCGCCAAGTAGCATCTCATCCCCATCTCCCACCCTCTTCCCTTCGCCTTTCCCCTTACTGCCTCCCCCTCCTCCTCTTTCTCCCTTTCCTTTTCCCGTACCCCAACCCACTACCCTCTTCTCTTCCCTTCCCCCCCCCCATCACCGCTCACTCCCTCAAATACTACTGCTCTCAAAGCGACGAAGCTGAAAAGTTTGCGACGAAAATCAGACAATCACCACGTCCGCGCAGTTCCACGACACAGGAAGATGGGTCGCCTCGGCGAAGAGAAAACGATCTTCTTTTCCTTCCTCGATTGAGTCATGAATAAGATCCTAGTTTCGAAATTCAAAATATCAACCGCTAGATACTGATATGATGTGAATGAATCGACGTCAAAGAAACTATCCCTCTATTCTTCACCATGTCGAAGAGTGGAACGAAAGATAGAAAAAAACCCTATGGAAAAACAAAGGAGTAGGAGATGAAATATGTATCTCTATTCCGAAAAAAGCAAGTAAACACACACACACTATACAATATATTTGGCATTCGTGGACTTGGATAACGCCTTCGACAGTGTCGAATGAAACAAGACGCTCAAGATACTAGAAACAGTTGGAATAGACTAATGGAGTACAAAGACGGAGGAATAATCCATCGCCTCTACAAGAGTCAGTTAACAACCACGCCAATTAAAAACGGGAAGGAAATAAAAGCGAAACTAAACAAAGGAGTTAGACAAGGATACAATTTCTCGCCAGCACTTTTCAACGCACATCTAGAAGAGGGAATAAAAGAAGCAAGAGATTGGGCATCAAAGGTTTAATGGTGAATGGCGAAGAAATTAACTTGATTCGATTCCCATAATACATCGCAATAGTGGCAGTAACGAGAGAGGACCTGCAAGTAATTCTGAACGTTGTGGACCAAGTATGTGCACTTCCGGAATATAATATGAGCATCAACAAGAAGAAAAGTAAAATCGCTGAGTGTGTGTGTGGAAAAGATAAGCTGAAGGCAGATAATCACGATTTGAGGAGTGAAACCAGAGCAAGTGGAATCCGTCATTTACGTACCTGGGTAGCAATATAGCTGGGGATGGAAAAAGTTCGACCGAGGTCAAGTGAAGAATAGCGCAAGATAAGAAGGCATTCAAGATGAAGAAGCTGAGTGCTGCTTTGAAGCATGGTGCTGGGGAGAATGCTGAAGGTTAAATTAACATAAAAAATGAGGAACGAGGAAGTAAATCATTAAGAAGAGCGGAGGAACAAAAGACGTATGGAAAACTCTACGGAAAAGAATAATTATATGGACTGGACTCACCTTATGGCAAATATGGATTAGTTAAAAACATAATAGGAGGAAAATTGAAGAGTATGTCCCTCAAAGGAAGACCAGAGAAGAGACAAATACGAGTAGCGATTATGTTTTAATTCTCGATAACGAGTATGTAACTTTATGTAACTTGTACCCGTTTGAAAAAGTTTTTCTTTATAATTGTGGAACCAATATATGTTTTTTGCCCTTTTTAGTGCAAAAGGGTTATTCTCGTTAAAAAAATCAATAAAAGACACATACATACTCTCGATACTCATTCTTAGCCCATAAAATCTTTCAGAAAATAGTCTTTGGGAATACTCGTAATGTGATGTAATGAGGTGCGATGCTTGGAAAAAGAATAAATAAGGGTAAAATGCGCTCACCACACAAATTTCGCGGGATATGAGCCGCAGCTTCCCGATGTTTCATTGCTGGGGAGAAATCTGTCGAGAGATGGATTCAAAAATAAAATTTCCGTATATTAATTCGCCTCAATTACAGTTTAAGTTATTTTATGCCATACCAAGGGTTTTAATACGTAATTTTATTCTTGTAATTAATAGTTAGATAGGGTCTTTTCAGGGAAACAATCGACAATGGGTTTAGACAGTGAATTCGAAATTTATCAGTGAATGATGAGGAATCAAAAAATGCTAATTGAATGACAAATGTGATTAAATAAAAAGTAAACAAGTAATGTATAAACTGTAAGTAAACGGAACGATATGCTTTTCTTAACACTGTTCAAAAACGCCCATTAGAAATATTACCACTTGCAATGCATATGAAATGGCGGATACGGGATTTATGAACCCTGAAGATACAATGATACCTTTTTTATTGCCATTTGCCGTGAACATGCTCTTTCAAATCTTTTGTTTTTCCACATTTAAAGGAATCAAGAGTAGTCAAGAAAATTACGACGAACTAAAAGTCTCTTTGCGTTAATATTCATATGCGTATGAAACGGGTTCACGTGCTACGTGTTGTTCGGAACTGTGAATGTAAAATCGCATGTGTGCATTTATACCCGCTACATAAAACAAATACCCTATACAACACACTTAAATTTAAAGAAAAGTAAATGCCAACGAATCTCCAACTACATATACTTCTCATAGGTCATTTATGCGAACGGAACTGTCTTGTTTTTACAAATTGCATCAGCGTTTACGTGCATTTTTACGATTGTAATTGAATTTAAGGGATTATCTCGCTAAAAGCATACTCAATCTTTTGTTACGTGTGGAATACTCTTTTTTAAATTACAGAGACGAAGCAGATGGGGAAATGTTACGACCAAAAATGTATATATTCGTAAGAGGTGAAGAAATGTCGCCATTGTATCATTACAATAACATTAAATGTCACTTCTCATACGCTGAGTAATTGGACAATTCGAGTAGCGAAGCGAGTATGGACCCTCAATAGATAAATATCCATCATACCTTAAGTCGTTTCGCAAACCAGCGATAAACGATTTATGATGACTGATGCATGTCTGGTTAGAGTTCAATCCATCCCACAAAATCTCTCGGTGGCTTTCCATTAATGAATCTTTCCAGTATTCCTGTATACTAAGTAGATTAATTTAACTGACTGAATTTTTATTTTCAATCAAGGTAACTACATGATTTCAGGGCACGAATAACTTGGGTAACTCTTTATGTATTTCCAAATATTTTATTTGTAAGTGAAGTAGGCTTACGTACTTAAGCCGACAAAAGTAACCTAACATCAATCAAACTGCAAAGTATGCGTTCAAATGCTGATCCCGATCGAAACAACGGATGCGTTTCATGAGGTAACGAGAGGGAATAAAAACAAAAGGAAAGCGATGGTGTCGCTATTTACCTCGAGGCAAGGGAAACACGTGGTCCCCGCGGGGGGAGCCTCCTCATTCCGTCTCGATCGCAAAGGGACCCGAAGACGACTGAAACCTTTCCTGAGGGGACGAGGGAGAGCGTGAGAGGGAGGCGAAGATCGAGAGATAATCTTTCTGAGGGGGGAGTTGGGGAGGGATGGAATGGAGGAGGATATCATCGCAAAGCTCTAAAGTTGCCGAGCCAATTTTCGAGTTATTTAGTGGGCGGCCGAAATGTCATCATCAAATTAGAACCGCGTCCCCGCGGAAAGAGCACCTCTCTCGACCCAGATGCGGTGGCGGGTGCCGTAATTGCAGGGAAGGGGTTTCGGGGTGGGAATTTGAAGTCGTGGGGGTGGAGGGGTGTTAGTCGACGACGATGTGGGTGCGGAGGGGAGAAGGGTTGAGAAGGGTAGTTTAAGGATCGCGAGCAAGGTGAGGGGTCCCGTTAGCATGGGAACAGATTTAAGGCGGGGAGGAGGTTGAAACCCCTTTCCGTGGGTCATGGGTGGAGGAGGAAAGGAGGAAACGGAACGGAAAGGGGTCGAGGAGAGGAGCGGAAGACGTCGATTGCGAGCAATCGAGGGGAGGAAGGGTTGAGGCGGTTGTGGGAGTGGTGGCGTGAGGAATTGGTGGGGCCATCAGGCACGGCACGGATTTCGTGAGCTTACACAATTCTATCCATTCGATAGAGATTATTATGATATTAAGAAGACCGAGGGGTGCATCTGTCGTCTTCCCTCTACGCGGTACCTTGAAATACACCGCTATCTTGTGCGGCAAATGCGATGCAACACCATGATTAACTATCCACATTGCAGATCCCTTAAATGCTGGGATCTAACTGAGAATCCATTCTCCTCCAAAAGAAATGACTGGGATTATTAAGAACTTTACTTGTGCCACAGATTTCAAGTTTCCCTGAATTAATTATTCTCCTAATGAAAAAATTACCAGTTACTCTACTGCACTTTTTGCCTTTTAAAAATATTTATATGAAAAATTGTTACTAATTACGCTACGTTATTGAGTACAAAATTATGGTTCACGAAAAGTGAGACTTGGGAGCAGAGATTACCATATTCATGATGGCTATGGACCGAATTGCGAATAAAGACTATCACGGCTATAGTAGTAGAATTTAGATTTTTACCCACAAAATCTTAAGGTCACAAAATACACGAAGGTCCCATTTGGTACTAGGGTATATAGTAGATTGGTCGGCGTAGGAATAAAAAATGAACTGGGATATAACATAATCAAGATATAGCAACAAGGCAAACAGATTTAAACTACGCAAGAAACTTTTGATAGAGACAAATTCTGAATAAAACGTAACCGCACCCAATTACCGAAGAAGACCTTAGCACCGAGTTTCCATGATATAAAAAAACTTAGGAGAAAAATTATATCTTTGCTTTCTACAGAATAGACTTTATTCGTCGACTAGTTTCGTTTACACTGTAACATCATCAGGACTAGTGTCAGACTAACAGACATAACACACACACAGACAAACATCAGACTAGTCCTGATGATGTTACAGTGTAAACGAAACTAGTCGACGAATAAAGTCTATTCTGTAGAAAGCAAAGATATAATTTTTCTCCTAAGTTAATAATGGAATTCTACAAAGTTAAGGCCTCAACCATTCATTCCATGATATATTTGAATTCAGAGGTCTGTAAAAGGCATTTTGATTAAACAATCGAGAATGTTCTAAAGCAAAAGTTTGTCAATGGCTATCAATGAAGGAGCACACGGAAGGCATTACAAAAAATACAATTCATGCAAAATATATTATATTTCAATTAAGGCAATATGGTCGCCGGAAATCTGAGGGAGTGTTCATAGAAAATGTCTGTAGCTTGTGGGAGAGTTTATCGAAGCATATGGGTGTAAATTGATAACATGCCGGGATAAATGGATTACCCACTCTCCAGCAAGTCACTACCGTGGTGTGTGGCAGGGGGTTATTCCACTTTAAGCATGCAACATCAATATTTAATTTTGCTTAAATGTTACTTGCCGATAAAAATTATAAATATTTCCTAAAATTGAGTCAATATTAGCTACAGCTATATGTACTATAGTATCTGAGTGCAAAATAATTATCTTTGCAAGTGAGATGAGATGCTATGAACAAGAAGAACAATTGAATAACGTTAGATAAAGCAACTTCGGTCGTTATGACTCATACATATGCTAAGCGTGAAATGCCACCATGCCAAATGTAGAGTATATTTTAAGCGCTTTAACCATAGTTCAACCAATTCATCCAATGGCAATATGTATAGCAAGGTACTGCTTCCCTTCTAAGACGACTGAAATATGTAAACAAATTGTGACCAACTGCAGCGATAATCAACCCGAAGTTTGACTGCGTTGGTGATGTTAAAACTCACCGGTATAGTAACGCTGAGAACAATAGGTTGTGGAAATTATATACTAAGTTATGAGGAAATTTCTTTTCCATGTCAAATTCAATGCAACTGCGGCAGGAGAGGCGAAATAAAGGTGAGCGCTTAGTGAGAGATATCCTAGGAATAGGCAGATGGAGTAGGGAGTGGATCCAGCTGGTATCCTGAAGTTGAAGAGAGAGGGAGCAGTTCTGGGCAACCAATAGTCGAGTTTAGGGTGTTGTGGTGGAGTTTAAATCAGCTTTAAGTCTGCGGTTTTGGGGACTAGAAATGGATAAAGCAGACAGGACAGCATTTGAGGACATGTTGTGGAAATGTTGGCCTCGGTGTTTGACTATTTTGGCAAAGAAGTGAGAGAGATACAATCAAGGGATTTTAGATTAGTTGGGGCTGAGGTGGACCAAAATGGGGAGCAACATGACACTATGGGAAGGACAATTGTTGAGAAGTACGGATGGAGTGATATTGGATCTTTAATTTTTGTGAATTGTTAAAGAATGCCTAATAGGGACATTATTTTTTACAGTTTGAATTCGGTCGGAGTAATTTAGTTTATGGTCAGTTAAAACGCCAAGGTCTTTCATGGTTGTCATTCTGTTTAAGGGAGTTGAGTTAATGGTGTAGCTGAATGTCAGGGTTTTTTTTCAGAGTAAGAGTCAGGATTCTGCATTTTCCCGGGTTTAAGCTAAGCTTCCAGGTATCACACCACAGGAAAATGCCATGTAAGGCAAGTTGAAGGTGAATACAGTCTGAAGTATTGTTAATTTTCTTGTAAAGCTTGGAATCATCAACATGGAGACGGGTATGTACTTGGGAGGAAAGGAGCCGGGAAGGAAGATCATTAATGAATAAATTGAAAAGATATGGCTCAAAGCCACTGCCCTGAGGAACTTCAGACGTCACTCTAGAACAATTCACATAGCTTGTGTTTTTACACGACTTTGAATGTGCATCTCGTCGTTCAGCAGCCTATTCATACCACCAGAGTCCCGAACGCATTAATTAAAAAAGCTAGGCAACATGTACTTACAGCTTGACCTATTGCAATGGCTGACTTTGCAATTAAGGCAAGATGTGATTTAAGACGATCAAAAGGCTTCATCATTAACTTCACATTACCCTGCAAGTAACTGCGAGTGTGTGTGACATGCAGTGTTAGCTAACGTGAATTGGGAAGTAGTTGGTGATTAATAACAACCCGTATAATTTTTATTTCGGTAATTTATTATTTTTCGTCGTGATTTTTTATAATGTTGTGTGGGTGTGTGAGTTTCTAACGTAGAGTGCAAGGGAAAAAAGGAATTCATCATTATAATCCCTCGTCTATTTCCCTCTCAATGTTACGTAAAATTATCTGTTTCTCGATCGCCATCTCTTCAAATGAGTCGTTTATCTTTTCCTGATAAATCGTCAATACCAGTTAATTGAGCATGCTATAATCTTGTTGAGTAACTATAGGTAGATGCATAATTATGCTACTGTCCGCAATTTTTCTGATGGCTGAGGACTTTCAACTTGCCTCACCTCTTTCCGCGTGTAAAATCCCCGTTTAAGATAAGAAAAAACTCGATACGCTCCCACGTGTTTACAACGGAAATGAGTGTATACGTTCAGGTATAGTTATGCTCTTCAACTAATATTATTCACCTCGTTCTAACCATTTAAAAACGACAGTGAAGTATTGCTTTAATTATATACATGTAACCTCCCTCTGGCCAATTGCATAAAAGATTCTGATCTTATCAAAGGCCGATTTAAACAAAATTTGACTTCGTTCACTTCAAGGAAGAAAAAACATTCTCATTAGAAAGACGGCTGTGTGGAACGACACTCGACTTCAACACATCTGCTTCCGGGCATATCCGGTGTGATGGCGCACGTGTGCGAGTGCGTGGAGAACAGCTTAGAGAAACAGCTTATCTGACATGATTGAAATATTATTGTTGGTTTCTCCGAATAATATGTATGTGTATTCGGCGTAAGCTCGGTCCATTTTATAGGAGTTTTAGACGCGTATTTTGGGGAAAAAATCTCCAAACTATGTACACACACACTTATGGGCTTTTGAATTTCTCTTACTCAATTTATATATATATATATATATATATATATATATATATAAACCGTTTGTTCCAGGTTGTTTATTTCCCTCCGCGTTTTCTGTTTGTTTCTGCCCCTTTCAAGCTATCCGAATGCCTGCCCACTTTCGCGGTCTCGCCCAATTATTTACCTGAAATTCTCCTATTAATAACAGCCTATAGTATCCCGCCACTCCTTTTTTTTCTCATCCGTCCACTTTTTCTGTCTTCGGATTTTCTTCCGCCTAGTACACTAAACACTTGCTCCTTCGACCCTTATCGGAGGAAACTCTGTAGTTATCTTCTGTTTTTTTTCCATCCGGCCAAACCACATCCAAAATTTCCCCCATTCTGCCTTCGTACTCTTTCTTCAAAGACGTCGTTTCTGAACAGGCCTTACGCCAATCAAACAATCAACCTCTTTCAGAACCAACTCACGCTACATCTAATAAAAGTCTTCACTAAAAATTTCTTTAAGTCTCTACTTAGTGGTCCAATTTCTCCCTGTTTCGTTCACCCACATCCATGTACATCTATCACCCATCGGGACACCACGGGGGCGTTTCGGGACACGACTCTTCATCATTTTAACTGATACGAGTGCAATTCGTCCGCAAAATGAAAATCAGATCGCTATTAAGTATTTAAGCATTGTTATTGTTGTGGTACTCAAATCTCACTTCAGTTGGAAACGCGACTTGTGAGAGGGAAGAAAGGGAGTTTAATCTACCCGTGCGGGTGTCTATTTCTCTCAATTTATCAGTATTATCTGATACACCGACCGCCACATGAGCAAAAATATCGCTATATCAGATATCGGCCATGGTATACTAATAAATCCCTTAGAGTCGCCAGTGAACATAAAGAGTCTTTCGCCTTTCTAAAATTCTTGATGTCTCGCCTGCTCCCTTCACGTTTGGAGGGTCTCCCGCTCTAGATGACCAAGAAACCCTACTATACTTACTTTTCTTATCGTTACAATTATTTTGAGAATAGCTAATATTATTTCAACTTAATTTATTCCATCTACACAATATCCCGCAAGCTGTCACAGGAGTGTGTGACTGTGGGTGATGGGGCACCAGCATTTAATGCATAAATATGCAATTGGTCCTAACTATGCAATTGAATATATAAATATATTTGCACGTACTTGAATATTTACACACATGCATACATCTACATAATACCCCGAAAGCCGCCGAAAGGGCGTGTGGCGGGGGGTGTTAGGTCACCACCCAAAAAAAGGAAAAGAGAAAAACCGCATTCAAAACTAACACATACATGTAAACCCAAATCCACAGTAGTGCACACATTCATAGAAACATCCCATCATTCCACGCGCATGCAAATACACATATACCTACCTTCACTCCACAATCATGCAAGTACATATGTTTAATTATAACAAATAATTGTGTCTTAGGATGCAGCAAGAAACCCATCCAATATCGTGCAAGGTAGATTTAAGTAAGTAGCAAGGTGAAATACCGCCACCAACAAGAACGTGCAACATAAAACGCTTTCCTACCCAAAGTGAGGAATTTGGCCCAACGCTGCAGGTAGGAGGAGGGCTCCCCCACGGAGAGGGACAAGGGATGGAAATATGGAATGATGGATGGCATGCTTGTCTATATCATTGAATAATGGGCATGTTCGAGTGAAGCTTTCAATTAATTAGGTCTTGGAATAAAATGTGCAGGAGTGTTTAACTTTTGACTCTGTTACAATTCTAAATCTACATCGGTACAATATCTACATCTATATGTCCTGTAAGCTGCTGCAAGGGCATGTGGTGGTGTTCTCTACCTTTGCAAATATTTCTATTATTGCACATTCTCTATTATTGCACATTTTCTATTATTGCAATAAAAAACTATTGCAAATATACTTCTTGAATGTTCTCTTCGTGACTCCAAGGGCTCCTGATTCCTCCAACATACCAGTCACGTTTATTTTTTTCTCTTAGCAGTTTTTAGGAAAACTAGCGGATTTACTCTGCTTTTTATAACTTCTCAATTATTAGTTTCCCCAATGCATCCGAAATACTTACTTACGTCTACTCTAAATGGTTTCTAACTAAAGTAAAGTAAGACACACCTCTATTTTACTCTGTCAATGCATTTTCCTACATCCCGTCTAATGAAACCTAGTGTCTTTAAGGTTTACCCGCATATTCTTTTGATGTTCTCTCTATTCAATCTAATTTGCAAGCTAAATTCTAACAGCAATGACCTCTTTATGTCATTTCTACTCATTGAAAACAAAAATACTGTCCACACAAGGTTGTCTTTCTGGTTGCTATAATGCGTATTATACGCACAACATTCGGTGTTTTAATACTTCTTCCTTTCTTCGTCTTAACTCTTTAATTCCCCTCGAGAATCTCATTACTTTCGTTTTCTTATTTCTCTTCGTTTTGCGGCTCGAAATCAAAAGAAAGCAACATTGAGGATCGTTAACGCAAATGTTTACACGATAGGCTTTCCGAAACTCGGAAGCCAACTTTCCAATCGGGGAAAGTCCGCCATCGCAAAATGATGAACCCGCAACCGCGACCTTTTCAATGTAATACGGAGAAGGTGTGCCAGACCAGGCAAACAGAGTGAAGGGAAGAATGGAGCCGTTTGGAACAGGAGCGCGAAGAGTTTGGGTTGGTAGGAGGAGGTGGAGCTGAGGTGAGAATAGTTGGTAGTAGGGCGCAAGGAGGGTAGTTTTTGGGGTTGGGGAGCCTAGAAATCCCTGGTTGGAAGGTGTCGAGGGATTGAAACAACGGGGAAGGAGGAAGAACCACCGTGGGGGCAAGGCGAGGGGAGAAGGGATCCTATTGAACGGGGTGACATATGGCGGGGCGAAGAGGTCTCGGTGAGCGAACGGTCCCAGCCCGAATTCGCGAACCCGGAGAGTCGGGGGCAGAAGCACACATAGATACAGAGGCATACAGGCTTATTCTCCGACGGTCTATGGGAGGGGACGCGCACGCCACAGGCAAGCGACAACCGGTGAATGTGTGCATGTCCCCGCCATGCTCATGCAGTCACGCCAGTCACGAATAGAGAAGGTCAAACAAACAATCCCGACTTTTAGAAAGGCACAGGGCACTCGAGTTTTCTTCTGGCGCCAAAGTAATATTTAGTATTCACACTTGACAGCATTAATTTTCAATTAAGGGAGAAATATCGGAATTAAAAATATCGAGAATTATCAGATTTAAAAAAAAACACGTCTCATTCAGAGAGTATTCTTCATTTCCCCGTAACTTCTCTCCGCCTTCATGCTAACTAATAAGTCCCATTCTCTTCCTTCCCCTTCTCCAAGCTCTCCATTTTATCACCGCCCTCAGTATACCACTTATTTTCATTATTACCTCCATCCACTTCCTCTGCCTTATTCGGATTTCCCCTGACAAATTTCTTTCTTCGCCCACCCCATTTAAAATCGCGGCGTTTGTCTTCCCTCTCTGTCCAATATATTTTCTCCATTCACCGCCACACCCACATACTATCAAAAGTCTCCAATCTGCGTTCGTTCTCTTGCCTCAAATATCATGTCTCACATCCATAAAGCACTAAACTCTATATTTAAAGTCTTCACTAATCTTTTCTTCGCGTCTTTACTTAGTGAAATCGTCATGAATTCAAGTACATACGTGTTTAGTATTTAATATTCTTTCAATACAGATTGATCTTCTACAAATGTAGGCGGAAAGATTATGAGATATTAATTAATTTGGGGGTGACATCTTTTTAACATTATCGGAAATTATGATACGAGTACTCGCAACTTCGATTAGTCTCGAACAATCACACTTCGGTGTGCGAAAAACACAACGAACTATCGTACCTATCACAGTAACTAATGAAAATAACAGCGGTTATTCAATAATATTCAGCACATCACAATATGTCGGAAAGTTAGACCAGACATATAAAATAAGAGAAATTGGGTCTTACTTCCATACATTACGTCATATGATTACGTCTTTTTCCTTCGACGCTCTTTATAACTGCATATAACAGTACCCCGAATGCATAAGGGAAAGTACATTTTATCACCTGGTTTATCATTAAAATACCCTAGGAATATACTATTCATATTTATTCATATTTTATTCGGCACCGTCCTCGTCTGCCAACCCAGAGGTCGCTGGTTCGATTCCCGCCCAGGTGATTTTTCCTCCTTGGGTGCATGTAATTGTCAAATTGTTATATCAATATTCATAGTCCGATATAAAGGTCGAAGTGCTGTTTTCGGACGAATGCAAAATCAATAAATAAATGTATTTTAAATAAAACGCAATTGAATAATTAATGGAAGGTATCTTAGTGTTTCCCTGCCTAAGGCTGACCATGAAGATGGCTGTGCAGTTGCAGGGAGATTAGTAATGTGGAAACTCAGTTTATCGTGAGGGAGTGTCTCTCGGTTACAATCGTAAAATGATACCGCCTTCTACGTATGTGTGCCATTCATGCAGGGTTGACTTCAGAATGGAAAATGTAAAAAATTTAGAAAAGTTAAGGGTTTTATTTGGATATGAAATACAGGCAAGGGTCAAGGAGTGTGGGAAAAATCAATTGAAAAAATTATTCATGGTTCTTTTTCCTCCTCTTTAACATGATGTAGTTCAGGACGTGTCGGTTATTTTTATAGGGGGAAGTAGATGTGTTAATATCTCAGGAAAAGCAATATATTACCTTTTTCCTAAATTAGTAATCAAATATTTATCATCAAAATCACATCAACAAATTTAACCAGAGTAATCTCTGTCTAAGTAAAATTTCACCTAATTATCCGGAAATGCAAAAATATGTAGATTGTTTAATACGACAATACTTGGAATCAATATAATCATGATGTACCAAAGTTAACTTTTAAGAAAGAAAATGGATAAGTATGAAGTTGAGCCTGACCCTGCAAAAGCCAGGGAAACCAGAAGTAAGAGGAAATCTTTCACTGTTGATAGGTAATTAAGGAAGGAAGCATTGAATATCGGTACAGTTAAAAAATTTTAAATTAGCATGTCCTCCTTGATGCACTCGGCTAATACAAAATCAGTGAGCACATTTCTGTTAGCTAAAATTTCTAGTTTTTAAAATTAAACACGCAGAGTAATGCCACTGAATGAATTCATGACGGACATCAGTAAGGTGTAAATTTTTATTTCCCTGAAAAATGTTTTTCACATAATACATTTTAATCCCTATAATATTGCCATGGTGAGTCAGCAAAGAAAGTCGGGGATAAAATCATGTTTTTTTAATGATTGAGATCTTCCCGTTTTTAACTGTGGGACCATTTGAGTAGGTCTTCCCAAAATATGACAACTAACTCCATCTAATTTTGCATTTTTTTTAAATCCTCTAAATAACAACCTGTGTTAGCAAAGTATAGATAAAAATGGGGACTAACCACTTGGGTTTATGCAACCATAGTTATCATTGCTCACTTTTAAATATTTAATAAGGAATAAAGAGGGTCGAAAGTACCCAAATCCTCAATTAATACGGGCAAATTAAGTGGATAATCACATTTAATTGCTCTCGAGTCACCATTGCTCCACCCTGTTAATTCGACAATTGCACGGGCGCAGGATGTGCGATAGCGTACACGTCAGCGCCATCATTGGATGAAAGAGGAACCTCGAGTGATAATCGCAGTAGTAGGCCAGCAAGCCAGAAATTTGAGGGCAATAGTCGGCTCGGCGCAATTAGATCCACCGCCACACCGCTCGCCAATTTGACCAGCCTAAACGACGGGAAGGGAGCAGCACCGGTGACAATTTGTCCACACAAGTTCCCAGAGTAACGAGTACGTCATGCAAGCTATCCACATCCATTCTAAATAAATTCATCATTTTCTGAAAACTTTGTAAACATATATTAGCGGAAGCGTACTTTTAAAATGCAAAAAAAATGGAACTTATCTTGTTAGCTCAAGGTTTTAAAACTCACGCAAAAAGTTTGTTTAGTTTTAATGATGTCGCAATTATTTTTGTTAAAATTGATAGTCATTATTTGTAATTAATGATTTTGTAATAATAATTCTTTTCAAACTTATAACAACTGTCATGCACGCAATTCAGAAAGAGGTTAATCTATAAAAAATCAGATTGATAAGGTGCGACCGAAACAATTATTAAATTCCACTGATAAAAATATTCTAAGGAAACGTTCCGAGTGAATACTAAGGTAGATACTAAAGTAATTTGGATCATCTAACACTCGAAAACATTAGTGTTTTAGTGTGTTACTATGTAGAGTAGAATTCTGGAAGGGGGGGGAAGAATGGAAGGAACATCGGGATTAGCATAAATAAACTCTAGCAAAAGGTTTCAAGTGTCCACATAAAGGTCGAAGCATTGCCCCAAAGGCTCTTTCCACAAATCATGAAAATAATACGCATAATGTATCACAGAAATCTTATCCGCCAGCCTCAACCATCGCGACCATCCCATTCACGAAAGAACCCAGCAGATAAAATGTCCAACACGTCAATCCGATACCTACCTAATTACTGCAGATATATTTATGACCATGCGAAGTTAGACTACTGAAGTTTACAGACCAATACCAGACTTAGGTCAGACGGAGTCTTTATATTCTTCCAGGAAGGGGAAGGTTGTGCGATGTTTAATGATGTAGGTGTTAGCAAGAGGGAAGCTGGATCATCTCACGCCAAACCAACCTTCCGGTTGAAGATTTTGATCAATACGTGGAAATAATTATGCATCTGGGATACGCATTTTCGGACCAGAGAGAAATGTGAGAATATCCTTTCCGAACGTAGAGTGAATAAATAAATAAATTCTGTTGATGTAATAGTATTTCTTTCAAGAGAAACCGAACAATTTGATTTGACAAAATAAAATAAATAAATTCAGGCACTCACAGTGGTTTTTCTAAATAAAACGCGTCATTAATTACAAATTACTTTCTACGATAAAACATTAGTCAACATTAGTAACAGAAATTATGTCATTTGGAACATGCCGCAGAATTATACGAATACCGAATAAACGTATTTAGGAAGGTCCACGCCCTTCTGGAATCATCCTTTTAATATCACGCCGACCACTTTATGCAGTAACGCCTAGGAATCGGACGGCTGAATTTATGCGTCTTCATCATGAAAAATCGTCCCCGGCGACACAGCATACAATATGGAATTTTGAAACTTGCCGATTTATGGGATGTCCTGCAATGGTATTACACGTGAACAGCAGACGCGCTTCGTTAGGGCTCTGTTTCGTCAAACATTCATTGAAACCCATTCACCTCATTGCCAACCATTACATGCAGCTATTGAATTATAACCAACAGTTAGTAATTCCAACGCATCATGTTCATAATCTATCAATTTTATAAATATTTTCGTGGCCATTTACGTGAGAGGACAATGAAGGATTGTTCTTTTCGTTCTTAGAGCACAAACAATGGTCAAGACGATCAACATGGAGATGGTGAGCAATCGAGGATTGATTGCAATATCTGAATACGTTGTCGCGGTCAGAGAAGATTTAATCCCCATTACCAATAGAAACTAAGCTAAAAAGACCTTCAATTCACCATAGCGGAATCATTTTTTTTCCTTAAAACGTCAAGCGAAGGAATATTTAAATCTAAATTTCCGCAAATCATCGCGGGGTGAGAGCTGAGCGAGGGGAGAGAGAGAGAGGGATAGTGGGGCCAAATTAGGGAACGGTGGGAAGGGTTTTGATGACGTGAAAAGATGGAGTAGTCGGCGTCAAAGGGAAGGGGAGGAGAGAAGGAGGTGTAAAGGAATTTGGGGACGTCTGAGAACGAGGAGGGTGTGTGGGAGAGGGAGGAGGAAGGTAGGGGGGTTGGGGAGAAATGAACGACGTCGGAGACGGAAAGGAGGGGAAGGAAATGGGCGGGGGTGGGTGGCGGCGGCGGCGGTGGGGATGGGGAGGGGAGGATGGACGCAAGGGAACCGTTTCACAAATGAGAAAGGCGTGGAGGATATAAGTCATGTGGTTCGGGGGGTGGGAGGGGGGAGGGTGAAGGCGTGAAGGGGTGAGGAAGATGGGGTGGAAGGGGGTGGAGGCGGTGAAGTGGTGGTTGCGTCCGCCTGGGGCATAATGGCGAAGGAATAATCCATTGAAGAGGTCGGAGAGAAGGGACGCCGCCGCCGAAGCTCTCGCTCGCTCGCATAAGAGAGAGAGAGGAACAATGGATTCCCGATGGCGATTCCTCTCTCTTCTCCCCTCCCCACAGTCGAATTTGTCTTCCAACAAGTTTACGATTCGACGCCGATGTATCTCCTCCCCAAGGCTAGTATATCCCCCGCGAGACGCAAGAGTCGTTCCATTAATACTTTCCACCCCGGGGACGCGGACGCGAATCTCAAAAATACTCGCGGCGGGGCGTCAATCGACCGGGATGAGATCGTGGGCTCGTTGGATTTTCGGCGGCTGAACGCTGTAAAGTTTTACGGCGCACTACATGAGAGAGATTTTCCCAGAGATCAACTTCTAGGGTATACACGGAGGTCCAATTACTTACTCTCCTTTTAAATAATTAGATTCGCCAGGGGGATGGACCTTTCAGACGGCCGAAGGTGAACTAAAGAATAATTGCCGCAAATAATTCGCAGTAGAGAAAGAGAGAGAGAGAGAAATTGGATTTTTATTTGAAAATATGGTCAATCATTACTCATAAACAGCAAATGTCAAGAAAATTCAATCGATTGGATGATAATAACATGATCGGCTTTAATTAATAAATGGTATTGCTATAATAAATAGTCGTTGAAAAACAGTTTACATAAACCATTGAATGTGATTTTTTAATGGAATAATCGCTTATTAAAACAAAATAGGATAATATCGCCGAAAATATATGATCTATCCTTTGAAAAACTCAGTTAAACTTTCGAATTCACATTTATTGAAGCACTTGGAGTACGAGTACAATTTGATAATTGTGATACCTAATTTGTGGCAGATCTCTCGTGGAAAATGTGTTTTCCTAACGTAATACGCTGTTTTGAATTGATCACACGTAATGTAACATGAATATCTTCCTCCTCCCTTTAGCTGTAATATTTGTGAAGGCACTCAAAGATTAAGAATAGCCCGAACAGCAAAACTTAATCTCCGATTCCTAATAATGGTATTCATTAGCTTCATTTGCAATTTATGCAAACCTTTGGCGTAAAATTGGATTAGATAATCTCTCTTTTTAACAGCCCTTTGTCAATGCCGACTAATCATTCAATTATATGCAAATGAAATAAAACGTGGATTCCCGTCAATTAGACTTGATTTTTTCATCAGGAATTTTTCCTTCTCTCCCACCTTCGGATGCCGTCGCGACCGATTAAAATTCACGACCGGAGTGATTTCCTGAAATTTTATACCGTCGGAGAATTTTCGAACGAAACCCGAGCCCCTGTCGTTGATGACTGCAATCGACGCCACCCGCCAAAAAAAATCGCATGAGCGCATAACGGACGCACGTCGCAACCTTATGAAAAAAAATATTTGAAGCCTCATGCCATTCCGCCCCCTTTCCGCGATGATTTGACGGACTACTGCCTCGAGCGCCGCTGTCGCGGAAGGGAAGGCGGAGTGGTGGGGGGGGGGAAGAGAGGGAAAAAAAAATTTAAGATTTCCAAGCGTTTCCACACAAACCTAGCGCGAGTCCATTAAGGAGGAAGGATTCTCTTTAATTTTCACTTCTCTCGTCCGTCCACAGCTCTCTCGTCATGTCCTCTCAATAATGGTCTTCACCGGATAGCGGAGGACTATGCCTCGGAAAAAAAAATCCTTCCGTCGACGGGGTGAGGAGAGGTGGGAAGGAAGTTTGGTCCAGGGGAAAGGTTCCACAACTCCTCCCTCCGAAACTCATATCCGGACGCTGTGCGTTTTTACGTCCCTATGGGAAATGAGATGGAGAGAGATAGCCCTAATAACTGCCTCTATATATGGGTGGAGATTGAGACTGCTCCCTTCGACTCCCGGCTGACCCCAAGTCAGGTATACGGCCTAGACCGGGCTTTAAACACCGGATCTTCCACTTGCCGGGCGCATGCTCTAGCCCTTGAGCTATCTATGAATCCAATCCACACTGTGATAATGAGAATGATACTATATACCACCGAATGCCATCCTGATGACGACGATCGTGCCGTTGAAATTTAAATTACATACTGTGAGTGTCCTTTCTTTGTCTCTCTGTGTTTTGAATACTTTGTATTTGTGTGTTTATATATATGTTAAACATATAATTATATGTATAAATATATACATAGATATATATATATATGGATGTTTGGGAAAATAAAATCATGTAAAAGGTTTCGAAGCACAGCTGTTTGGCCCGGGGCGGTTCGGTCATGCACGGCTTTGGGGCGAACTCGTGTCGTGCCTGGTGGGCAGGTAATGCCGTCTCGCCTTGGCATATTTCAGTACAATCACCGCAACGGAAAAATGTCCGTAAACTTGAAAGCCCTTTGGGATAAGATGATCGCCTCTTCGTCCATCATCCGATTGGTTGCTCAGTTCGTACCTTACATCTGCAAGTAAAAGACCTGCAGATGTCTTTCAGAGAGTTGTGACATTGTACAATTTATTCGATTGTCATTATAAATAGGGGGGGCGGGTGATATAATCTAATTGAGCAGAGTAAATGGCTGATTAATGGAGGATACCGGGGTTCCACTCTGAATTACAATGGGCACTCCCCCCATTACCTTAGCTCAGAGCTTTCTTGGGCACCAGTTCTCCTTGGGAACCAACAGGCGCCACTATCTTTCTCTCTCGCTCCATGTATCTATCTACTCTGTGTTGATATCGTACGCCTTATTGGCTAGCAAAGGGTAATCGCTAATATTAGCCATAAAAAACCATCGTTTTTATTGCTGTGGCTGTTTCATTACGATTGCCTGGATGTGGAGTACTACATAGAAGTAGCAGTAATTCATTCATTAAATGATTCTCCTCATTAACGGTTGGTTTTTTGTACGATCCCTAACTACTATTTATTTCTACGTATCGTGAAGACTTCCTCTTGTTTGTCATATGCCTAGTTAGGGTATCTATAGAAGATACGCTTCGGAACCGGGTCTTCTGTAACTATCCAAAAAAACTAATTAATCCCGAAATGAATCACATTAGGTCATCTAATTTAAAAATAATATCCCTAGCGTGGTCATCTTGCAAATTTAGTAAATAAAAGAGAGGAAGGAAGGAGATGGAGGAGTTAGTCGAAGCTGTTTCGGAGGGAGGCGTTTTCGTCGGATCCCAAGGAAACGTATTTCACTTAATACGTGTGGAGGCGCACAGGTGGTGAGGGAAAGAGGATTAGGAGATTTTTTAAAAAGAAGCGGAAGAGGAGAAGAGCGGCTTGGATGTCGAGAGGGAAGAAACGGGAGAGATAGAGAGAGAAGAGAGGGGGTGAGATTGGGGGGGGAGAAGGGTTTTCCTTGGCTGTCACGAGAGCGAGGGAGAGGTGTACGAGGATGTTGGGTGGGCGGGCGGGCGGGAGGGGTTTCCGATGGGGGAGGGGAGGCGAGGGCAGAGGAGGAGTCGACTATCGTCCTGGAGATAATGAATGAGGCGGTGGGGTTCAATGGGGTGGATGCCTCAAAGGGAGCGAGTGGGGGAGGGGGCGGAGACGGGAGAGCGGCTTTTAGGAGTCGTAATGAGACTCGGCAACGGGGAGGAGGCGCGATGATCGCGGCCGATACGCGATGAGACGTGACCGGGGGACGCCTGCTAATCGGAAACCGATCCGAAACTCGTATTTCGAGCGGGGGAAGGGGGGAGAGCGCGGAAGGATGGAATTTTTAACGAGGTGCTGCTCCTCGGGCGAGGTCACCCCTGCCCAGCAGGATGGTGCGCGGCGGATGCCGAAGAGGAACGAGGTGAGAAGGGGATGAGGAGGAAAACCCGGCGGCGTGGATTCTTCCACCCCCTTGTGACGGATCCGCCAACGGATCGCACGCCATTTCACTTCCCACTCGAAAAACAGATGTTCCCGTGAGCGTAGTGCTCAGAACACGAACATCAGTTATGACGGCATAAGTGGCGCTACTGCGGTCGCCGAATGAAAAAAACTTCGAATCTCCCGAAGCAAATTGCTGATGCTTAGAGTTGCAGACGAATTACGAGTACTCAAATGATATACTCATATTATATTTCTTAATATAGTCTGATGTTACACGATCTACTTTTTTTACGTCTCGCTAGCTTCAACTACAAGGAAGTTTTCTAATTTGTGGAAATTAATTATGGATCCCAGGTCCAACCCTGGTCTAGGCTAATTAGTTTCAAAAATGAAATTTCTCCCACTAGGTGTGAGAATTAATACAGGTATACTAGTTTGGAAATGGAGGGAAGATGGTGATGAATGATTACTATTTGCAGGGGGCCTTATACTAGACATTATCCGAGGATTCAATCACCGAAACCCGGGTCTTGAATTGCGTTTTGCTCTTTTGGTGTGTTTGTAAAAGTGTACACCCATAAAAAAATATTAACATAAAGTACCGCGAGTTAATAGTACTAATACCAAGTTACTGTTAGATCGTATTCATATTTCCCGCATTTGATAACACAAAGAAAATGCGCGAGGATGAGAGGGAATTGCGTATATAAGTACGAATCGTATTAAACAGAATTGCCGCTCGATATATCGATCTGGTTGATGCGATGAGCGCTCGACTCTTTATCGTAAAGAATGCCAAAAAATTATCACCAAATATATATTTTTCTAATTTACTTTGAATTTTAAAGTCCCTTACTATTATTGAATTGAATATTTTGTAATTTTTTCCTACATGCATAGAAAATTTGGCGTTAATTGATTTCAAGACTGTTTTATGATAATGCTTTATGGTAATGAAATCAGTTCACAAAATAAGTCCTTGTGTATGCTCACCTAAATATTCTCGCATAAATTCTCGAATTTGCTTCAGTTGAAAACTAAAATATTTTGTTATTGCAATCCAAAAATATTTACGATATTTTTTATTCAGGATATTAAATTCCCAATTGCTACATTAATTGTGTAGTGGTAAACTTTCATACAATGTTCTAATTTTAATAGTGAATTAACATCAGCGCCGGTAAGTAATTAATATGCACTTAGATGTATCCTGATGATTAAACAAATTAAATAAATATTGAATACGTGAACCGAACTGCTATTAGTATATCGGTTCTGCAGACGTTGAAGTTTTTAACTGTAGTAAACGCTTGAACGGAGACATTATTTCCTTATGGTAGACCTTGATATAATATCGAGGAACTTCAACTTATTATCATGACCTTCGATTGAAATTCCCATAGCAAAGAGATCATTGAATAAATAAACCGAGCATATGAACCCCACTTTTGTTTCCACTACCCTTATTTCAGAAATTTATTACCGAGGAATGTAACGACAACTTACTAACTTCAACTCTTTGTTACTAAAAACCGCCTGCAGCGCTTCAAACCCTACTCATTACGCACCTTGTCGACCTCGGGCAGGTTTTGAACATCGGCAAGGGTTGGTAAATCAAAATGAAGGACACGTTAAACTACGTGACATTCATTTAATTGGACATAAAAGCAGCTCCATGCATACGAATTATATTTAATATATTTTCATCGAGACTTTATTTCGTGTCCTATGCAACACATCCTTTTAAAAAATTTAATTTCATCCTTGATACACCCTGCTGACCTAGACGATTTTTCTGGGTCGCATCAAATATCATTATTTGGAAATTTTGTAAGAGCTAAGGGAATTCCGAGAGGAAAAAAATTGTATGAATATCCTTTTAGGATGCGAGGATAACTGGGTAAATTAGGGTGACAAATATGCGCTTGCCGCCTTGATTAATATTATCGAACGCAGTGGTTGCATTTGAACCCTTCCTCAACACCACATTCACATAGGAGTGAAAATTCTACCGGAAATCCTATCAATCAAACGAGAAGAGTTTCGTACATCGTGATCGAACGAAAGATGAGTGAGCCTCCTATCCATTGTAAATCCATTTGCATAACTAAAATGCTCACATTCCGAATTTTAAATTTCTTCCTATACATTCCAGACAACGTTTCCTGCCTATATTATCCTTGAAGCATGACAGGCATTCGTATATTGGGACCTATGATTACCTCAGGTCCATTGCCCGTCATCTCAGCCAATCCCCAACGGCCGAAGGAGCGAATCCCGCCTTGGGTCTGAAATGTTTTTTTTTCGAGATTTTATTGTTTTTTTTATGAGTTATTCCACTTGGTTCGACTACTGAACATAGTAATAATAATATGGAAAGGGGATGAAGGAGTTTCCCCAATCACACCTTCCCTTTTTTTTATTGCAGAAACAAATACAAGAAGATAATAGCATATAAAAAAAATATAGCATGATATGTTGAGGGGGTTCCTGCTCTCGTTTAATCCCCCTTTAGTATTTTGATATAATTAACATCAATTACACAACATGAGAAAGAAATATCAAATAAGATGACATAATAGAATTAAATTATGTGAGCAGGAACCCACTCGAAAAATCATGTTAAAAATTTTTTTATGCTATTCTCTTTTTGTATTTGCTTCTGCAATAAAAAAAGGGAAGGTGTGATTGGGGAAACTCCTTCACCATCTTTCCTTATTATTATTACTGAACATAGTGTCCCGAGTGATGCATTCAAACGATCCAGTCTAAAATTCAAGCCATGCGATTTTCTGGTTGGTAGAACTTCCGTCATTAACGGAATGCGGATGAGGTGAATTTACAGTTTTCGACCATATTAATGAATCGTTAGAAATTAATAGCTATTTTTTAAGCCCAGCTGTGAGCGGATACATTGAACAGGGTCCATTTATGTTGTTTCAAAATATCAAATTTACCCTAATTCTCATAAATATCTTTCAAAGAATGAAGGATATTTCTGGAAGCGAACCACCGCGAAGCACGTGCATAGATAAACGGGTAAAGCTTTCCGGTACGCTTTCCTCCATCTGGAAACCATTAAAAGAGGGCGTTCCCTTCCATTGGCTATAAGGAGAAAAGAAAAGAGCCCTTAGATCAACGGGCCAGTGACACTCCCCATCGGCAGTCGTCATGTCGTAATGTGGGAACAACGCATTTGTACGACGCATTGCAGCAAAACCCAAAGGAAGGGATAAGCATACGAATAAATCCTATGGAATAATTTGGAGAGAAACTTATGCAAATTTAATGGATTGATATCAGTGCAAGAATTTCCACATTCTAAATATTTGGTGTATGCCAACAACACCTTTATTATCTCATGACACAAGCACACCCATTACTGAAATCCTACGTCACATAAAAAATATACATTTCTCAATCGTATCATAAAAATTTTCTTAAAAAA
This sequence comes from Hetaerina titia, assembly GCA_037158775.1. Lineage (NCBI taxonomy): Eukaryota > Metazoa > Arthropoda > Insecta > Odonata > Calopterygidae > Hetaerina > Hetaerina titia. The sequence continues at coordinate 44,122,608 of CM073772.1, read as the reverse complement.
ATTATCATCTGTTACTTTTGACTGCATTTTATTACCATTTGTTATTCATACGAATTATATAGTTCCTGTTCATAATATTTTATTACTGTTATCTAAATAAAAAAATAAAAAAGGTAAACCTGTGGGCCTCAAGCAACACATCGGCGTGCCATATATACGTACTTGTACATGCCCAAAACACATACAAAACATGTGTGTCCCCCGGTCTCCTCTCCGTATCATGCAACCGCCCATGCTGCAAATGCTCCAATATTTTCCAAATGGTCAATCCCTCTGATTCCGAAGAATTCCCAAAAATCATTCCTTTGCCGCCTGCACCCCAGCAAACGCTATCTACCGCCTCCCTTCGAACTTCTGCCTTCTACACAGAGGAATGCACCATCACACCTTCCCTCCACATGAACAACCACCGTTAGTCAAGTACCTCAAGTGCCTCATCCCTACTCTGGTTCTCTGTTTCGGTGATTGAAACACTTCCTGGATCCTTAAGCAGCATTGGGGTGAGAACGAGCGAAATGGCCCACATATAGGCGCTTTAAATCTTTCAAACTTCCTGGGCTTAATATCGCCCACTAAAATTAATTAAAAGCCACCATCCCATCACCTCCTTGTCCTTTCAGCTATCTCCTTTCCTCTTCCCCCCTCAAAAATTCTCCCTGCTCTTTCCACGAAAACGGCTCTCTGCGTTTGAACGAAACGAACAAAATTGGCCGTCGAAACGTCAACCATATTCGTGAGTGTCCTTTCTTTTTGTTTCAATGGTATTTTAAGTTTAGTTCTGTTCCTAATTCCTCTTGAGAAAGGTGGTTGTACCACCGAAAATTCGAGAACCAGTGAGTCCCTCTTTTATATGTTTTAGTTTCTGTGTTTGTGTCGACTAGTTAGTGAATTTACATTATTGTGCACGTTCGTGGGTTTTTCAAGAAAGTGACTTTATACATATATATATATATATATATAATTATATATATATATAATTATATATATAATGTGGAAGTACTCACGAGAGAAATATAACATTTGGACGGCACAATAGAACATAGAAATAAAATAGATAACACATAAAAGGACATTCATACTGTAGATTGTTTAAGCTTTCGGCCTACTCCGAGGCCTTCTTCGGGTCAGACTCCAGTTTACACTTAAAAGCCGAAAGCTTAAATCATCTACAGTGTGAGTGCCCTTTTACGTGTTGTCTGTTTTATTCAGTATTCTATTGTGCCGTCCAAATGTTAAAAATAATACATTTATATAAAATACATTTGGACGACTTTATTTATACTTACACAGTTATATATGCATAAATATAGATATATATTACTGTGTAAGTAATATTAGTATATATAGTATATATAATATACATTTATTGAGAAAGTATAAATTATTGTATTTAATATGCCCTTAAAAGTTTTGGGAACTTAATATTTGTAACTAAACTTAAGCCATTTACTTTTATCTCTCTCATGTGACCCCATGACCGGCTTTGCGAGGATTATGGACCCGAAATCCCACATCGTCAAGGGACCATAAGAAACATTAACACTTCACAGACGTTATATTTCCCGCTAACCCTAGTTAGTTATAACAATAAAGGGTTTAGCACTTATGGGTTTACATAAAATCTCACTTCCGGTCTCGGCGCCGACCGCTGTGTCAGACCTTATGCGAATGTCATCGTAGCCAAGGCGACGACGGGACGCCGTAAAATGCAAGAGCGAAGCGGCCAGCAAAGACTACTAGACGTCAATGTTACGGCCCTTTTTTTTACCCTCCATCCGCCGTTCCGCGAAAGAAGTGTTTCCCGAGGCGCTTCCCTCCTTGGATCTTCTTTTTGCCTCGGCCTGACACTTAAAAAGAGACAACTCGCGAAAAGAATAGGAAGCCTTCTCGTCCACCGTCCCAAGACGACTGGCAGTGACGGCGACATGCGATCAAGTTACTGAGCATTGGAACCATCTTGTTTGTAGGTTACCTTGACGAATTTTGGAGCGCTCGAAATTCAAGCTGATTTAAAAGGAATGGTCAGCTGACTAGAATAAGCTTTTGACCCTCATATTTGAACTATGACTTCCCAGTGGGCAGTGGCCATTCAAATCTAAGGCTCAGGACACGAGTGAATTTCAGAGTCATGATACTCCAGTTTTTGCGCATGTTAATGGCCATTGTGTTCAAGTGTCGGTCAAGGAAATCTTTTTACACTTGTGTAAAAAGATCGTTTTCGCTTGATTCCACCTTCCCCACCTCTCCTATTTTCGTCTTTTATGTGTGTTTCTATCCCTTTTCCTTGTTTCTATTTCCACGTGAATGAATATTGCTCGCCGTATGGCGGGATTTCGTGTTTGAATAGATATAGATATATATATATATATATATATATATATATATATATATAACCATAAGCACCGTATGCAACCTGAAGGTCAGTTGGGTAGGTGATTCACACAGTACTAAGCCCGACGGCGTGTGAAATTCACAAATCAGGTTAGGGGGACTAGTTTTCCCCCTAGGTTAGGACCCTGTGCCGGTTATGGTTCCCCAGAACGATCTGGTATCCAAAAAATCAAATAGCTTGGGTGGAACTCAGCAGGTGTCCATAGCATAGCATAGCAAGCCTTGCCCAGGAATCGAACCCGGGACCCTCCGGTCTACCGGTCAGAGGTCCTCTACCCTCTGGACTATCGCGACCCAGGAATATATGTATGCATATTTATGTTATTCACATGGATTTAGAACAGTGTTTTACAGGAACTATTCCAAGTAAAATTCCACAAGATGAACCTTGAGCAGAGAAAATGATGCCTTATCATAGACGGCGGAGGTGAAATCTACTAGGAAAACTCGCTCGGCCCCGCTGTCAAATAGGTTATTTCCTTATATCCCCATGACATACCTGCGGGTAAAATTATACCGTTGAGGAGAATTTGCATGCTTGAGACTTTCCTTCGACCCTTGTCAAAATATCCCTACCGTCTAACCGTGGAGGCAAGAAGGCCAAGCAACGGAGAAGCAACACATTATAATAAGATATAAGCAAGGCACTGAATTGCCTACGTCTCTTAAGTGTGCAAAATGCAATCTGAAACTTCATCTCGGAAGAGGATCGTCACTCGCTTGAAAATTAGTATCACCTAAATTAATGTTACCAGTTACTGCTCCGTAAAAATAAAAACCGCGCCCGAACACAGTCGATATTATTACGGCGGTCTTTTTGGCGAGTTGCATTATACTTAAGAAGAAATTGAGAGGGCTCTTAGATGTAGTCACCGGAAGCATCACGCTAGACGACAAAGATTAGACTAAACTGAATACTTTAGGGTATTTTTTCAACCTCTCGACAACCAACCTAGTTCAGCTAACCGCTTTCACTGAGATAATGGTTACATATAGTTGATGTAAATACCACCTGAACGTGGGATCTTTTTCATTCGGGATACTGCAGACTGGCAGAACTTCATGGCATTTCCTTGTTCCAGACCTGCGAAAGAGGTCGTCGTATTCCGAACATAAATATCCTTTCAACAGATTTCTTCTAGGTGTAACTTCAATAAGTAAATCAAATGAAACATTTGGTACTTAGCAAAAATATAGTTGTGTTGTTTAAGGAATTAGTACGAAGATGGGTACCAGTGCACGTAAAACTGTCGTAAAAATTTGGTCAAACCTTTTTGCGTTTTAGCCTCCATTTCATCATCAGACGAGCTTTTAATAACTCAAATGATATGTACGGAAACTAAAGTCCACCAGCCATGACATTCGGAAAAAATCAAAGTGTCTCAAAATCTGGGCGTCTAGCGGATAGACCTCCTGAAGAACATACTTCCCACATTACACCTGGCCAGTTGGTTGAGTCGTAGAACTCATTTGGCCATTATGCCAGTGCGTTGTTTTTTTCGCGGCCTTGCCTTAAGATTTCATTGCTCGTGTTTCGCAAGTAGTGCAAAAGCAACAGGAAGGGAAGTCCCGCCAATTGCGGATAAAGAAAAAACAAAGCTAAGACATTTATAAAAGGTGTACTAGTCTCTCGGAGTTGACTTATTAACACGGAGGACATGACTAATACTCCATTATGCATCGTAAATATATTATGGGGTATATAATGGAGATATGTAATGGGGTGCAATCTAGAAAGTATAAGATTTAACATATTGATAATAATAATATCACAATCCGAAAAAAATAATATACCTAGACTCGTGCACTGATTGACTTAATTCCCCTTTCACCCTACCCGACTCGCCCTCATAAAAAGCCAAGGTTACACCTCCTGAAAGGTTACATACATATATATGCATTTTATATCGATGATGCGGAAGCACTCACGAGATATTTTGTGTTCTATTGTTCCGTCCAAAAGTATATATATATATATATATATATATATATAACTTGTAATTTTCCCGTTTACGGATCACATGTAACAAATCTGTAATTCCATGAAATTACATAACTGAAGTCACATTTCCCAAAACTTCAAGCGATGTGTATATGTTGTACCGGTAGTCAGTTTAACATGCACAGTAAAGAAAGGCAGAAGGGGAGGAGGGCTATTCGATTCAATTCGATTTCGCCGTTCAGAATATCGACGTTCTGTAAACCGTTGGAGAACCTTGGAAACAGAATTCACATTTGAATGGGAAAGGAAACTGATGTGGGTGGCATTAATCATATCAAAATGATCGTACTAGTTATTGAGTTTCTTCTCAGGGGTACAAGAACAGGCCCGGTAGACAATTGTTGCGTTGATTATAACTCGTAAGGCACCGATTAGAATTCCATACAGGTCACGGACGTTTGAGTCTTTGGGCATTGTGTCTGCTTACGATGAGATAAATTACGAAGCACACTCAAATTGGAAGGAGCGATGAATTCACCGAGACTATTACGACAAAGAATTGCCTTTAGTGTTCGATGATAACTCAAATTGAAATACGCAAAATAATCCCTTCCTGAAAGGGACTAACTCACTGTGGAGGACGTTATCCTGAAGCTTAAAAATCGAGCGGATGACGCAATATTCCTTTTCGCAACGGAAGAGAAATTCAAAAGGAAAGATAGTTCCGTAATCGTGCAGGAAACTCCGAATCCACTTTGCACCGTTCCGGAAAAGGATCCGAAGGTATCTTTTCGGAGGGAAACAAAGAATTAATTCGCGTAATTTCGCGATGGATTAGCTAGCTGCTTTTTTTTCTTGAGGGACACCCTCAAATAAATGGTTTCCCCTCCCGATTGTTTTTTTTGTTGTATGCATTCCCTTTCCGGCACGCGAGGTGGAAAGGGGGGGAGGGAGGTATTCACACCTCCCTGCCCCCTCACAGCTCCTCCCCCCCCGCCGATGGTCTGTACACATTGTGTTCCCAGGCCATAAAGCCCCCTTGTTTTTTTTCCACCCCGAGTCCTTTCACCCTCACCCCCGCAAAGGCAACAATCTTATCGCGAACCACCACTTCCGTGTCAGTGGGAGAAGGCGGCAGCACATAACATGCTCAGAACCGACCGCCTCTCGCACTAACCTAGCTCACCTATTCATTTCGTAAGAGCGTCAGAGTGGAGGGAGGAGAGAGAGGGAAGGTTGTATGGAAAACACTAGAGATAAAAACAAAACTTGAGTTTAACAGTCGGAGGCGTCGGAATCTTTCTGATGCGATGTGTTCCACCCCTAACAGTTATTCAATAATAGCCTACCCTCACCTCATCAAGCAGTCCCCTCCCACAATACGCTACTCATCCTCCGGTTAACTCTTTTTTTAAGTACCGGAGAACGTTTCCCGTACTCCAGATAGACTAACACGACTATCGAGTTCGATCAATCCGAAAAAAGGTTTGCCTCCGAAGAAAATGGTGGTGGAAAATGGTGTTGCACAACGCCGCAGGAAGTTTGTTTTACCATCCCGCTTTCCTTAGGCTCCCCAATCCCACGCCGTGATCTCCCTCGCGCGGTTATTAAATCCGACTCCTTGAGAACTGAATGGCTCAAATGTTCAAAGCATCAGGATTTGGATTTCTATCTCTTAAATGGACTTATTCTCTTGGGATGAACTCGAGGCTTTATCACCCGACGCCTGGTTTTCGTCCGTGTGGGGTAATGTTCCGCCATCTCAGCACACATTAGCACTGACAGGGAGATCGAGGGTGATACCAAGAGCCACACCGTGGACGTGTTCCACTAACCCGTTGATTACTTCGCTAATTGGGGTTCGAAAGAGTGAAACTGCAGAAGCTGACTTTTAGCGGAAATTAATTGTGGCATTTAATCACTTAAGCACTGTTTGTTTGCATTAGCAATGCATTCAAGGAAAAAATTCTTAGTGGCACACTAACCTGTGTTCGTGGATCGTCTAACGAGGTAATGGTTAATGGATAAGGGCCTTTAGATGTTGCACGCTTTTATTAGCTAAATGAAACGTGCCAATGTGTACCGATATTTATCAAATATAATTAACAAATTGGAAAAATAAACTTCCTTTGGAATCCAATGAAATATTAAATCATATCATTGGGATCAAGAAGCCATATTTTTTCAATGCGAAGAAATGCTTATTTATAGCGTGCCAATGAATAGTTTCCAACGGCAATACTTTCCAATGGGAGATAAATTTGCCAAGAAGAATAATTTGAATCATGTCAGTATTACGTTCTGTAGGTTTTTATTTAATGGCTACTATTGCAGATATAGTAACCCAGTCTCTCACCAATTCACATAACGGTAACTGAATTTCGAGGTTGGCGGAAAGTTTTTCACTAATACTAATTACGCGGTTTTCTTGTTCTTTTTATAAGGGCAGTGGGTTAAATTGCATGTTTTCTTCACCTTTAATCCAAAACCATAATTTAATGTGGGATGAATGACAGAATTGTCCGAATGGCCCTAAAACGATCGTCCTTCCTTCCATCCCGTATCATACATAAGCCTCCAGGGCTACAAAATATCGCGGAAATATTTCACTGAAAGTCCACAAAATTCACGATTCTTGAGGTAAACGTAGCAGATCAGTGCCACAATGATGTTCATTCATCATGCATTATACAGATTTTTTAGATTAAAATATTTTGAAGCAGTCAACGCAAAAAAATATAAATAAAAGATGCAATAAATGGTAAGCAGTTAACTTGCTCCTACTGTCACAAGTACACGACGATTTTGTGAACATAGAAGACTGCTAATTGGCCAATTTATAAAAAATTAGCAGTCAACAATGGAAATCTAAGAATGGAGCACTCTTCCTCAAAAAGTTTTTTATCCCAACCTTTTTATTATTTCATTGGTTTTGATTGAAATTCATATGCATTTTTTTCAAATTCAGATAGTAAAAGCTAATTAATTCTGGAGAAAAATGCCACTAATGTTATTATTTAACTTATCCAGCTATTCTACCGTTTAATGCCGGTTTTGGACTACGCAGTGATACATTTATATTTGCCCCTCCTAAAGAAAAACAAAAACCAGTCAACCGACACTACAATAATAATTCTGCATGCATTCTTTAGTGCAGTCCTTAAGTACAGTCCTTTTCCTATCCCGTCCTCGCTTGTCTAATATTCTCTCCTTTACTACAGACTTAATGTAGTTATAGATTAGAGTTTAATAATACATTCATTGGACAGAGGTTCAAAATACTACCATTTGGAATGCCGCCAGCTTACAGCCTAAATAGAAATATTCTCATAGCTGAAGTGAGTGATGACGATTCTTCTACGCAGGCTAAGGTTTTTGGCGCTTCCCAAAAAACTCCATTTTAAATGCTTGCGGACTTATGAAACACTTACAAACCATATTAATATTACCTACGCCTTCCTTGTCCTACCAGCGTCTTTAACGCTTCATATTCTTTCATCCAATTCCACAAAAGCCAAAATGATTACTTAATTTTCTTTCCCCGTAATAACATCCCATCCCATCCCATAACAGCATACAGGGTTCGTCCGGAAAATAAGTGTAATAAGCTCATTGTCTTTTTTGACAAAAGGGGAGTCGTCCACTACGAATTTGTACCTGAACGACAAACTGTAAATGCTGCTGCATTTTACGTCCAAGTGCTCGACAGGCTTCGAAAACGAGTCGCCCGCGTCCGGCCAGCGATCAACCGTATGACTGACAACCTGAGCGACAATGCGCCGTCTCACACCGCGCTTGTCGTGTCGGACTTCTTGGCCAAGCGCGGCGTGGCAACGCTGCCGCACCCGCCCTACAGCCCGGACTTGGCACCACCGGACTTCTTTCTGTTCCCGAAGATAAAGAGGAGTTTGAAAGGAACGCGATACGGGACTTTGGACGCCGTCAAAGAGGCCGTGACGACGTGTCTTCGAGAGGTTCCCGATGATGCCTTCGCGGGAGCGTTCCAGGAATGGGAACGCCGCTGGAACAAGTGTATCGACTCACAAGGGTCCTATTTTGAGGAATATTAGCTTAAGATATGTAAAAGTGTAATACATTTTTTTTCCTGAGCTCAGCACACTTATTTTCCGGACGAACCCTGTATGCCCTTTCTAATCCATTTCGACGTCTCCACAATTCGCTTTTCATGCTTGTTTGAATTCTTCCTTCAAATTACACTCGCCTATCTGACGTCTTACCATTCTACGCATAATATAATTTGTAATTAGATTCAGAAAAACGCATTAATGAGAGAGTTACGTTAAACGCCTATACCGTCTGGATTTTTATTTTATATATTGCTTCTGACATCATCAATAAAACTAATTAAGTGACCACTCTTAAGTCGAGATAGCGCGCATCGGTAGTTAAGCTAATCAATTCATTTCCTCAAAATATACTATCGCCTTTCGGCGCCTTCCCGTCCGACGATGCTTCAACACTTTGCGCCTTTTTCTCTCGTCACCCCCCAAGACCATAGCAGAAAGGTAAGTGACCTCGTCCCCATCCAAAGACAACAAACGCAAATAATCCTCACAATGCGAGATGTCTTGTCTCAATGAAAAAGGGAATTTTGGGCTCGCCGTCGACGGTATTTCTTCCCCCTTGATCATGCAACCTCCCCGCGTCCGGCTTATCGGAAACGCAATAGGCCACTCCTGACAGCTGTGACCGCATTAAATAGCGTCTTTATCTAAGTTTCGAAATTCTTTTGTTATCGCTCACTAAATGAACAATAAATCCATTCGAATCGATTACCGCGGCGATAATGACTATTTCACTCCTTAGTTTTCCGATATAATTTGACGCTTTTACCCCGGTCGCCTTTCCCTGATCAAAAAAAATCGGACATTCCTCAACTTCCTCCAACGTATTATCGCTATTTCAGCGTACTCCACTTCTCCCAATGGAAACCGTAGTAACGTAATCTTTGTAAAACAATTTTTTTTCCTGTCGACGTTTCATGGTGGCCCTCATGCCCTTTTGAGATCTCGATAAGCCTTTGCGTGTCATTAAGATTTTCCCAGGGGCCTTACAACTTCAGTTCACACGACAACCATGCCCCTGGCAGGATTCGTGCCTTTGGATCGCCCGGCGGGCTTGTCCCCAATCGGCCCCATCTCGGTTGACTGAACAAATCAACATGTTTATTTTAGAGCGCTTTTCAGGAATCCCGAGCTCAAGGAAGTCGGACCGAAACAATGGGATTATTTTCGACGTGGCAACATATTGGCGAGAGAGAGAGCGACAAATTTCCGTATATCTGAACTGAAAGTTCAGAACAGCCTTGTTGTTTGCTGTGGATGAGATTTCAATATGGTACGTAACAACACAGAAATAAAAACGGACAATTTAAAAAAAAAAATCAGTCAGTCTCTTGTGAGATGACAGATTTGCGTCCAATAGCATAATTGTGAAGTAGGTGATTGAAAATAAATGAATACGGGTATATAAACAGAAATCCTCCGTCCTAGGTTGTTCGATTGCTATCAAAAAATCACTCGGGTCTCCATTTTCTATTAGACTTCTGGGTTTCTAAAATCCGTCTTAAGTTTTCTGACAGTTATATATCTTTTTCTTATCATCATTCTCATCAACACACAGGCGCTCTTAAGCACATTAAGCACGCATGAAACTAAACAAAAGCGCAGAAGGATAACAAAATCAATTTAGGGATCAATAATGCGTCTAATGTCTATTCCAGATGAAAATTCGGGATCAACTTCCTTTCAGAAGTTCGTTCTATGATTCATCGCCTCAAGTTGAGGTTGCACGGAACATGATAATTTATTAGGCAGACACGAGAAGCAGTTGTTGCCCTTTAAATAAATATTCCTCCAAATAGGACAATTTAATTTTAAAATTTTTAAACAAGCATCGTTCATCTCCTGGTTGAACTAAACAAAATTACTCGGCATGTCACTGCGAGGGATGGATTAAACACAATCAAAAATCCCTTCTATAATCCATCAAGAAAATTATCAGAAATGGCATAATCATGAGAATGTCTCAACTGCGTGGCTCAACAGCCTTACAAGCATCGTGATATAGAAAGAGGAGTAAGACAGAAACAAGGAGGCTTTTATTCTTTTCTTTCAAGCATCAAATCAAACCTAACCTCACGCAAGAGATTAGAAAGTAGTTAGTCCCACGGTGAGACTCGCTGTGAGAAGTGTAATCGTTCTCGACTCGTAATTGAAGATTTCCATATTTTTCCCGGGAGGCGGGAGCATCCGAGCCCCAGGGAGGATAATGTCCTCCTATCCGTTCAACCGAGCACATTTTCGCGGAACTCGTAAAGGAAGCCAAAAAAAAACCCTCAGCTTCCCGCGAAACCAGTGCCGTGAAGAGGAGACCGTCAGGGACGCAATTAAAAGCGGGGTAAGGTGGCTAGTCGGCGGGGAGTTAGGTTTCGACGGCGCCGCGTCATTCCCCACCCATGTGATGTTAACCCTATTGGAGGGAGGGGGAGGAAGTTCGGAGGGGACCTCACGGAGGAGGACGGAGGACGAGGGGGATTGGTGGAGGGAAAAGGGGGGGGGGGGGGAAGCTCCGGGAATCACGGGGAGAGGTGTAGAGATATGTGGTAGCTCTGGGAGATTTGTAAAGAGGTCCCGAAATGGATGAAGGGAATGAAACGGGAGAAGTGCTAGGCGTTGCAGAAGGAGCGAACGGGGAGAGGGGGGAGAGCGGGTGAGGAGGGAGCGAACGAGAGGGTGGGAGTTTAAGGACCGTGATGAGAGATGGACGGGGTGATTTAGGGACGGCGGCAGGGTGAGAGGAGGCAAAAGGGATTCCGGGAGGAAGAACGGGGATACCACGGGGGAGGGGGGGAGGAGTTAAGGGGTAGAAGGGAGGAAGGAATGAGGGGACGGGACGATGAGGAAGGGTGGGAACGAGGAAAGAGGAGAGGGCGGGAGTGGGAGAAGTAGGAGACCGGGCGGGAGGGTAGATAGGAGCGCGAGGGAGAGGGAGGGAGGTTGGTTGGTTTGGGGGGGGGGGCGGTGGAAGGTTTGTAATGGAGTCGGAGGTGGCGAGAGACAAAGTGCGTGGCTGACGGATTTAAAGCCATGCCACGGAGTTCGATCTCCGGGCGAAGTGCTAGTTACGTCTCATTTAACTCTCCCTAACGAGCAGAAAGGAACAAAAGAGAGGGCGAGATGTGTGTGAGGGGGACGGGGAGGGAGACCGGAGGGAAGAGGGGGGATCCGCGCGGCGCGTGTTTTTGGCCGGACTGGTGTCTGAGGGAAGAGGCGAGGGGTGTGGGGGGGGGATGGGGCCATCGACTGATTGATAGTGTTTTATTTTTGATGCACGGACGGAGGGGGCGCATCTCCGACGTGTGTGGGATGAGATGATGGGAGCGCGAGTGCTCTCGCTGTGGGTGGGTGGGGCGGGTGGGGGTAGGGGAGAAGGGGAGGGGGGGGGGGAAGGCTAACGTGTCGTTTTCCATCGGTGAAGCTGGGCGAAACGGAACGGACAAAAGAACGTCGAGGAGTTACGAGATTAATCCGAGGCAGATTTGACGCGTTTTTGAAACACCCTTGAGCGAGTCGGCACACCCCGGATGGGGTGTTTTATTCTCGGGATCGATAACACTTTTACTACTGGTGCGATACTCATGCGAAGAAGCTACTTTACCTTCATTCCATGCGGCGACCTTTTCCAATCGCTCGCGTGTGTGTGTGGTGTGGCGGCTTCGACCTCGGGGCTTCCCGGCGTCGATCCCGTCCACGCCGGCGATGGTGGAGGAGGACGACGGCGGTTGGTATTTGCGATCGGCCAGCCTTCGAGTCGTCCCTTGGGGAGGACAGGACGTCCATGCGAGACGGATACCGAATTCGTACTCTCGTTGAGTGTACGCGAGACCGGGGAGGTCTCCAGAAATCGACCGACGACTCACGAAGCGAAATACCAAATGACATGATTCCGTCAGCGTATCCCCAGCTGATTCACGGCCCCTAAGCGACCGTTTACTTGTCTTGTCCGTGGCTATATATAGTGTATTATATTTCGATGGAAATTTGACGGGAATGCCGCCTAATATTGTAGCTCACGAGGCACCATTCCAATCAACTTCAAGACGTAATGGATAACTGATCGTAGCATTTTTCCCCTTGATAAAATTTATTTTATCAAGTGGAAAAGTGCTACGATCAGTTATTCATTACGTTCGACTTCCACCACATCACGCCTGTAGCTACTCAATTTGAACTTCAAGACTTTTGGAAAGGTTCTGAATTGTTGAGTTTACTTGTAACAGCGATCGGGTAGTTAGGGTCATAGATTATATCGGTACATTCGACCACAGGGATGAAATAAGAGAGATTTGACACCGTCACTGACACGTTCAAGTACTCTTTATTTTCCCTCACTTTAGGCAATCACAGTAAAATGGAACCCGTGAACCCCGAGTATTTTTTTAATTTAAAAACCTATATTCAACTATTTCGATAAGTGCTCATCCATCGTATGATGTTGATAGGCATGTATGTGTGTGTGTGTGTAAATATGAACAAATATATATGTATGTTTTGACTAATATTTATACATGAATGGTTTGTGCCTAAAACATCGTTCTGCCACACGTCAATGCGGTGAGTTGCGGGGAATTTTATAGATGTATACATAAAATCGATGAAGACCGCGATGTAGTGTTGTAGCGTGTAAAGCAAAGCGATAGCTTCAATTAATTTCTCTCGAAAATAAAAGAGTTCCATTTCATGTGATATAAATATGATATTAGACTTCCTTATTTCGCACAACATAGAACGAACGAATTGCGAAGTTACAGACGTGATAGTGTGGAATTGGAACATGTGACCAAATAATAGCACTTTCCCGCCAGATAATAATTTATTACCGATCAGGTTTCGATGTAGCTCGACATCATCTTCATCGGCGGCGATAATCAACAACAACACCTGAATATGTAGTACATGGTCGATTATAAATTTTCATCTAGTGGAAAATTGCTATTGATTGATCATTGTAAACATATAACGAAGCTCTCAGACTCGCTTTCTCTCCCGATGTACCTTTTATATACTGCTCGTTCCAAGTTGAGGAAGGCAGAATGGTTTTTCTTTCCCCAGCTAACACCCCAATGAGTAAACGCGTGAAGTGCATCGATGTCCAACTTTCCGAGAATTAGGAACAAAAAGAACGTGTGAAAGAGAGAGTATGGATATTTGTCAAAACAGGAAATAAAACAATGGGTAGAGTAGTCCAATGGTTACTGTTGGTTAGTGTATGGTTTCCGATCGGAAGGCCCAGGTTCAAATCCTGGTAACGCCTCCGAACATCTCTGCTTATACGAGAGTTGCGTGATTGATTTTTCACTGCCAGAAAAACCATTAGAAACAAACAGCAGACGGCTCAAGGAAAGGAACTCTGACATCACACACGTATCTTTCCTGAATGTATGAATTTCACATCATTTATATGGTATGATATTAAGTAAGCACCAATCTCGTCGTCAAATGTTGAAAACAACCTCATAGTTGACTGCTGTATTGAAATGAAATAAAATAAATTACTTTGTAATTCCACACATTTTTATTTTTAAAAACAAACACGACCCAGGTTCCGACGTTGAACGTCATCATCAGGTTCAGCGTCGAAACCTGGGTCTCGTGTTTTTTTAATGAATTGTGTGGAATTACAAAGTAAAGTATTTCATTTCAATATATTACGCACATTCCATAAAGTTACGCCTGAGGCAACACATTTGATTACTGTGGTTTTACTGTAATATTAATCCCGTGTGCCATCAGTCTAATCAGAAGAAATAAGGTACATAGTAAAAGGAGCAGTGCTTCTAACGCAATTGCCCTTTTGAAATAATGAATTACCAAAATCATTACGGTGGATGGGCAATTTTGACTACGACTAGTCCCGCGTGGCGAACCCCATGTCAAATGAATGACGTGACTCACCGAGGACCCCCTCCCTTTTCTCCTCGCTTGACGGCATGAACCAAGTCCCACGATCCGTCGTCCATTGAACGTCAAGTGCGCCAAGGACATCGAACTAAACCAGAAGGGATATCCGCAGAATTTCAACATGGGCCCTCGCCGAGGCATGGTGGCGCAAACGCGACACCCCGTTGATGTCCCGTTCCGCTCGCGTACCCCTTCCGAGCGACGATATAAAGTTCCCTGTCTCCCGGTTTAATCCCGACGATCTCATCGGCCAGCGGGGCGAAAAATCGAACCCGGACCTTTTGTCGATCCAGGCCATTCCATTCTCATTGGATCGATTGAAGACAACCACCTAAGCAAGCTGACTCCGTATTGAAATCGGTGGCCGACGGCATTGTTAAAACTCTGGTTTCAGCTACCGACACGTCCCCCATCCCATCTTCACGCCCCCTATAAGTTTTGGCCTTGATGTGCTTGCCTACACTTTCGAAGCAATATTCAGTCTTTCCTGTGCGTTTACACCGGATGAACAGCTTACATGAATTTTCCGGGACGGCTCTCAATTAAACGATGCAGATGTCCGGTTTTTTTTTCAAATCTCATTGACGTGATCGGTGGTTGAGGAAACTTTAAAAGAGTAACTGCTTTTGTGTTTTCGGAAAGTAATTTTACGAAACCTGTAATTTAATTTCACCTGGCTGATTCCGCATTACTTTTTTCACAGTCTCTTTGCTCTAATTACCTTTCCCATCCTGGGCTCCACGATTAATTTTACCCTAATATTATACTATGCGCAAAAATCATGATATAAATCTTCCAAAAAATTACACTTATATAATAAATCTCAGGTGACTTAAAAGTTGATATATTTATGATTGAAACACGGAATCCATCTCATAAAACACATTTGCCTCCTTTCATAAGTGGACCATAAAGCCAGAAAAAGAAAACCATTTCTGGTATCAGTTGTAAACTTTATTGATATCTAGACATATGAAGATATTTCGGATAAAATGATATGAGTCAATATATCCATTTCTCCGGCGTTCCAATTCGACTAATAGGAGCTAACAATTTCCATTCAAATTATCCTTTTCAAGTAGCCTTACTAAGCTATCCCATTCCACTGTCATTGTCTTCTTCGAGTAGACCAAGTGCTTTAATACCATTAAAATAAATATATCGTCTCTTTAATACAAACAACTTTTTAGCAAGGGATAAAACGGGACAATTCAATTCAGCAAACAATTTCGTTGGGGGGAGGAAAAGACAGGATGGTGGCGTATTAACAAACCCGAAACCATTTTAATTTTGGAATTCTTTAGATGCAAGGGTTTCCTAGACGATGGGATCAAGGATTACAAGTTGGCTCCGAATTTGTAATCCTTGAACTGGACGAATGTAACAAACCTGTAGAAGAAATCACAAAACTCCGTAACTAGTTGTGTTTATATTGGATTTTATTATTGTAAATGATTGTCAACAGTTTAATAAATATCAATATTAAAATATGACATAAATATGGGAAGCCAGATTTTCTACTTAGTAGAAATTGCATTAATATTTTTAATAAAAACGAAATTTAACTACCAATTTACCGAAATACATCTTGTTTAACGCAGAGGAGGTGTGCCTCTTGATTTCGAATTGCAGAGAAAAGTGGAGCTCATGAAAATTCAGTTCGAGATATATCATTCTTGAGACTATACCATATTCTTTTCTACCAAAGACTGATGAAACTATGGTTGTCGTGTTCTAATAAAGAAATTTTCAAATTAACGAAATACTAGTAGATCCTCAGTTAATTTTCCACGTACCCTCTCGAACGCGTTTGAAGCTTCAAAGTGAACGAAGAAACATTTGGAGTATTAAGAGCACACGCTGTACTGTCATCAAAACAATTGATCAGAGATAAATGTCTTCTTAATTACATATTTGAAGTATTAAATTTGTCTGGACTTAATATGTTATGTATTATTATGACTACCCAAGCTTAATCCTGCTACCTTTTTTTCAAGTTAAGTATTCAATAACATTGCAGACAGTTGCAAAGCAATAGTTTATTGTATCATCTTGAGTAAGCGTGTGAGTAATGAAAATTTCTTGTTGCATAAAGTTCAAGTGTATCATGAGTTAATCACTGGAAAAAAAAAGAATTCATTTTTACTATAGTTTCACTATAAATGTGTGTTTTTTATGGATCGAAGATGTTACGCCATCATCTAACGATGATCATTACGTTGGTCCATTTCCATAGAACTCTCTCCATGCCCCGGCTATTTCTCCACGTCTAAATGCCACAAGAACTTACGAGATAGTTAACAAGGAGGCGTTAAGAAGTTTCCAAAACATGCCGACACAACACGGAACCGTAATCAGTTGATGTTAAAGGCGGTGTATCCGTCACTCTTTTCGAGCAATCTTAAAATAGAATCAAAATGTAACACTACGAAGCGTCGAGACACAAGGGAAGAGAGAATGAGCAGTCGATCTGTCAAACTCACCCCTCCCCACCCCGTCTCCCTTTCTTCTACGTCCCCTCCTCCACCAAGTTCTTCTTCCCCATCCACCCCTTCCTCCTTCCCCCCCCCCAAAGGATCCAACCCTCGTCTTCCTCGGCGCCGATGCTAAGGCGCCATCTTGTTGCCACGAATTAAAGAAGAAGCCTCGTATCCTTCACCCCCCCCTCTCTCTCTCTCTCTCTCTCCCAAGGGAAGAATTGTCAGCAGCAAATTTCGAAATGAAAATTCCACCAGAGTAATTGTCAAATTCGTTTAATATTTATCATTCACAATAAAAATCATCGAGTTACGTTTCCAGTTGCACATTTTTCATATTCATTTGTTACAGTTTTCACATAGTAACGGAACTCGTAACAACCTGAAAACGAAACCAGGGAAAACCAGAGTCACTTCAATTTCGAAGGGCGGCTAAGGACTGAATGCTGTTTCTGTATGCTTAGGCGTTTTTTTTTATTCTTCTCCTTCCTCTTTGAAAAAATTAGTTCTCCTTAGAATAAAAACCGAATGTTTACGGTAGTAACACCTTTGGGAGGTAAATATAATACATAATGATTAATATAATCACATTCCTTTACTGTACCATAAGCAAGAACCAGGCGTGGACACATTCGTCATGAAAGGAATTAGGTGTGGAAGTATTTTTTTTATACATACAATGGAACGAATACATAAAAGACGTAGAACATGAATGCAATGATCTTCCTCCTTAAAAGCACATAAAATGTTGATCTGCGTCGGTCCCGCTTACATCGAAGAAGAGACTCGCAGAGAAGGGAAACCTCTTTAAAATCTACAAATGTATCCTTTGATTGCATCAGAGACATACCGTATTTCAAAGAAAACCTCTTTAGAGCCCGAAGGAGGTAAAAGCGAGTTCGGATGAATGTGAAACAACTTTAAGACCAAACCTTAAATGTTTTGGGATTGGCCAAAATCATATCATTCTGTCCGAGGTAATGGGAAATGAATGAAGTTTCACCAGTGAAAAAGCCGTGGGATACTCGACAAATCGTCGGAAGGGTAGCAAAATGGCCGGCAGTTGATCAAATGAAATAATTATGAAGGGTATGGAAGCGAGATTCCAATTATAGTCCGGTCTTTGTTATGAATTCGAGACGAAATAATATCTTCCGTCGGGTGAATCTTGTTTTTTGACCGGCCCGACACAGTTCTAAAAAAAATATACGCATTCAAAATGGCAGATTCACACTTCACGAGAAGGGCAAAACAAAATGAATTCGACCAAAATGCAAAGAAGTCCAGGGAGATGAATTTTAGAGAGGTCAGAAAAACGGAGTCATTAAATACAATCGAATGAAATGGACGACGAAGACTTGTGTACTAGCATCCACTGTAGTTTAATAGACGGAAAAAAGACCACCGTAGTAATGTAATCGGTTCTTGCTCCAGAGCTCTCTATTGGGAGTTGAGAAGAGCTTTTAAATCCCCCCACTAAACGAATTTGGCCCCTTCGTGCAAGCTGAGAATACAGTACGGCCTAAAGATGATTGTTACATCTTCGTGAAGTCCTGAAACATTTCCTGCAGTTGGAAATCGGTCATGAAACCTCACTGCAACTACCTTGCCCTAAGACAACCTCTGGAATAAATCTTACATAAGGAAGCTTAGGAGCTATAGATGTGTTCTGGAGACCTCAAGAGGTTTTTAACGCCGGATTCGGGACCTTAGGGGGTTTGTGAATAGCCCATCGAGAGATGCAATCGAAATGAACACCTCCCGGCTGCCACTAAGTCTGGACGATTTTGAAAACACGGGAACGTCAATTTACACGAAGAGGCTTGGCCTTCCCTGAAGATAAATGGAATGGTCTGGATGAAAGTATTGAGTCCAGTGATAAAACACGCATTAAACACCGCGGCGGGGGTGAAGAAAGCGGATTCCTGGTCGCTGGAGGAAGAAATGTCGGTTCGGGTTGGAATTGGAAGAGTACTCGCATTTCTTTAGTTCGTCCGGCGATTGTTCGGACCAAGGCGTCTTCAACTTCTCCGTTGCCCCCAATCTCTCCGGTTGACCATCCCGTGCGCTCCGCTCCGAATGGCTAATCAACAAATGAACATCGGATTTTTTTCCTAAAAAGATTCACACAAACACCGACCATTCTATCAATACTACTGATTTCTCCTTCCCGGAACGATTTATACACACACACACACATACACACACGCGCGCGCACAACCAACGGAGGAAGGTGGATTTTTTTCCTTCAAATTTTTCAAACGTTACATACGTGGAACGATTTCGTTGACAGTATTTTTCCCCCACTAAACACGAGTCAAGGATTACATATATATATATAGATATATTTATTTTTTTTCTTTTCCGTCTCATGCCGTCGACGACACTTTTAAGTGTATGTGTGTGTGTGTGCACACGCACCCATTCACGCAACCCGCTCTCACACGCAAACGACACACGCATCCCAAGAGAGGTCCCACACTTCCCCAAGTCACAAAGGAGGAGAGACAGCCGCACACACTTCTCGATCGTTCCGACGTGATCCCCCGCCCGCACGCCCTGCCTCCCCCCTTTAAAGCAGTCTCGTCTGCATCAAGAGCCTCCTCCACCGGCCGCCCGTCAAATATCCCACGCCGCCGCCTTTCCCCGAAGCGTCCTCTGGCTTAATAAATAACTCCTCCTCCTCCTCATCTTTGGCTTCTGTACTTTTTTCTTAAAGTTTTTCGAGTCCTCCGCTCACTCAGTGTTGATGGGCGGCCCTCGTCAAGGCCCCACCTCAGTCACTCCCGGCGGTCCTCCGTCCTCCGGCCCACGTAGGTCAGTTCCTCTCGGCCACCAGGGGCTCCAGGTGGACGGGTGGGCCGACCGGGGGCTGTGGTGGCGGGGTCCGCGGGGGCGGGTGGGACGCGTAGGGGCTGTACCTCGGCGAGGGTGCGTGGGGCAGGAAGAGCGCCCGTGGGAGCCGCGGCTCGCTGCCGGGGGACGACGGGGGCGGGGCCGGGGATGAGCCCGGGGAGGCCGCGGTGTGTGCCCCCGGGGACGGGGGGGCGGGGGATATCACCGGGGGCGGCGGGGGAGACGACTGCTGCTGCTGTTGCTGTGGGGGTGGCGGATGAGCGGCGTGGTGCGGCGGTGGGCCCAAGAGGCCCCCGACGGCCCACTGGCCCCAGAGGTGGGGCGGGACGGGCAGGGGAAGTGGGGGGGCACTGGGGTGGTCCGCTGCCGCCTCCCCCTCCCCTCGAATAAAGAGTGCCGATGAGGAAGGCCTGCAGGTCGGACGCCGCGGGGGCGACGTGCGGTGGTGGAAGCGGGGGCGGCCGACCCCACAGCGAGTGGTGCGGGTGGTGGTGAGGATGGTGCGGGTGATGCACGCCTCCTCCGATCTGGTCGGCGCCGACTGCTGCTGCAGCGGCCGCGGCCCTCGAGCTCGGCGGCGTAGAGCCTCAATGGGGAGCGAAGGAAGTGTTGCTCCATGAACATGGTGTCCATTGGGTCCCTGTTCGTGGGGGAATACGAAACACAAATTACAATTTGCCCGATTCCCAATGCTAAGAGAACACTTAACCACCAGTAAGAGTACAATTAACAACTAAAGACTTTAGCGCAAGAACAACTAAATGATACAATTTGAAAAATATTTACCACTGACCCTTGAAGCCATATCGAACATCTGTGACATTAAATTTCCATTATGAACAATGTCTTCCTCCTATCTAACATTATATTACATTCCCGATTCGGTCTTCTTCTTTCACAGTGTTAAAACTAATTACACTGAATTTCTTCCGGACATTACTTCCGGTTATCACCCAATTGTTTTTCAAATTTAATCAATAAAAGAATATTTCACACACAATTTTTCCTCGATCTAAGTGAGCAAAAATCACAATTTAATTAAACTTCACTATCACCTTCAAAAACAGCAAAATCCTAAGAATGAAAGTATTTTTTTTAAGTAATTCCCGTTTTGTTTGTCCGAGTCTACTGTACTGCTATCGAAAACGATTTACGTGATAATGTAAGTAATGTGGTCATTCTAGCGATGAAACTCTGACACAAAGATAGTTGCTGCTATTCTGAGCAACGCACATGACTGGCTCGCTGGGTACTACACTTTTAATTCAACGATGTCACTTTATTATCATAAAGATAATAAAAATAGCAGTCCATATAAATCCATTCAAACATCCATGCGAGTTTTACGTTACATCAGTTTGGAAAAGAAGGAACTCACCGAATTATTTTCCAAATTTTCCGTGGTCATACTATTTCGTCGAGTTAACATACGTACCAGGTCACATTATGAGTGGAAATTATTTCTTTCAAGCCCAACAAATCGCCAAAAAATACAATTTTTATGATTTATTAATACACCGCTTAAGTCATATTTCTGCTAGTTTTGACTCTTGTTCAACGTTCCATTTACTTCTAATACTACACCTTCCTGTAGTCGTCCTTCCTTAGGAGTCTATCGGTGGGTTTCAGTATACTAGTTTCAGTATGTTCCTCCCATGTGATGAGCAACAAATTTCTCGTATGGATGATTACTTCATCTCTGAACCTTGCCTGAATGTGTCGAATTACGTGATTCACGAGTGCTTCGTAATAAAAGTACGAATTTGAGATACGGGAATCAAAATGGTGCATGACAATTGCTTTCAACAATCTTCTCGGGACTCTTTCATTCTCCATCTTTGTGATTCCTGGCAACACCCATCCAAACAACATAATGAAAAAAACACGCCGAATCTACCTGCGCGTAAAAAGGTAGGAATTTTTATTGCAAATTCTTTTTTTTATACAAAATAACAGGTTTGAGACTTCCAACACAGGCCGCTTGATGTGAGCATAGACCACCTTGATTTGGAAGCCGGGACTGTAATTACCGCAACAGATTACTGCAACATCCTTTCGCGGGGATATTTTCGTAATTTTTGTGATTCCATCGTATGATTATCGGATGTTCTTCAGCGTCTACCTCGCACCGATCATCTCCATTTCGTTCCACACGTGTGAAGATTTTATTGGCACCGGAAAGAATCATTCTTCCCTCGAGAATCATCATCACTACCAGATGCGAAGCCGAGAATGTGGCAGGTGATTTTTGACCATTTAAGGAAGTCGGATACCCACCTATCAAAGTCTGTGAGCCTCGAAGAATCTCGGAATCCTTTGGCAAAAGGGTTGCTGTCAATCTTCAATTTTGTGATCTGCAAAGAGAATGAAAGAGAAATTTAGACATTAAACAATCGTGTTTTGTAAAATATGATGCGATATTTCGCATTTATAGGTGGAATATATTCACAAAGGGAACGCTGCCTAACTAAGTTTACGGTTGAAGTTTCTCTTACCGTAAGCATACGTCCACTACGACAAGTGCACCTTCATAAACTTTTCCACTTTCTTTTCAATCCCCTTATTTCACAATGTTCTTCCATTTGGTGTGTTTTTAGTAATTTGTGTTACGATGGAGGAATGGGGTTGGGAGCCCATTGTTTCACGAAGAAACCAGGAAAGAATAAGTAAGACTATTAGTAAGTTACAGTGCACCCGAGTTTGTTTGTGACTCCGAGAGAACAATTGTGGCCACAAACTATATTGGTAGATTCTATCACCGGGATAAAAATTAAAATGAAAAATAAAAAATTAAAGAGATAGACTTCGCCACCGACAGGTTAAAGTACTCGTTCTTACCTCGCACGAGACGAAAACATAACAAAATCGAACCCAAGCAACCGAATGTTTTTTAAAACGAAATAAAATGAATTAGTCAAACAACCATTATTTCATATGTAAATAGGCACATATGTGTAGATGTTGGCGATTATGAGCAGATCTATGTTCATGTAAAAGCTCTAACTTAATCAGGAATTGCTGACTGGTACCTTAACAATCCCACGCCATCACGGCGGTTTTAAGCGCACTGGTGTAAAATTATAGAATAATTGATGATTTTTCGTACTAGTATGAAACACTGCAACAGTTGTTTCCTTGGCCAGTCATGACAGCGAGAAATTATGATAGAAAGAAATGATAGCGGGATCTTTAAATAATGAAAATCCGCCAGGGAAATTTAGTGTTTGTTTAATCTCTTCGTGGTATAATAATGTTTTACCATTACTACCTTTACAAGTACGAGTACAGCGGCACTGCTGTTTAAATGAAATGTCACGTATTTCTTGTCAGATCCGCGAAGTTGCACTTGTTCATAGGTGATGTTTGAGTTCTAACTTCATTCAGCGCTCATAATCCTTTAATAGATATTATACACTGACCACACGACGTCTGTACCATTGAAAAAATGCCTGCTGGGATAACATTTTTTCATCTCTATGATTGAAATTACATCACATCCCCTGTTTAGAGTAAATTAAAACCCATAAATACCAATCCAAAATACGTGTAATAAAACTGACCTCTTTCATCGTCTTAGATTCACTTCACTTAATTATATTTCAATAGCACTAAAATATGATGGTTCCAAACTGTACACAGCATAGGAGTTAATAAAAAAATTAACTGGTGGTCCGATGTGAATGTTTTCACCGTGAATTTCATCGAAAATATTCAAATTGTAAAATCGTCAAAAATAAAGTACGAGTACTCGTACTTTATTTTTGACGATTGAGCAAGAATAAGTACTCGTATATTGTACTTTTCGGCGTTCCAACGGTTCGGTTTTCGGTTTTCCAACTCCTCTCGCTTCAAACGTCATATGATTGCCAGTAATAAAATCGCACCAGTGCATATCCCAGATGGATTTTCGCAACCTGGATAATTTTCAGAGTCGGAAGAGACGACGTTTGGTGGACATGCAGCTTCTACCATTTATTTATTTAGTCCAAAAACAACATCACGCCAATTACATTGGACAAATAACAAAGAAAATACATGCGTAAATAATAAAAACTTAAAGCATAAAAACAAAGTTAACAGCACAAATTGACAAAAAAATGAACGCAGTACATAAAAGACGTTCGGTTTACATACATGACAGAGAAAAAACGAAACCCTAAAAAAATGAAAATCTAAACCCTAGATTAGAAACAGTTAATGCTCTTATGCTATCAGGTAGTGTATAAAGGGCAAGAATAACTGTCCTTGTTGATTATGAATAAATGTATTCTTCAATTTGACTGAACCGTCATTTACTTTTCGTTCGATCGCCAAATCGGCACCGCTCAGCGACAGTCCTTTTAGATATCACGCTTCGATCGTCGACATGAAACTCCACGCCACTTGGGCTGACATGGCCGGACGTACCTATAGGGTGTGGTTGGAAAAAATCTTGCGAATTCCTTCCTCGTCGCCGTTCGCGTTGTGAATCAAGGGAAACGGCCTGGAATCTTGTAAAATAACATCCTAGAATATCTATCTGGTAGATACCAGCTACCAAGAATGAGTGTTGGAAATTTTTTGCAGCAATTCTCACCATTGAAAATGTCGTATAAGCACTAAGCTGCCATTTAACCTTTATCAGAATTCGGAAATCATTCAGCAGCAGTTATGGGCGATTATTCCATCGAAGCCACGCAGAAGATAAATTCCACACTAACTAAAAAAATAGATCTATAATATTCGGCATTAATTTAGCGTTCCTGTTTTATACACAGTTAATGCAAAATCCAAGCTTACCAAATTTGCGAACTTCTATTTTGTTGGATGAATAAAACCCTAATGAAAGTTATGATGAGAAGTTTGGGGGAACTGACATCTTCATTGCGCAGAGGAATAATCTCGTTCTAATGGGAAAAAATCTACTCCGATTTCTCACCAGTGATATGCTATCATGCTAGAAAATTATGTTGCATTTGAATTCCACACGTCTTGCCCCGATTATTACTTTGTCCCATATCTTCAGGGAAGGACAAGGTGATTATAAATTGTGTTTAAGCTCGATTAAAAAACGAACATCGAGACAAATGTAGAACCGCCGTTAATAACCTCCCGATGGATCATTTGTCACATGAATCACCTCAACAAAATACTTCATTATGGGATCTCAATTCTTATATGACTATCGCAGTGACTACCATTACTGATTACTACCGCTAACGACAACCAGTCACTTCGAGTGAGGATCCCTATTCACTTTCAAGTAAATAAATTCATTAAGATGTTGTCATACTGCCTCACTATCTTAATGTATTGCTGGCCACGCCGTACTGCGATACCTGAAGTTATAAAAATAAGATTGAGACATGAAATCCGGAACCCGCAGGTTCTTCGGCGTAGTTATTCCCTTAATTTCTAGTCTACTTGTACATTTTTTCATAGTGCCGAGGCGTTTGCATTTAATTGGATCTCTAATTGTTCGCGCTCAAGGTGACATCTTAAATAGTCAGTTCTACAATTGATCCACCTAATCTACTTTTTATAATCTCATACACCACAGTACGACTGACCTAGGGAGGCATTGGTTCACATCATCGAAAAAGAGACCCGCTTCCAATTTATGCAAGAGATTTTATTTGTAAATCAACCATATCCCTGCGTGTGATTCCAAACTTAGCCCATTAAAATATCTCGATACACCACTACGGTTTCACCATAACAACGTTTCAAAAGATCTAGTTTCTTTGCGCTACACTTGAACGCTCGCTCGCACCCGGATTGCTCTTTTTTAACAAATGACCACATCGTGGGGAATAAGGCGTAGGTGTCCGCATTCCCAAAAGGCCTCCCGTTCGAAGAGTAAGGAGGAGCAATGGCGCCACTCACCAATTGGTTCTGATACGCCGTCACGGCCGTGAACACTGACTCGGGGAACACGAACGTCTTGTACTCCTCCGCCTCGAGGTCCGTGATATTCCCGCCGCAGCCTTCCCTCCAGCGGACGAGGTGGATGCGAGGCTGGTAGCGATGCATGGAGTTGAGCACGATCTGCAGAGAAAAAGTAACAACACGAGGGCGTCAGCTGCCATTCACATCCGCCGGGTTCCGTGATAATGAAGGCCATTTTAAACGACTAACAGATGGAAACTCTTCGGGATGTCAGCCGCTAAGGACACAACAATACCGCCGCCAAGGATTGGGCCAGGGGCTACGGTCCCCATCGAAAATACGGTCGAATTTGAAGCTGATTGAAAGAGTCGTGACATGAGGGTGGATTGATACCCCATTGGATGTTGGTCTCTAGTTGGCCAGAGGCAATGCTTCCTCAAATGACTTATTGTAACCGACGAACAGACATCGAGCATTCCTTTTTAAAGAGAAACCCCATACAATCTGAACATGTTCCCCCTGAGTTTTCCTTCACCTCAAACCCCATATACCCAATGCAAAAATATTTTTTAAACCAATCAAGGCTATAGCAGCAGTGAGCAATGTACCTTACACCACGCTAGGGAAAACTGGTTCTACACATTATGAATCATCATATCGCTAATGAGCACCATAAAATAAATGTGACAAATTTTAAACCGTAAACCAAGTGTAAGAAATGGTTTGAACTGTGATTGTGCAATGTTTATCTGTAAACACGAGGGGTAAAATTAAAAATTGACAACTACTCGTTCGCTACATATTGATAAGGATCCTTTGCAGCCTTCATGTAAAATGCCGAGGCTTTATTTTTGTGCAACATGCTTCTTTCGAAACTTGGTTCAGTGCATGTTGATTTTCCAAACCAAAGTAAAACAAGTCCGCAAAAAAACTAGGACATATAGGATAAAGAGTTTTTGTAATTATTTATCTTGAGATGACCTACATGATCAATATATTAATGTTATTCAATCCGAGCAAGTATTAAATTAGTCTGCAAAGATATAACGATCTTCATTTAGTAAGCACATAGTAGCATTACCTAAGTTATCTTTACTTCAACGCATAACTATTATTATTAGGTAATCTTCCGGTTAGTGTAGGTTTTTGGATGGACACAACTATCAAATAAACATTTTGTTACTCCAAACAAAACCCAATCCAGCAACCTACTCTACATCAGGTCCCTCTTCATCTCTGTGTACTTCTTTCCTCCCTTCATCCCGTCCAACACCCCTATCCTGTTCCTGCCCTTTCCTCGCTTGCCCAACATATGTCTGTATATTTAGCATGACCTTATATAATACCTATAAAAATGACTCATCGCCGTCAAATCACTTCAAGGCATCCCGGTTTCGTCACTAATAACTACCATGCAGAAATAATGTTTTATAAAAAGGAAATACAACGAGACATCACCAACTACTTATTATTTTCCTCTGGATTGGAAGTGCAAGCGAGCAAGATACCTTCACAGCTTGCTTAGAGATGAAATATTGATGCTTATTCACAAGATAAGGTAGTATCAAGTTGTCCGTCACCAGTAGCTATTATTGAGTATAGACATGTTTTAAAGTAATTAACTCCGATAATTATCTGTCAATTATTCATTAAATTTTAAATATTTACCACAATTTTCATTAACCAATTTCGTTAACGAAAAATTAAACCATTTTGTCGACAAGATACTTTTGCATTCATGCGTAGCAATATTAATTTAAATGCAAATGGCATAGGCACAATTTATTTTAGTATGGCGGGTCAGATTTCTTCTTATTAGGGGAGGCTACATTCCAAAAAGTAAATACCTTGTCATTCCAAAAAAACCTACCTTGCATGGTAGACTTCCATATAATAAATAAAGTAGGAACATAAAAGAATACAATGCAATTTTTTATCTTTCAAGTTAAAATAGGTGATAGCCAAACTATGGTATTATCTAAGATACTATGGAAGTTTGGGGATAGATATTGTTTTTGCACATAAATGTGTTTTTCCGCTCTATTTATTGTTTATAATGTTAATAAATGGTTATTTTTTTAATAATTTAACCTCGTGTGAAATAATTATAAATAATTGCATTACGCTAAAAATATGGTTATTTAATTTGAAATGTAATTTAAGCATTGATTCTGTTCTTTTATCCAACAAATGTTTTCCGGGTCGATCAATTTCATTTAAAGATCGTGAATTCCGCCGACTGAAATTTCACATGCAATGGATGCACTTAATAGATGGGTTTCTACAGTATTCTCGATTGCACATCTCCAACATGGCCCGTTTCTCGACTCAAAAAATACTGTGTTGCAATT
Organism: Hetaerina titia; assembly: GCA_037158775.1. NCBI lineage: Eukaryota > Metazoa > Arthropoda > Insecta > Odonata > Calopterygidae > Hetaerina > Hetaerina titia. Next base: position 44,094,740 of record CM073772.1, on the reverse strand, counting down.
TAATGATTCGGATTTCTGAGGTCTAGATTGGTACGCAATCTGTTTAATGCCTTGAGAATTCCTTAAATCACGACAGTTTATCACCGTCGCATTAACGCTGCGAAATGCTTTTGTGAGTCAGACCCTTTGTGTATTTCCGAGAATTGTTTCAAAGGAACGTCTTTCCATCTCCAGAGTTCCGACCTTTTATCGCAGGAAATTTCACAATGGGCCTTAGAACTTTGAGATGCGCACCGCTTTGTGAGGCAAAAAAGGGGACATTGTTATTTCCACGGTAGAGAGGGTTTCTGAGGTGCGATAGTCAGATACCTTTTCTTCTCAAAATTATCTTAAGGTCCCTCTCCTCTAAAACCCCCACTGTTTCCCTCTCGTGTACGCGATTTGTTTCCAGTCATTGTTGTCAAAATATTCTTTTCAATACCATCCCGCAGGAATAATTAAGCATAATGTAAATGCGTGAGTATCAAGATTCAGAAAAAAATGCATTCTACGTGATGGAAAAATCGAAAAGATGGTTTTTTTCTGCCATCATGCGAAAAAAAATTTTCAAAAAATTTCATAAGAGCAAGAACCTAATCGTTAAAGATCTTTTAGTTTTATTTCACAAAATCAAACCGCCAAACTGTCACACTCAAAGCGAATGCTCAAACACAACTTCCCAACATACAATATCAACTTACAAATACACACAAAAGTGACTTATTTATCAATGAAATCGGTTTACCAGTGTACGTGATAATTTTTCCCTAGGGTAAATTTCGGACTCACAACGTCATTTCACCATATGGATGAGATAAAAATTAAACTATAAAACAGAAAAGTTAATGATTTATTTAAGTAAACAATTGAAAGGCGAGTAAACCCAAAGGAAACCATCACTTTAATCTCTAATGGAGTTTTGATGGACCTCTTTACCTTCACTTTTATTTTATGGATTTTGATATTTACGTATTGTTGTTTTATTCCATCCACGACAAACAATAGCCTCAGTTGTTAACAAGATAAAGAAGTAACAAGAAATTAAATTATGGTATGACCTACTTTATTGTTGTCTAACATTAGAATCTTTTTCTTACTCTGATTCTTTTTCCTTGTTTTTTGATCCGCATTGTATTTTTTTAAACAATTGCTCTACTTCGAATAACCTCTCCCCAAAAAAAAACTCCTCTTTTCCCAATTTCGTTCGTTCATCTTCAATTTTTAACTCAATCGGTTTTATTTTTTCAATAATCCACAATGATATATCTCAAATAAATTACAGTCCATCCCAAGGAGTCTGTCAGTCATGAGAACTAATAGGATGAGCGAATTCCGCATTTATCCATTCGCGTGAAGAGTGACTGCGCTGACAGTCACTGAGCATTTTGTCAGTGGTTATTTAACTTCGGCCGGATAGGTTTTCGACACCTAACTCCTCCACGAATACACGATTGGCTCCACTGGTTGAACACGTAAATTTTTTTCGAAAAACAGGACCGATAGGAGTTGGAAGGAATCACAAAAGTTGAATCCGTTTGCATGGATTAGGCCGCGGCAGTTACGCGCACAAATGTCAGCAGGAGGATAGACTAATCCCTTCCAGATCCGCCTTTTCCCCTTGCTCACCTGTCCGTTTTTGTCCATCTCGTTGTTGGTCAGCTTAACCTTCTCGAAGGAGACGACCTGCTTCCGCAGTTGCTCCGACGTGAAGGGAGCGTCCGGGTGCAGGTAGAGTCGCGGGGGCGCCGGGGGATCCGCCTTGCCGGCCACCAGCCACGACGAGCGGTGGTAGGCGTAGCGGTAGCGCTTCTGGTCCACGGGCACGATGTCCATCAAAACCGCCCACCGCTCGCCGTCGGCGGCCGCGGAACCCGGGTCGCCGGCGGCGGCGGCAGCTGCCAGCGGGTGAGGGTGGTGTCCGTGGTGGTGGTGATGATGGTGGTGGGGCGGGGGAGGCGGGAGCAGCGGCCCGCCAGAGAAGGACACCCGCAGGGTCGGAAACATCCTCCTTTTTTTGGGAGAAGAGGGAAGGAGAGGGTATATTAGAGCGGTAGTTGCCACAATATGTTGAAAATGCAGGATAGAACACTGTCCATATCGAGTTTGTCTAAAAAATAAGGCTCATAAAACAATTTGAATATGTATATAATTTTATGAGGTAGATGAAATATTTCAGATGCACAGTGTTCAATTTTGACACAATTAGTATGAAATAATTTTTTTAAATATTGGTCCCTTTAATCATTTTCTCACATGGGGCAGAAGTCTCAAAATTGACATTGACTCAAAAGAGATCCAATGCGTAAGAATAACAACTTTTAAGATCCTCTCTTTCCAGAGATTATCGGAGAAATTCATCCAACTCATTTCGAAAAGCAAATATGGGGAGGATTTAATAAAATTATTTTAATTCCGGCACCTTATCATTCGACGACCTCAGTAGCGTCTTGGGTAGGGCAGTAGGATACTTTGCAGTAACAAACCAGAATCTCTAAGTAATACTTAAGAAATCAACTAAAATTCTTATTTTTCCTAGCTGCAACAAAAAATGCGAATGAGATTCAAATTAATGGTTTTAACGACTTGTTTCAGACAGCCTTTTCTCTACATTTTTTAAAGCCAAACATATAGTTTATCTGTAGAGGATTACAGCTTTCATTAACAAGTAACTATTTAAAAAGTTTCCTTTGCCATTCTCCGTTCCCAATTATCCCAAGCATAGGTAACAAGAATTAACCTATGACCACTAATGAGGTTAATTTCAAATTCTATGCTGCAGTTAAGTAAACTACGGCCAGAAAAATAATTTTGAAGGTTCGTTGCACCATAATATCATCACCAATACGATCAGTTTGAGATATTTTAATTAAAATTAACCCACGACATGTTGTGACATTCATACGAGAGTGTTTCATTTGTTTCAGAAAAAAATATCAGAATATGATAAGAAAAGAGATAGAGAGAGAGAGAGATTATGCAACACGGGAAAATGAGAGAACGTATTTCTTTCCCACCTCAAATTACCAAATTCAAAGTTACATTATTATATTATTATAAGGTAATCTACCGGTTAAGGTTGGTTTTTCGATGGACACAACTATCAAATAAACATTTTGTAACTCCAAACAAAACCCAATCCAGCAACCTAATCTACATCAGGTCCCTCTTCATCTCCATGTACTTCCTTCCTTCCTTCATCTCGTCCAACATCCCTATCCTGTTCCTGCCCTTTCCTCGCTTGCCCAACATTCTCCCCTCTATTACAGTCTTCAAAATCCCACTGCCGACCAATACGCCTTTCATCCATTTTTCATGCCTCCATAGGATTTCTCTCAACAAACCCCACTCTTCACAAACCATATCCAGTACTTATTCATTTGTTTTTGTTTTTTGCTATGATGGACACAATAGAAAAAGTTACATTGCTCAAGCATAAATGCAGGGTGGTTAAAATCGCATTGACTACATTCTTTCATAAAATGCGAACGGATGGTGTGCGACGAAAAGTGAAAAACTTGGGTGCGGGATGACATCGAGCAGGTGTACCTCACGAACATTAAAATATAAGTAAGTTCGAGAAGCAGTCATCACGCGGACGATACCAAGTTGCAGCCTTTCTGTCTCCCAATCGCATCGACGGCCAGGCGAGGAGAGAGAGTCCGTGATGCGACTCCTTGACAAAGCATATTTACGACGGCGGGCGACCCCTGATATCACACACACACACACACCCCCTCTCCCTCCTTCCCGTTGATCACGGGAGGGGCCGCTCCAGCCGAGGCGTGCACTCAACACCCCGAGCTAGCGACACGCATATCGGGACGGAACGGCTGCACGCCCGCACTCTTCCCTACGCGGGAGAGGCGGGGTCTTTCCCGTGAACCGTGAATCCGCGCGATTTATTTTCCTCCCGTCCAGAACCCCTGTTGAGGGGGGGGGGGGGATGGGAGGAGGAGGAAGAGAAAAAAAGAAGTGGAGGTCCTCCCATCCGCCTCCCACGCGGAGAGGTAGCCGGGGATACCTCTCCTTTTCCCCTCTCTCTCTCTCTCTCTGCCCACCGACACGACTCCCATCGCCACTAACGCCCCGTGATTTACTGGCGCTGACACCTTCTGCTCTCGCAAGGTTAGCCCGAGTTGGTGTGGTTGGGAGAGGGGGGGGTCTCGAAGAGGAGGGCGGGTGGGTAGGGAGGGAAAGAGGAGGAGGTGGCAAGGACCCCCGTTGTGCCGCCACCTCTCCACTCACGCCAAAATACCATGCCGTGTGCGACCCCCTTCCTCCCCCCCGAGGTCCCCTCTCTACCCGCCTCCTGCACACCCACCGCACTTCTCCGCGGCGACAAACCCCCTCTTCCCCTCCCTTCCACCCCGTATTGGATTCGTTACCCCTCGCTGCGCAAATGGCACCCTGGTCCCGGCTCCCCCTTCCCACTGTGCTCAATCCTTTCCCCCCAACACCTTCTGCCCTTCCTCCCCTAAACCCGGATAGTTGTGTACGTGTCCAACAGGGACGTCATTTCTTTTATTCCATTAGCTCGATTCCGACATCACTATTCATAACCATCCCGAGTATTGTTCTTTCCAGCACGCAGGGTTTTTCGTCTGTTGTCTCCTCTCTGCTTCCAACGCGTGGTTGTGTTCCTCAAGTATGTTTACGCTGTCACGGCCGAGATACGTACCCAATGTTTTCTTCTCGTATGATTTTACTCTTGCGTCTTACAACTGTTGCCTAATTTCGATTTTTTTGTTAAAGTTTGATGATTCTTCAAAAAAACTTTCTAAATCCCACGCACGTCTATGTTCCTTTCCGAGTTGGCACACCCGAAACGAAATGAGTCGCCCAATTTAAATGAACTTCCTCCCGGGGAAAATAAAATGCACCTTAACGAGGCTGTACATTGGCATAAAAATGTTTCTCGAGATTTTCAATCATTATGATAGTAATTTGTCACGTATCCTCCGTGCAATCGATCCTGTGCCCTTGTGGTGAATCCGGTAAGTGAAAGAAAGAAGTACAATACAAAAGAAAATAGGATATGAGAAGTAAGAAAAATGAGCTTCCTCGTGCAAAGAGGGTAGACGACGGAGGCGATGACAGAAAAGTGCAAATATCTCTTTCCGTAAACCGAGCGTTTTCTATGACCATACCCTCTCTAAGATCCCCAGGGACGTGCGGATGAATTCAGCCATTTTCGATTCCCCCTTTCCCATCTGTCCTCCGCAACGATCTCTCCATGTATTCCGCAGCCTTTCAGCCTCCCTCTCTGTGCCCCTCCTCCCCTAGCCCACTCTTCTCACTCCCCCCCTCACCAACTACCCTCTCTCCGACCCCCATAATTCCCCGCCCTCTTCCCCGTCCAATGGCCCGCCCCACCCTCCCACGTCCCAAACAGTCGTCACAATCCTCCGAATTCACACCCAATTGTCACGCCGCTCTCCCACGCACGGGCAATTTCATTTTAATTTACGGCGAAGCGTTTCAACGTTTAAGCCGCTCCTCCTCGCAAAATTTATTGCCTGCCAGGGACTTAAAGAATTCATCCAAATGGACTCTCTCCGCCGTCGTCCGTCTCCGCGCGCGCGGTCGGCTGCGACAGGAAGGAGATGAAAATCCGCGGTATTGTCGAGAGATAGGGGGAGGGAGTGCGAGTAGCCGGGGAATGGGGGCTCCGGGATTTCCGAAGGCGGCAAGTGCGGGTTCGCAATCGAGCGGGACGAATACGAACTTCGGAGGAGGACAAAGTGAAAAAGAAGGAGGCTTCCGAGAGTAGCGGGTGGGCGGGAGGAAATTTGCGCCTCGGACCGCCAGTTGAGTGTCGTATATTTTTTGTGATGTTAGGCCGTTGGATGAAGTCGTGGGAATGGTCGTCATTGCCTAAAAATGTTACCATATTAATTAATAACTACTACCATCACCACCACCACCGCAATTATCGAAAGAAGGATAGTTTGACAGGTTCGGGCAACAGTAAACAACCCGAACCAAACCATAATAAAGTATTAAATCAACTGATTCAGGACTAACTTCGTGGAAGCTTCTGAGTCATTCTCGTATTCATATAACCCTCGGGCTTCACGATTCCTCCAAACTCAAAGAGTCGGGGAAGATATATTCCTTTCCCTGTCGCCAACATTCGGTTTTTCACGCAGTTCCAGAGAACAGAAAATCACATCGCTAAGAATTTATTTGGATTTGATTGGTACATCGAAATCATCGGGGACTTGAGCCTGAGACCCTATGGGCGCAGAACCAACGCACTTCCCGCCGGACTGCCTCGCAGTAACCACATCATTATACCGAAAAATAAGAAAAAATAAATAAATACGTCGTCTGTATTCGCACTACCATTCATCCTCGGGCAGTGAACACCAAAAGAATCCGTGAGCGAGAGTGTTACGCGAAATAAACGCTGGCTGCCCATGACCCAAAGCACACTGCCACCTACCTCTAACCGCCCACGCTCTGGGACGCTTAATTCGGCGGTCGTACCCACTGGTTCCGGAGCACTTTTTAATTATGGGCCCCAGAATTACATCTCTAATTTCAAGAAAAGTACCAATCACGAATGAATAAACGTCACCCCAGGACTCATCTCTCTCTCTCTCTTTCTTCATCTCACGGGTTTCGCCCCCATATTCAATTTTCCAAGATTCATTAGCGAGCGGAGCCGGCGGAAAACGAGCAGTTACCGCGGTTCGCCGTCGGGCGAAAGCGGAAAGAGAGAGAGAGAGAGGAAAGCAAGAAAGAATAAAAAAAAGAATATTCAATCAAGCGGGCGGGTGTTCCGAAAGGTCGTTATTAACAGAGCGAGACGCCAATCAAAACAGCCGCTAATGGACGACGGTGGAGGGGTTTGGAAAGGGGTGGAAGGGGTGGGGGAGGAGGAGTGAAGGGAGGGGGAGGGCTAATTCCGATGTTTGGCCAGGGCAACAAAGGGTGGGGGGGAGGGGGAAAGGTGCGGAAAGGACGGCGGGGGTCCGGGCTGGAGTGCGGAAGGTGTGGAGGTCGGAGGGGGAATGACGTGGAGGAGGAGGAGGGGGTGTCGGAGGAGGTGGGGATTTTAAGAATGGGAGGAGGGAGGCATGCCCCTGGGGGAGGGAGAGAGTGTCGAGGGTGGTCCTCCGAGGCTACTTTAGAGCACGTCAGAGGGGCCGTCATAAATTTCGGCCACTTCTCCACCTTTCACCCCTCCTCCTACTCACACTCCGCCTCTCTCCCCCCCTCGAGGCCCCCCCATCTCTCTCTCTACCCTCTAACACCCACCACCCAACTCCGCCTCTCTCAAGCCCCGTCAACTGCTCCCCCGGCCTAGCTGTTCCTCTCCGGCGGGCAAGAGACCCGGAGTCGTGGGTATGTAAGTTCGGGTAGGAGAAGACTCGCCTGACCCAAGGGTGGAAGTGAGCAGAACGAATTAAATTCTTTGCTCTCCCTCATCGCTTTCTTTCTCCCACCCTCTTGGCCAGGTCCATCTCCCCTGTCCCTTCCACCCACTCCTCCAACCTCCGGAGTATGACCGAACAGCACAAATATACATTTCCAGGAAACAACCATTCTTCCTTCCACCAATGGGAGGGGTTGTGGTGGGCGGGTGGGTTCCCTTGCGACTCCACAGGGGTATTCTTCACGGTCGACGAAAACGCCAAACCACAAAGGCGCAAGAAGGATAGACTATTTTTTCCCTCCCTCTCGCTGTCCCTCGCACTCCCAAGTGACCGAAACCCCCCAATTCCCTCGCTTCTTCACGCGACGACAACACCCCTGCTTTCACCCCAGCGGCAACAAGGACCGGAGCATTCCAAAAACCACGACCACCCAAAACAAACGGGGACGCCGCAAGCTGTGTCTGTGACACCGGCACGTTCGATCTTCTTTCGCGGTGACGTGCGGTCATAACAAGCCGGTCGCCTCGGGGGGAAGCGGGGGTCCCGCGAGGCGGCCGCCGATTCTTGCTTTTTGGCTGTTGTCCTGAGGAACCGCGGCGAAGAGGGCAAACACAATTTCGTTCGCCCTCCGTGAAATCGTGGAATATTTCGACAGCAAAACATCCCGTGTTTACCAGATCGCCGTCGCCTCCATGAAAATGTTGGCCGCGCATGCAGACAGAATATGGGGAAGGATCGGTGTCGAGTTGAGGTCAAAGGCGGATGCATAACTCGCCTGAGTCCTCGTCCAGTAAAGTCAGTGGTTGGGTGAGGATAATTTCTGGAGCACAATTTATCGAACAGGTCCACATAGCAGTAATGGTGATTTGGATCAAATTGCTATACAAAATCGCTTCTCAATGACTTCCCCACATTAATCATGGGTTTAAAGATAACGAAACCATTGCAACTCCATTCATTCTCTGTACTTGGCATTTACCCATGTCAGAGTTATCTCATTTAAATTATTGGGGATATACGTATAACCTAGGCCTATGATTTTGGGATTCTTGTTTCAGAATTTGAACCCTTAAGTGTTCTCCGAGTACTTAAATGACATTTTGAATGGATACAGGCCTGTATAATAGCACCTTGCTCTTATTATTTTTCTTATTGGCCTTAGAATAATGTTCATGTAAAGACAGCCAATACATATAGACACTAATGCATCATTTTCAGAGCTTCAAAATCATTTGCCTTGACCAGGATTCGAACCCGGATCCCTCAATGACCGGCCGAGTACTTTAACCTGTTAAGCTATCGAGGTGACTTCTTAAACTCTGAAATGTTAAAATTTTTTTCTTGAAATTTTAAAGATTTTCGCACTCTGAAATGGCTGTATTATGATTCACACTTAGTGAATGTCAAAAGTTACTGTTGCGGCATCTCCCCTAGTCTCTTGGAATTTGACAATTGCGTGTAGATTCATTTGGTCTTTTTCAACATTCTTGAAATCCTTTCATTTTTGTAACAGGCCATGTGATTGATAAAAGACAACATTCGCCTAGTCCTCCGAATAGAAAAAATACATAAGAACCATACGGTTCAACGCTTGCTGGCTTTTTTTAAAAACAGAGTTTCTTTCCCGTCTAGACTGAGTAACAACAACACCACTCCAGCAACAACATGGGAGTAACGAACCATTTGCTGATTTCCATCGCAATCGCATTCACCACGCTTCCTTTCATAAAGCCACCATCTTCAACGAAAACTTAACGCTGAGTACTGTAACCGTGATAAATAAAGTCCCTCACCAAATGTCTCGACCTCAATTGTTTCGATTGATGCCTCCTTCCAACTTCTCTCCCATCTGCGCAACGCGACAATGGCGACACTTCCAAGCCGCGCGGAGAGAAGGGGCACTCGTAAACCTTTTCTCCCTTCCCAGAACTCTCCGAGTGCTTCGCAGAAACTAGATCCAGAACGGAAAGACATTTTTCAATTTTTTTCTTCAACTCTTGAGGAGGGCGTGAGGCTGGGAAAGGGAGAGAGAGGAACGGCATCACTAAATTCAACTTGAGCGGAGGTCCTGTGCCTAACCACCCTCCGCCACACGCCTCAGTTGAGTCGCCGCACCAGAGAAATGTGTATAACATAATAAATGCGGGGACTGTTAAGAGAGGGAGGGTGAATGGGGGGGAGGGAGGGGGTGGCATTGTGCTCCGTGGTGCCTCCTTCCTCGCATATATGAGTAAATTACGGCCGCGACAAAAACTCGAATCGTTAGCGAGTGTTATGTTTTCCGTTAACATATTTTACGGTCTTTCGGATGGACAGGCATTCTTTTTCCCTTTCGACTTGTCGGGTCGACGGAGCAGAAAAAAAACCAATGTCACACTTCTGGGTTATATCTAATAATTTCCATCTCTTTTAAACAGGTTTATTTCTAAAAACCGACTGGATTGCGAGGAAAACCCATAAAAAGGCCGTGACCATAAAAAAAAGGAGAAGTAGGTATCCCAAATCCTTAACAATCTCCAGTATCCTCTTAACGGCGGATTATCTACAGTGCTACTAGAGACCACAAAAGTCGAAGGCTCTTAAGTAACCGTGAGGCCTCTGTCCAAAAGGACTAAATAGGATCGCAGGTTTGCCAACGTCGTAGCAGTGACGGAGGAGAGAGTGAAAAGGCGGGAGGGAAGGCAGGTTGAAAATTCCACTATTTCCGTAAAAATCCGCATTCGTAAGGGAGGCAGTGATACAGGTACGTGAGGGCATAAATGAAAACATTCCACCTTGTTTATCTCCCTCTGGTTTCTTCCAGTTCCTCTCACCACACCACACACACTCAATATACGTAGTTAAGTCGAACGAAAGAAAGATATCACTCGATATCACATCCAAATCAACGAAAACGTTAACACTGACCGTAAGAATATTTTAAATCTTCCTTTACAACGTCGGCGCATTAAATTTAATTTTTTTTATATTTTACTCAAAGTAAATAAAATAAAGTCGCCATATTGTCACATCAGTCAAACACAAGCTTTCCTATCGTTATGTAAACCTTATTATTTTCGTATTTTCTTAAGGATTTATTATTAAATGGTTTTAGGAAATAAATTACTCTAAACCTACGTCAATTACGAGCATGATTAACTTAAAGATATTTAGCACGGCATAGAAAAAAGAGAATTACTAATATTCATACCGAATACCGGTACGATGTTCAGGTAAAATAGAGTATCCAAATAAGATCGATATGCTTGTTAAAAAAATTCTGCCTCAAGAAATTGAATTTTAATAAAATATAACTCATCCAAAAAGATAAGTAAAAGTGGAAAATGATTCGTGTAACTATTAAAAATAAGCAGAGGTAGCGAAGAAAAATGATATCGTCAAATATTTTCCAATTATTTTCGTTCACTAAATTCAAACGACTCAGACATAAACTCAGGGATCTTGATTTAATCCACACAATACTATTCATTTTGCATAGTAATTACCCGCTATTTTCATATAAATAAATCTACATGCATTGCGTTAATAAAAACCATCTACTTAATAAATAGAAAGCTAAAACATGAATTATTAGGTTTAATGATACTGAAATATACAAATCACCTTTTTACCCTAATTTGAACAGCGTTTATCACACACACAATCGAAAAGCAAATCGGCACGAATGAAGATGGTTTGTCGGAATTACTGAAGATAATATAAATATAACAGTACTCTGTTATCCCGTCAACCAACAACACTCTAAACCGTATATTCAGTGACAGCCAACATTTCATCACGCTTCATGGCAGCAACTCATACAAATGTTAACCCGTTGTGCAACGAGTAGAGTTCCCAGCTCGACGAACACGGAAGCGCGAGAGGTGGAGCCGTGTACTTCGGGAGGCAAAAGCAATAATCATTGCCAAGTAGAGCATGAAGTGTGTATGTGCAGGTCAGGGGGGAGCGTTTTACAAGAAGCTCAACAAAAACCAGAAAAAGGCCTCCGTCGATGAGGTCACACGAGTCATGTACGGGCGAGATCGGAAAGTGTGAGTGAGGAGTAGGTTGTTACCTATTTGTAAGGAGTAAGCTAGTGGGTGGGTGGGTGATTATAGGAAAGATGACGATGACTGATGGGGGAGGAGAATGAGCTAGCGGTGGCAATGGGAAAAGAGAAAGTCCCTCTGGAACTATAGCAGTCCCGGGATGGGGAGTGCCTGAGATCACACCCTCACTAGTTTTCCGATAGTTTACCTATTCACAAAACTATTTACGGTTGTTATGATCCCGCAATTATAAATCTCCTCTAAGCAAATCAAAGGGCAGACTTTTTCCTAAAACGTCCTCAAATTAACAAATCTGAGCGATTGCCAGATAATCCGAATATCTTCGTGTAAAGGAAAAATTATATTTGACCGCATTTCAGAAAACTTTGACGAACAATACATCAATTCAAAGGAGCGATTCGTATGAGTATTTCTCAAATCCAGTTATGAACTGAAAATTAAAATACAGATAGTGTAGTTACATTTCTAAACTAGTGACGAAATTTTAGGCGGATACAAGTTAAAGTATTAGGTAAATATTATTGAAATTTTGAACAAACTATTTAAAACTCAGCACCTGCACAAAAAATATTCTTTATATATATATATATATATATATATATATATATATATATATATATATATATATATTTGTTTGTAGCAGATTTCCCATCTGTGTACCCATTCTGAAGTCAATTTTCAGAAACATTACTCGTCATTTTCCGAAAAACTAACCTGAATGATTCAGTGATTCCTACTGGCTACCTGAGAGAGAACACAAATAAATTTATAAAACTATGCCAAAGGTGTTCAACCAAACATCACTTCATCAAATACAAATATCATGAAATAAGTATAGCTTTATTTCGTCATTTTTACCTTCGCGCACTCTTTCATTAATAAAATCACGATGTCTTCACGCTCATGGCATTATCTTAAACCAGCATTGAACACAGAATCACAAAACTTGCCCAACACTGGTGGTTTATACCTTCTTTTTGCATCGGACGGCATGACCAAATCTACCACGAAATACCGTTGCGCAAAAGGTTTAGTGATTTCTCGAAACAAAAACACCACCCAACAAACCTTCGCCATCTGTCGAGCATCACCGTCGGATTCGGGCCCATTGTTTCCAATCACACTGCCCCGAATCCCACTCACGTCTTGGGGATCAACATCCGCATCAGTTTCGCGAGAGCTTCGTTTTAATCGCGGGTAGGGATTGAAGGGAGTGGGAGGCGGGCAGGGAGGGAGAAGGAAAAAAAAAGTAGGGAGGCAGACGGTGTTCACGACCCCACCCCCGACGCGACGGGAAAGAGCACCCGGCGCAATGGGGATGATCCCGTCCGTCTGCACCCTCCGCACCACCCGCTACCCCCACGCGCCAAATCCCCATCCCGCCTCTCCCCTCCACACAGACCCCCGTCGGTGAGGCTGGTGATGGCCGGTGTGGCCGGTGGTGGTGTGGTCCACGGACTTCCCCCCCGTCCACATTCCCAGATCTCTCCCACTCCGGCTCTCCCTCTCCCGACCTCTCTCTCTCCCCCTGCCTCGCTCCTCGCTCTGGGTGGCCTCTCACGAACTGCCCCCGTCCTCCTCTCCGGCCCCCTTCCCCAGCCCCCCCTACCAACCCCTCCTCCCGAAACACTACCCTTCAGTCTCTCTCTCTTTCCCTCTCTCCCCTTCACGCTTCCTTCTTTCCCGGCGAGGGAAGAGTCGTAATCCGGGGTCTCCGAGACAAGTGATGTGGCAATGCCAGGGGCTCTCGCTGCTGCAGACAGCAAGACTGACACGAAGACTGAGAGAGCGGGGACGGCCGACTGCCCACTCCTTTCCATCTCCCTATCCCAGCATCTTCCCTTAATCCCCGGCCACCTCCTCCCTCCTCAGTTTCTCAAAACTCCCCCCCCCCATTCCTCTCTATTCTCTCTCTCTCTACTTCCCACCAGCCTCCATCTTCACCCCCCCCTCCCCAAGAACTCGAAACCATCTTACCCTTCCCACGCAACCTTCTGGTATGCCTCCGGCCATTTCAACAGCCACCACACTCACGCGCTTAGAAAGGTGTTCAATATTTTACCTCATGATACTCTCCCACTCCTTTCATGCGCCCAACTCCCCCTTCTTTTCCTCCCTACTGGGCTTGGCGGCCCGATTTCAATAAGTGAATGAATGTCACTTATATACGTGACGAGGGGCTTTACTATGCACATACATACTATATATATTTGTATCTTTCTAGCGTCCACCCAACGAGTCCCAAAGGAGGCAGAGTGGCTAGGGTTTATTAGGAGCTCTCCATCAGTCATTATGGACGTGTGGAGCCGAATTTCAAGACGGGATTAAGGCGATGATAAAGATACGCTGTGCTGTGTGAGAGGGGATAAGTCAAACTTATATCCAGCCGTCGTAAAATATTTGTAACGTTAACAAGGCTAGATGGACAAGTAGTGCCAAGTCCAAGGCAGGCTTAAACGAATTTGATGAGAAGATGACAAGGTCTACGAAAAATCTACAAGTTCTGCTAGCACGGGAGTCGTTTTCTTGTCCAAATCCACGGAATTATTCGGAGAAGTCGTTTCATGAGTTCAATACTATTTTTTTCCGCACCAAAATGATTTTCCGAGGGCGTGGTCTTCTTCATACCGTACGCGCTTTATCCTTATCATCATTAGCCGGCAATCACAAAAGCACTTCCCTTAATCACGAAACACAAAATCCTCTTACTTCTAATTACAAGCTAAAGAACGCACTATGGCGCGATTCCTCGCGCTATCACGAATCATTGGGCTGGGTCGCAAGTACCATAATCACTTATTTCGCTACAGAGAAAAATCATCTTATAGGCAGTGATAAGGATAGTACGCAGTAAAAGGATCGATGTGTGCCCCAATAGTACTGAGATTAGTCTTGATAACGCTGCTCGTTCCCTAGCCCGAGCAAACTAAAGCAAAAGTTAAAGCATTCCAAATGACAGGAGGATCCAAGTGACCAAATTTCCACTATGTACTCGTATGTACAGGTGAGTTTTGGTGAGCCTCCTGCACTACTAAAACTAACTGATCAGCTAGTGGTCGCATGGAGAGCACGATTTTATTCCGACGGGCGCAAGAAGTTCATTTAACAGACCTCATGCTAATGAAACCACTGTATTAACATAATTTTTTATAAACTAATTTTTCATCTCCTACCTGCTTAAATCACGCCCCTCATTATAATGTTCACGGTTCGAGTGGGCGTTCCTCGAAACTTTCCCGACGTGACACTAATTTCGCTTGAATGCACGGTAACTATTGTTTCAACCCCGGGGAAGGTATGGCGACGTCAAACGGGAGGTGACGCACGCTCAATAAACGTAATGACCGGCGATCCTTATCGCTAATAACATCGGCTATTAATCAACTCCACGGGTGCACGATACCTGGATACCAAAGAGCATAAATTTTTATTTTTATGTGACAATTTTATAAGTTATTCCGAAACACCCACGTACTCCCTCGGCCTCGATATTATTATATTTTTTCCCCTCTCGCATTCACCTCCTGTCCGCTCCGACTGATATGTAAAACACTTTTTTACCCTCCTCCCCCTTTCCCGTTCCTCTCTCGCCTCAGCAGTCCTTACCCCTACAGCCTCTCACACCCTCATCCTCCCCTCCAACCAATTACGGCAACTAAACTTGACCGCTCCCGTGCTGCCACTGAACAGAAATCAAAAGACGGCAATAAGGGATGGGGTGTGGGGAGGGGAGAAGGGGATGGGGCGAGAGCGGAGACTTCAACGTCCGAGGTGGTGGCCGTCGTGAGGGGGTTGGGAGGCGGGGGAAAAAGGGTGAGGCGACGACGGGGGGTTTGATATGGCTCTTCCTTCAAACAGGACTACCTTCTTCGCTCTCTCTCTCCCTTATTAGACATGCTTCCTCCGGTGGCAAACTATTCCGCACTGGATTGCAGAATACTTATAACATTCTCTATAATCATGCCCATTCCGTCCACCATCGATGGCCTACGTCTCTCAGTTGAGAGACGTAGGGCATCGAAAGGTGATTCCGTATTTTTTTTAGGTTTTCTCCTAGGAAATCAGTTATAAATTCACTTCTATAGTTCCATTTTGAGGGCAACTTTAAGGGTCGAACGAAATGATCAACGCATTAATCTTTCGTTTTAACAATTAGTTTAGTTCAAATTCAGTCGTTGGTTTTTAATTCATTAAACTTAACATATTTGAAATTTTATTTTGCTCTTCTTTCTTCTAATCAAATGATTGATTTTATTTTCGGTTAAGAAACACCTCAGTTATCGACCCAAAGGTGGGTTTTGATGGATTAGCGTTGAACTCATCTAGTGCTATGCCGAAGGGCGTGTGAAATTCACTCATCAAGTAAGGGAGGCCAATATCGTTTCCCATGACGACTCTACTTTCCCGAAAAGGTGTGGTATCCAAAATATCACGCAAATTGGGTGGTGGTTAGGGTGTCAAGAGGCATCACCCGGAACCGAACCCGGTCCCTCCGGTCTGTAGTCCAGCGATTTACCCACTGCGACTGCCAAATCCCTCTATTTTTGGTAAGTCGAGGGCTTTTTAAGATTAAAAACATTTATTAATTCCTACTAGCTTTTGGATTAATTCATTATATCATTAGCGTCATTATATGGTATGCCATAATTATGAACAGTTAATGACCACTTATCATCGTCCTTGCAGAAAGATAAACAAAGATAAATAAAACAGTTTCTGGCGTAAATTGGTGGAAAATCTTCATACAGACTTTTAATAATCGAACCACTTTACTTTTACACATAAACTTTTTAATTTTTACAACCCAGGTTTCGTTATAGCATAACATCATCAGGTCTGATGATTTTATGCTATAAGGAAACCTGGGTTGTAAAAATTAAAAAGTTTATGTGGAAAAGTAAAGTGGTTCGATTATTAAAAGTCAGTTTAAACAAAGATGTGAGGAAATGTCATCGAAGGATTTTTGAATTCTTTTTCATTTTCATTTTCATCTAAGTTCACACAGATCGAATTTTTCGTGCTCAGCGAATTTTTTTAACTTTTCCTGAATGCCTACAGCCGTAACTTGTTAGTGATCTGAGGAACCTGTCATTTGAAAAAAAAAACATAATTCTCCATTCCTTCTTTCTCTTACCCCGCGATTCGCTTCAATAGGACAAGAAAAAACTGGGAGCGCAGAAGATAGTCTATCCGGCAGAGCGAAGTAGGCGCGGTGGGGGGTTTATAGGGGTGAATAAGGGGGGGGGGCGAGAGGAATTTAAGAAGGATTGGTGAGATGGGGGCCGTGGGACGTGGCCGAATTAGGAGAGGTGGAAGAGGGCAGAGTTGAACCGAGATTCGTGAGGAGGGAGTGACGTCGCATAATCGCTGCCGAGTTGCACCCCAGGGAGAGATGGGGAGTGAGGGATGAGGTTGGACCGGCCGAGGGGAAAGGGGGAAGAGAGGCACGGTGTGGGGAGGATGGTCGGGAGATGGGGCGAGAATGATAGCAGGGAAGGATGAATGCGGGAGAGGGGGAGTCTGCGGGATTGGGGAGTGAGAGGTCGCGGGAGGTTGTGCGTCTGGGAGAGTAGGAAGATTGTCGCGTCGCGGTCGGCGATTCCCTTCCCTCGGCTACCTGACCACCTCCTACTCCCTCCCCCCCTCGCGCCCCCTCACGGCCACCAACGTTCCAGAATATTAATATGACGGCTGCTCACCCACCTCACAACCCACCCACGTATCCATCATCCCCTCTCAAGCGCCCCCTCCATTTTCTCTCCCGGGAGACCAAAAACTCTTCCCTCTAGCCCAACCTCCCCATCCCGCCCTCCGACAGCCCTCACCGAGCATCACCACCCCCCCCCTCCTCTTCCATAGCTGACTGTTCTGCCCCCCCGCGGGCCACGGAGTGACTTACGAGAGGGGGTGCGGGACTGGGGTGAAGGAGAGTGAGAGAGGCAGGCCACGGAAACCGGAGGCGGAGTATGCGAGGAGCAGGCGGACGAGGAGGAGGCAAGGAGAGTGAAAGGAAAGGGTGGGTGCTGTCAAATGCGGCCGTAGGAAGGGAGTGGGTGCGGGGATGAGAGGGGGTTGGGGGACGGAGGGATTGTTTCAGGGGAATAGAGTGTTTCTCCAACCTCTTTCTTTGTCTTTGACTCAATTCTATTTCGCCCCCGTCATTGCAATCCATCCATATATTACTTTAAGTCAATATCAACGCTCCGGTAAGAATACGCGACCGGGTTACGAAGTCCCGCGCTCAGCGTGGTGCCCCTTTCCGCAGTTACGTTATTCTACTTGCGTGAGAGAGATATTAAAGTGATACATGGAAAAATCAAGGTATTACATTAATTTCACTGCAGTCGATGGGGAGGGTAGCGACATTATGGCAAAAAAATCACTCTGCAAATTCAATGCCGGAACTGCAATTTAAAACCATTCTAGAGAACAGCTGCATGACTCGATTTTTTCCACGGAAATTTTTAGTGAACGATTTGCAGGGAAACTAAAAATTCATTCCTAGAAATATTTTAAATGGGCATTAAGAGTTTGAAAGGCTCACTTGAAACTCCTCTGCGCAAATTCAGATGAATATTCTCACGGTTCAAATGGAACCCCATTATTTTCCTAAGGGAAGACGCAATACTCGAAAGATGCCGTTGAATTTGAACTAAAACCCTTGTCTGAAAATGGGACTAACTTCCAGTTTGCTCTCATACCTCAAACTCCATAAATTTAATTTTTCTGTTGTCACATTACCGTGCCCTTGCCTACTCTCTTGTCATCCTCAGTTACAATTTTGCATATGGCCCCTACCCGTACGCATATCAAATTATAATTACCAGACAGTTACAGGCAGACAGCCCCTTGAAATACGAAGAGAACAAGCGAGACTTAGACTTTTAGAAAGATTCAGAACCAGCGAGTTTAATGATGACACTAAAGAAATCATATTGGCCCAACACTACTTAGGTAGATCAGACCACAAAGATAAAATAAGGGAGATAGATTCTAGTACAGATAGATTCAAATACTAATTCTTTCCCAGAACAATCAGAAATCATAATAGTAAGAAAGCGAAGTCCATTTATAAATATTAAAAACATTTAAGTTACACGTCGGAACAAAATTAAAAATTCAAAGACTGTGCATGTGTATGTTTTTTGGTAGTTTGTGGGTTTGCATGGGTGTGAAAGGGTTGGGGAAAAAGGGTTCTTGCATGAATGTTTACCATATTTGGTTTGTGGGCTATAAATGTGTGGCCTCTGCATGCGGTTTTTTTCTAAATTACGGGTGGTTCCCTAACAACCCCCGCCAAACGCCCTTGCGGCGGCTTACGGGGTATTGAGTAGATGTAGATAGTTCTGCATTATTCGAGATGAAGCAATATTAAGTAAGCAATTAGTTATTTAATACTCCACCATGTTATATAACTCCGACAATGTAAGAAGTCACATTTACAAGATTCCAAACCACGAAGAGTAATTTTTATACCGAATACTCTTAAAATAAATGACAGGACGCCTCGAAATTGCCGATGAATCAGTACATTTTTCCATTTTCCTTTATTATATTTTCTAAATCATCAAACACTATGTCAAAACGATGTGTTTACTTGATACTCCTGCGTCTTGCACGTAGTAGCAAACGGATGTTTTCAACACGGCAATCTAACACAATCCTCATGCGCTCAACCAAAAATGGTCACCACATATTTGAGAGGATTATTCCAATGATTGATTCAACGGGCATACGAAAGAAGATTTCAATCGACACTATACTGAATGCGAGTTAATTTTCCGGGAATATTTAGAAAGCATATTTTTAAAATGTATGTCATCCGTCATATATAAAATATCCGTTACGCATCGCTGAGATAAGACCCCTGGTAACGAAATAAAACTTAATACGGAGAACAAAACTTGAAAATATACCTTCTACATACCTCTATAAGCATGTACGGATTTCATTTGTGCAGTTTTTCCCACCCATCACACGAGTACTTACACCCGAAGAACGATTACGTAATCAAAGTTGTATTAATTTTTTTCCTTTCGTAAATTTTAAACATATCTCTCCGCTTACCAATGCCTGCTTCAAGTTCGTCCTCCTATGAAAGTCTCGCAGAAAAATGCAGATCCAAATGTTCGCAGTAGCAGCTCGACGACTCTCCCATCCGCTGCGGCCCTTATCGTAACTCCACGCCGCCCACGAAGCTCTTCCTCCACACGAACGGCTTTGCGCTTCCCAACGAGCTCGCCAAAGGAAGGCCCCGACGGGACTTGTGACAACACCAAAATATTTCACGGATAATGCCGCTTAAATCAATTCCACCGGTTTAAAACCAGCAGTGCGTCGACGACATCTTACCCCCGCCCCCCCCGTCCTCCGCACGTCGAAAAGGGTGTGAAATGCCTTAAGCCTAAGCGCGTTCTCCACAAGTGTGTGCGTGAGTGCGCGCGCAGGTAGGTTAGGTGTGCATCATTATTATTGCCTTTTTCTTATGCCGAGAATTCCATTTGAGTGAAATACTCGGCATAACTCACTGTCCGCATTTACCTCAAAAGCCACCTCATTTATATCGATTCAGGCGCTTCACACACCGAGTCCCCTTCTTCCCTCCTCCTCACGGCTGGCTGGTTTTGGCAGGGCGGAGGGTATGCGGTACTGGACGGGGCAGGAGGAAGGGGTGCAGATGGAATTTGGGGGCAGGGAGGGGTTACGGGAAGGAGAACAGGGGGCGGGCGAGAGGGCGGGTAGAGTTGGGAGGAGTAAAGAGGAACCGGAGAGAAAAAAGGGAGAGGGGGTGAAGAGAAAAAGGGATTGGGGCGGGAGTGGGGGGGGGGGTTGAAAGAAGGAGGAGGGCTCGAAGCCACAAGAGAGAGAGAGAGGGAGAGTGAGGAGCTTGAAGGGTGTCTTTTCAAACACAATAAATAAATACTCGAGCGTCCGTGAGAGTGTGCTGAAGTCCTTTGTGGAAATTTCCACCATATTTATCATAAATATAAACACATTTAAAAGGTGGGTTCCGATCCCCCCGAACAATGAAATTCTTGTGTTCGGAAATAAATCAAAGGGAGGACGTAAATTTGCTCCCCGGGAAGGAGAGCTCTCTCTCTCTCTTCTCTCTCTCCTAGTCGGGCACGCACGCAACATTCGGAAGTTATGTCGGGAGCTATAATGACGAAACAATTCATGCAATTAAATTTGTGGGCCGCGATCTTAAATCTAACGGATTAGTAAATTCCTCGGTCGAGAAAACATGTTCTCCCGAAATGAGTGTGCTGTGATTTAGGCTGAAATGTGTCCGCCCTCTAATGCGGATATTGTAAACCACGTTTCTATGGGAATGCCGGCAGGCAGCCTCCGTGTTTCGGGGACGTGAAGGTTAGGGTTCCTGACACCTAGCGCCTTAGTTATGAAGACTCTGAAGTATGGTTAATTAGACACCATCACCAAGGAATATCTAATCCATGCCATTTTTTTATCACAGATGTTAGAGAAGGGAATTGGGTGTTTTTCGTACCCCTCCAAATTACTCTTAAAAGTACTACTTCCGACAATTTAACCATTGTTCTTTAGTTTTCTTCAACAATATAATATTTGGCGTATTTAAGATCACCTATTTCTGTTATGATACCCCAAGGTTCGACCTGTGTGCCATTTAGCAAATAAAGAGTTCCAGAATCCAGTAAAAATAGAGTTTTACCAATGAAGTATGCAAATTAAGGACTTCAAGTTCTTGAGAAGATAGCAACAATCTGTGGAAGGGTTACGTTCAACCTAAAAACCACCTTTTGCAATCCAAAGGACTTTCTTTGGAGGAATATTAAAATAGAAAGTTAAGGTATAATATAACTCTGTATAACTGCCACGCGGAGTTAGTAAGTTAATCAGGAATATTGGTTCCAAAGATTGAATGATGCCACCGAATCCGAGAATTCATGAATTTATTTTTTTTGTTTCCGAGTGATGCAAAACTGTACGTACAAAGCATCCGCGAGTCTCAAAAAATCTACGTGGATGTAAAGTGGAGCCGAAATCTTCTTCCTAAAATATTATTAAAATTTCTGGTATCGGTTAATTTTACTCAAACAAGACGGGAGAGTGAGTTCCCTAGTGGGTGTGGCTAGAGTTTGGATAAATTTACTATTCGTGATACAGGAAAAAAAAATATATATATATATATAACATTTATTTTTAAAGGATGAATATTTTTCCAACATCATCCCTTCATTACTCCGCGTGATCTCGAAGTGACACGAGATCCCACACGTGACTACATCCGGTATACGACAAGCTTGGTATGTCTTTTG